>JBBPBO010001984.1:55122788-55418221 GCA_037974295.1 Cicer cuneatum
ATATATATTGTTGATAATAAGCAGCTTACTTTATATATACACACTATTGATCGATAATGATATGATATTATTGAATATTGTATATGTTATGAGAGATAAAGCATACAAATTGAAAAAAATGATGTGTCAATGTTTTATAATATAAATTGAGTGAAAGATTTATTTTAATTTATGAGAAAAATTGTGAGATTTAATGTAGTTTTTTGAAAAAATAAATGTAATTTTTAGTTTTAAGAGAAAATTAAAATAAAACAATTTAGTCTTTATCTTTTCTACACTTTGATTGATTAATGAAGGAAATATAGAAGAAAGAAACGAAAGTGAAAAAATGAATAAAAAAATAAGTAGATTATTCAGTAGTTTAATATAACTTAAAATAAAAGAACATTATGATAGAGAAATCATGTATCTTTATAAAATGAAATAAAGAAATTTAATTAATAAAAAATTAAATATAATAATAAGAGTAAAAATAAATATTGATTACAACTAATATAAATGTGTAAAATACAAAAAGAAAATTAAAGAAAATAAATATATCAAATAAATTTTGTAACACTTAAGAAAATGTTTCAATTTAATAAATTATAAATATTGTATTTTTATTTCCTTTACGTTTTCTAGTTTTATAACAACCGAACAAAGAATAAAATATTTATGAAATAAATCACCAGCCAGTCATTTAGGAAGGTGTAGGGGATGCCACAACACGAGGAGATGGTGGTAGTTAGATATATCATGTGACTACCGGCGCATAACTGGCTAAGATACTCAAAGTTAGCACGCAACAGCAACACATTAATGATATATACCCCAAACTTTGTTATTTTGTGTGGAAGTTTCCAAATTTTTTTAAAGGCTAAAATAAAGTCAATTCAATCAACAACTGGCATGAGATATGCTAAAATAAAGTTATTGGAAATGCTAATAAGTGTTCGGTTAGTAGTTTAAATATATAAAAAACTTATTAAAAATACATTGAAAGTTATGTTTAAATTTTTCTATTTTTAAGATAAAGTTATTATTTTTGAATTTTTAACAAATGTGTTAAAAATTATGTATAATTTTTTAGAGTTGTTGATAAGACTCATTCATTTTATTGTAAATGTCTCATTTGAGCTATGTACAATTATTAATAAAATGATTAATCATATAAATTTTAATAATAAAATAAGTTTTATTTACAAAAATACACATGTTAACAGTAGTTAGTGAAATTATTAAATGACTTTATTAATAAATAAAAGTAAATTATTAGAGAAAATCAATAATAAATGTTATTTAGATATTATAAATTGATATAAGACAGAAAAATTATAAATAAAATACTTATTATGAGATATAGTGAATAGTCTAGTGCAAAACAGCAAATCAATGATGGTTACACACCTGTGTTAATTTTTTTTATAAAATAAACAATTGTTTAAATTTAAATATACGAAATATTTAAATTTATTCTTGTGATTAAAAATTAAAATTCATACGTTAAGTTCATTGAAATTTTCGTTTGGATATTTTGTATGCAGTACATCATCTACAAAAACAACATACTGACATAATGACATTTATAATTTTACAATGTGAGAAAAAGAAGAATAAAAACCTTAACAATGTGATTTGGAGAAATGAATAAGGAACTATTGAATCCTCAAATCTAATAAAAGTTTGAGCTTCAAAGACAATTGAAACTTGTTTGAGTGAGAAGAAGCTTGTGAAACAAAATGTTTGAGTTCGGTTTTAGTAATGAAAAATGCTGTGTGGTCCCGTGGGGAAATAAAAGCTTATACCTAGATAAATAAAATTGATAATTTAAATATTGGTGCATAGGATTAAAAATTTATTTAATTATATTAAATTTTTAATTATTATTCTTATTTATGTTTTATTTTGATTACAGTAATGAATAATATTAAAAGTTTGATAATCGATCAGACTTATTAATTTATTAAAAAAATTTATTTTGTGTTAAATTTTTTAAAAATGATATCTCTTAAAAGGTTAATAAGCTAAAGTGAGACTTTTAAAAATATGTATTAAGAAAAATATCGTATTCATCTTGTTGAATTTTTTTAAATAATTTTGAGAGAGAATAATAAATATAAATGGAAAATGAAAAAAAAACTATGGAGTCAAATTTCTAATAAGCAGTGTTATTAGAGGAGTTTTTTTTAAGAGAAGAAATAAAAATTCTTTAATATAAAAATACGAGAATATTTTTTTTAAATAGAAAATTAAGAGTTGACTTGAATAATAAAATAATAGAATTTTTTGGTGGTATATATTTTATTTTATTATATATATATATGTATGTATTTATAAATATTATATTTTAATTGTATATATAAGTCAACCTCTAATATATGTTTTTTAAATAGTCTAAATTTCACTTATTTAAATAAAATTTAATTATATTTTTTATCTTTTATATTTTATCACTCACTAAAAATAGTGTTTGATATTTTTCACAATTCTTTGTAATTAACTATGCTAGTAAAAGATAAACTTAAATCATGGAATTTTTTATTTTAATATCTTTTTTTTTAACACTAAAATATCTCACTCCTAAATTTACATACGTAATTGCTCTATTTTTTAGGGCTAGTCGAAGATCGCTTCCCCATAGAGCGACCAGCTGAAGATCAATTTTATTTTGTTTAGTAGGAGGCCGCTGACCCAAGGGGCGACCTGATGAAGGAATTCATTTTTTGTGTGTGCACATTTAACAATTTATAATATTATATTTAATAAATTAAAAATAGTTAAATTTTTTGAAAAATAAATAATAATAATAATAAAGTAAAATAAAATACATTAATAAATAATAATAATAATAATAATAATTAAAAATGACTAAAAATAATTATAATTAAAAATAGTAAATTATATTATAAATTTTTAAAAAAATGCATTAAAATGGAAGAAAAAAATACTAAATAATAATAATAATAATAATAATTTTAAAAAAACTATATTAATAACATAAAACAAAATACATTAAATTAAAGAAAAAAAATACATCACATTTGAAGAAAAAAATACATCAAATTTAACTTTAATGATGTCCACCTAAATGACCTCTAGTTCCACATCTAGGATGTCGTCGAACTTGTCTAGGTCTTTGAACGAGTTGAGGTTGTTCTGGTTCATCTTCAACTTGATCGTTGTCTTCGTTGTAATTTATAGGTGGAATAGAACCACTACCACCTGGCTCCATATAATTTTGACTCTGTATGCTGTACATCGAATCAAATACTGCATAAGCCAACTCAGCAGTTGTGCATTGAGTTCCAAACAAATTACAGAAAATCCCATTTTCTGTCGGATGAGCGGGGGTTGGTATGTCTGGCATCGACGAAACGTAATACTGAGTTGGCATTTCTGCAGATACATGTACATATGGTGGTGGTGATGGACCATACATGGAACTTCTGTAGGGGTTGATTGGGAGGTCGACTGCATGTGAGAATATGATGACGGTTGCAAACGGGGATCACACAGATATTGTCCGACATATATATATATATATATATATATATATATATATATATATATATATAATTTGGTGTGATGTCTAAACCAAATCATATATTCTGTGCTGTGGCATAAAAAGCCTTCTACGATATTACCTTGCAACACGTAATTCTCACGCTCGTTCCAATGTTTAATCTCTTCTCTCCAAACCCAGTTCCAATTATCATCAACGCCACGCCTCATGTCGATGTCATGGTAAATTCTCATGTCCTCGGGGTGGTTGTCGTATTTGTTGTTAGAAACCGAACTGAAGTACGAATCTATCTATATGATGTTTTTCAACAATATGAAAGTAATGCAGATAGGTACATGCAGTCCATGTCTCCATATCTTCTTTGGGAACTTGGTGTTGGAACCCGATGTAAGGTCTCCAATAAAACTGATAGGTAAAAATTTAGCTAAAGTAAATATAAGAAGTATAAAAAACAATATAAATAAAATTTTCAAATATATGTGAATGAATATATTACTTCCTCAACCATCACATGATCGATTGTTTTTGGTATCCTTCGATGTCATTATATGAAAAAATTTACTGAAATTTATACCACCAAAATTAAACCTGTCGAATATATGAAAAAATAAAATATATAATAAAATTAGTAAAATGGTAAGTACTTAGTTTTAAAAAAAGAAAAAAAAATATAAAATTTATTTGCAATAGTTACCTTTGTGCAAGTGGAAATATCCATGAATTGGGTGATTCTGGAGCTACACAAGACAAACGATACTATGTCTAATTTTGCAACAACAACGCACATCCTCCCATAGACATTACGCCGAGTTTCGTAGCAAGACACAGTTATCTATAAAGTGTTGCTAAAACCGCTGAACCCCAACTATATTGTGATGCTTTATTTAAATCTCCTAATAGTGAAAGATATTTTAAATGTACACGATTATTAGATTTGTCGAGCATCAACAACCCTCCGATCATACGTAGGATGTATGCCCGACATGATGTTTTTTTTTTCTTCTACAGATGCATATTCACCAACATCGTCAAACGTATCCTCAAGCCATTTTAATTTAATAAAATTTCCCTTTGTTGCTCCATTAGGTGGGCTAACTCCTAAGTAAGCTTCACAAAGTTGTCTAACATTTACAAAACTGGAACCGCTAACAGGAAAATCAGAAACATTTAATCCTAAAATATAATATACATCTTCTAAAGTTATTGTGCATTCACCTATTGGGAGATGAAACATATGAGTTTCTAGTCTCCATCTCTCAACCATAGCAGTAATCAGACTGATATCTAATTTGTAGTTTCTGAGTTTGATCACTTGACCAAATCCGGCCTCTTGCAAATACGGTAAGATGACTTCATTTTGTTTTTTGTTTACATGACCTTGACATTTTATTTTGTCATTTAGCATATTCTGAAATATATACAACAAATCGTTAATAAAATAAATATATATATATATAATAAAATAAAGTAAATATATAAAATATAGAATATATAAAATTAAAAAAAATTCAACAAAATAAAGTAAATATATAAAATATAGAATAAAATAAATATATAAAATATACTATAAATAAAATAACATAAATATATAAAATAAAATAAAGTAAACATAGAAGATACTTACAAATGCTTGAATGTACTGAATATCAGCTCTGTGATTCTTAAACAGTTCCATGACAAAAAATAATATTTGTGTTGAAATGGAAGAATGGAATGCCTTTAAATAGGTCGCGTCCCCAGCCAACGACGTGTAAAAAAGCCTTCAAGGGGTTGCTCCCCCAGGCCACGACCTCCTTAAGGGGTCGCTTCCCCAGCTAGCGACCTCCTTAAGGCATCACATCTCCAATCTGGTTCGTTGATTTAATTTAATCAACGGATGTGGTTGATCCTGGATCAATCATTGTCATTTCATTTTAACCAATCATATTATTTTAATATAAATTCAATCTAGTTCGTTGATTTAATTTAATCAACGACTGTGGTTGATCCTCAATCTTTGTCATTTCATTTTAACCAATCATATTATTTGAATATAAATTCAATCTGGTTCGTTCATTTAATTTAATCAACGGTTGTGGTTGACCCTAGATCAATCCTTGTCATTTCATTTTAACCAATCATATTATTTTAATATAAATTCAATCTGGTTCGTTCATTTAATTTAACCAACGGTTGTGGTTGTTCCTAGATCAATCCTTGTCATTTGGTTTAACACCTTTTTGAAGGTGCAAACACGAGAAGGGGGGTTGAATTGTGTTTGCCAAACTTTGAATCTTTTTACTGTTTTGTTGAATGTTAATGTGATTTACTTGATTAATAAATAATCAGACTTAACTGCGGAAAATAACAGCATAAGAACACATCAATTTATCCTGGTTCACCATTAACTTGGCTACATCCAGTCCCTTCATCCTGAAGGCTTTAATCCACTAATTCAAAACCTTTGAATTAAAAACACCTGACCCTCCAAGTTAGTCTTCCCAAACAGCCTGACAACCCCAGACTTTTGAGGAACGAAAACAACACCTTGACTCTACAAGTCAAGTCTTCTCCTACCAATCTCACAACCCTAGATTGAAGAAGGAATCTGCACCACTATCGGGTTAGATTACAAGGTTTGGAACTTTGCAAATTTGCTTATGGAAAGCTGATTGTTGCACTGATTCTTGCACACTTTTGTTGCTTCTGAAAAGCTGATTGTTGCACTGAATTTCTCTCTCGAAAACACTTAGAAAATATTGCTTTTGCACGCAAGTAATTCTCTCTTTTGAACTCTCGGATTGTGTTGAATATGAAGCTTGAGTTCTTGTGTTTTTTCGATGCATGATGTTGCTGCTTGAAGCCTCCTTTTATAGCTTCAAATTCGAAATAGATCATGCTCAGATTTCCTTTGAAAATACTATTGGCCAATCTTGTTTCACTTAAATAAAAATCATATCTTTTGAGCTTCAGATTGCATTTTAAATTTCTGTTGACCAATCTTGTTTCTTTTAATTTCAAACCATATCTTTTTAAGCTTCAGATTGCATTCGAATTTCTTCAAGTCTTTAGTGAATTTTTGAATCAAATCCCCTTAATACTTTGATCAAATTTCTATCAAAATTTAATCAAGTCTTCTTCGAATATTAATCAAGTCCTCATTGATTTGCATCATGATTTAAATTATGGACCGTATGATCTTCTGAACTCGACCACCTTTGGACCATATAATCTGATCTGTACTATTTATGTGATCCTCTGATCTCGACCAACTATGGACCATGTGATCTGATCTGTACCATTCTGTGATCCTCTTATCTCGGCCAATTCTGGACCATGTAATCTGATATGTAACAATTATGTGATCCTCTGATCTCGACCAACTCTGGACCATGTGATCTGATATGTACCATTCTGTGATCCTCTGATCTCGACCAATTCTAGGCCATGTGATCTGATTTGTGCCATTCTCTGATCCTTTGATCTGAACCATTGATCTTTTAATCTGGACCATTGATCTTTTAATCTGGACATTTATCATTTGCTCTGGACCAAGTCTGGACTAAGTCTGGATTAACTCTAGACTAAGTCTTATGTTCTGGACAATTATATCTTCTGATCTGGACCAAGTCTGGATCAAGTTTTATGTTCTGGACCATGCTATCTTCTGGTCTAGACCAAGTCATTTGTTCTGGACCAATTATCTTCTGGTATGGACCAAGTCTGAATTAAGTTTGGATTAAGTCTGGACTGAGTCTTATTCACGACTATGCTATCTTCTAGTTAGGACTAAGTCTGATTTATGTTTCCTTCTGGTGTGGAACAAGTCCCCCTCTGACAAGCTTCCTTTTGGTCTAGACCAAGTCTCCTTCTGGAATCTGCCTCCTTCTGATCTGGGCCAAGAAAGATATCCTCTGATGATGTTTGCATTTGATGACATCCTCTTGTATCCTCTGGAGGCATCTTCTAGATGTATCATCTGGATGTTTCCTCCGGACGAACCTTCTGGTGACATTTTTATCCTTTGATTGCTTCCTTTGGATGTATCCTCTGGTGATGTCATCCTTTGATTTTGCACAGCTTCTGATTTGTTCTTCTAAGTCAAAATACGATTTACATAAAATATTTTTGTTAACATCAAAACTTTGATTGAAAGAACCAACTTGGTTCCAACACTTATACCTTGTATAAATAGAAAACTAATTCACACTATCTCACCACACCTTCTATATCACTATACCTTCTATCTCAACATACCTTCTATCTCACTATACCTTCTATCTCACCATACCTTCTAACATTTCATACTTAATCAATTACTTAATCATGGCTGTTCAACAAGTAATTTGTATTGTTTATTACCATGGTTCAATTGTCGATGGAAATGAAGGTAAAACATTTGTAAGTGATCATAAAAAGGCATTCAAAGTACATTCTGGAAGCAACCTTGCTCTGTCAAGACAAACTCTCATTTAAAAGTTTTGATGAAAATAAACAAAGGTTAATTAAGAATGTTAATTATGATTTTAAATTTTATGTTAATTTAACTTGTGCTTTTGAGTGTATTAATTCAAAGATAGGATTCAAGTAAAGCAAAGAAATCAGCATAATAAAACGTAAACAGAGAACATTCTAGACAAAATTTGGAAGACGGAGAATGTTCTCCAGGTCCAAGTATGATCAAGACAGCTTCAAGATCAATCAATCTCCATTAATTGAATAAAGATATTTCCTTTGGAATTAACATCAATACTATCAGTACTTGACAAGGAAGAAATAGGATCCATTAAAATCAAAGAAACCATTTGAATCACAAAGGGAAATAGTTATGAATCAAGCCGATTCAAACAAGTCTGAACAGTCTCCAGCTTCACTATCAAGACATCATGACAGATTCCAGACTGATCAGAAAATTGTCCAAATTGATTATCAATCTCCAGGAGACTCAAAGACTAAAAATTCTAGATTGATCATCAATCTCAAGCAACTTAAGTAAAGCTTTTTGCAATAACTCTTCATGATTATTCAAATATGTTTTAACAAGAATCAAGACGCCAGTTCAAGCTAAAGGCATCATCACATATCTGAAGTATTAAAAGATCATTAGACTCAAAAGAATTTGATCAAGAACGAAGAAATCAACCCAGTCAAAACAGAACTCAAAAGTAGTCATGGAATATTTTTATTCATAAAAATTGGTTCTGGTCAAGTCTGACAAGAGCACTACCAACAGCTCTTTTGACCTTCATTAACCGCTCTCAAAGTCTATAAAAGAAAGGCCAATGATCAAGGAAAAGGCAGAAGTTCAAGTGCTAATCAACTAATCAAATCATTCACTCACATACTTGAAATTCTCTTATTCTTGAGAGAGTCAATTCTGTTTTAATTCAATCTATTGTTATACTTATTTTGAACCTCTTGTAAAGAATCTAATTTCAAACACGAGTTGAGATAACTCAAATTCTAACAAACAATCTCATTATTATTGTGTAAAAAACTCAAGACTATAAGTGTTGAGTATAGTTTGAGTAGATTGTAAGGAATCCTTTTATGGTTAAAAGGATAAGTGTAAACTCCTATCTAAAGATTGATAGGTAGACTGATTGTGTGTCTTTCTGGGTGGAAAGATTACAGATTGTAAATAGATCAAGATCGATCTAGACTAGGTGTTGTAAATCAGGAAGGTTTTTGCTTTAACCACTTAGTGAAAAATCTCACAATTGTGAGGACTAGACGTAGCCCGAGTTGAGTGAATCATGATATATCCTTGTGTGGTATCTCTTATCCCTTATCTATTTATTAAGTCTGATTGATTTTCAAGTTAAAAATACAAACTGTTTTTCTGATTTTTAACTAACCAAGAACGTTCTCCGTTTTCTGTTTTCTTAACCAAGAACATTCTTGAGATAAAATCTTAAGTTTTTCAAGAAATTTTAAATAGGAAGATTTACAATTCAAACTCTCATTCCTTGTAAATCAATTTTTCTACTTCATACTCGTCTAAAGAATATCATTAAAAAAAATTACAGCTCGACAACAATGTCACGATAATGGATATAGTTTATCGACACATTGTGTTCTTTGGTGAAAATACAACAAGGTTTGAGCTAATGAAGGTTTGCGATGAGGAAGATGTTGAACTGATGTTTGATGTTTATGCACAGTGGGCACAACTCGACATCATTGAGTTATATGTTACCTTCCAACATGGTCCTACATCAACAAACATTGATGTAGGACCATCGACATCAAACATGGCTCACTTCGACTACATCCAATCATTTGATCAAAACACCCTTTATCAACTGACTTATATTCCCCATCACAAAAATATGAACCATACTTCAGCCAAATTGAACAAGCTCATCCGGATAGTTTTTAACTCCATCATGAATCTCCCCCAACAAGTTAACAATGTGATCTTCCGTTGAGTTTCTTATATAATATCAATGAGGAAGAATTAGGCGATTACAGTGAAGAGGATGAAACATACTTCGATGAATCATCTGGTGATTCTGACACCGACATTGATGTTGACGAAGATATGGAATCAGAAGACCAACCTATCCTACGTATGTTCGATCTACCATTTCACCTAAAGAACATAAATTTAGAGAATGTAGATCAATCAACTGAATTTGATCACATGTTCTTTAATGAAGTCGCAGGAGGAGATGGAACTCTTGCAATTGGAATGAAGTTTACAAACAAGGATGAATGCGTACATGCAATCAAACACTACCATTTAAAACAATCATTGAATTTTGCGGTACAAAAATCAGATTCAGCAAGGTATGTTATAAAATGTTTTAGTCCAAATTGTTTGTTTAGATGTAAAGCTTTAAAACGCAAAAAGAGTGAATTGTGGGTGATTGGTAAATTGAATCTGCCTCATACATGCACAAATTCTATGTTGTCACAAGATCATCAGAAACTCGATTCTAACATGATATGTACAAGCATAATGCAAGTATTGAAAGTGGACCCTTCAATCAAAGTTAAAGTCATTATTGCTCATATTAAAGCTTTGCAAAACTACACCGTAAGTTATTATAGAAAGGCTTGGATAGCAAAAAATAAAGCGATCGAAAAAATTTATAGCAATTCGGAAGAGTCTTACAATCAACTCCCACAATGGTTATTGGTTATGCGAACGTTTGCTCCAGGAACCATAATAGAAATAGAAACCATTTCAGCTTATCATGAGAATAATTTGATAAGTGGGATAAGGATCTTTCATCGACTATTTTGGGCTTTTGATCCATGCATATCTGCGTTTAAATTCTGCAAACCAATTGTACAAATGGATGGAACTTGGTTGTACGACAAGTACAAGAGAACACTATTGATAGCAGTTGCACAGGATGGAAATGACAATGTAATTCCTATTGCTTATGCTCTTGTGGAAGGTGAGATAGAAGAGGGTTGGACTTTCTTTTTGAGAAATTTGAGAAAATACGTCACTCCACACGCCCACATTTGTTTGATTTCAGATAGACACGAATCCATCAAGAGTGCTTATAATAATCCAAATAATGGGTGGCAACATCCTCCGTCCAAGCATGTGTTCTGCATCCGACATATTGCACAAAATTTTGCAAGGGAATTCAAGGATAATGCACTGAAGAAAAAAGTTATTTCTATGGGTAATATTTAATTCTTTCTTTTTAATTACTGTAATTTTTAATAATTTTTTTACAGATTGTTTGTTGTGTCAATATAGGTTACTCAATAAATGAGCCTACGTATAGACATTACCGACGTGAAATCGATATAGTAAACCTGGAGGCAATAAGATGGTTGGACAACATATCGCGAGAAAGTTGAATTAAAGCATTCAATGGAGGTAGTCGTTGGGGTCACATGACAACTAACCTTGTGTTGTTGATAAACGGCGTATGAAAAGGCACGCGCAACCTTTCCATCATTGCTTTGGTTCAATCAATGTATTATAAGACGGGGACATTATTTCCATCAAAAGGAAAACTACACGCATCAACTCTAGTTTATGGTCAGGTATACACGAAAAATGCTTAAATTTTATGAAATCCAAAATAAATAAATCCAATAGTCATAAAGTTGATAGTTTTTATCGGAGAAACCATACGAGACAATAAATCCAAAAGGAGGGCGACCAATTGGTCATTTCAGTGTCAACCTTCCTACAAAGTGGTGCGACTGTAGAAAATATCAAGCTTTACATATGTCATGTTCACATGTTATAACAGTACGTTCTAGCATAAAATATGATTATTGGAGTCTTATACCTGATGTGTACAAGGTGGAAACGATATTAGAAGTCTACGAAGAACATTTCCAACTTATACCGAACAGAGGATATTGGCCAGAATATGAGGGTGTTAAGGTGTGTCACAATTCTGAAATGCGAAGAGCCAAGAAAAGTCGCCCAAAGACTAAACGCATTCAAACAGAAATGGACGCTAGAGAAAAATTACCAAGAAAATGTGGATTTTATCGAGTGTCTAGTGATAATAGAAAAAATTATCCAAATGCTGCTGACACATCTAGTCAAATTTGATGTATTTTTTTTTCTTCAAATGTGATGTATTTTTGTTCTTTAATTTAATGTATTTTGTTTCATGTTATTAATATAATTTTTTTAAAATTATTATTATTATTATTATTTAGTATTTTTTCCTTCCATTTTAATGTATTTTTAAAAAAATTTATAATATTATTTACTATTTTTAATTATAATTATTTTTATTTTTAGTCATTTTTAATTATAATTATTATTATTATTTATTAATGTATTTTATTTTACTTTATTATTAGTATTTTTATTTTTCAAAAATTTTAACTATTTTTAATTTATTGAATATAATTATATAAATTGTTAAAATGTGCACACAAAAAATGAACTCCTTCAGCAGGTCACCTCCTGAGCCAACGATCTCCTACTAAGCAGAAAAAAACTGGTCTTCAGTTGGTCGCTTCTAGGGAAGCGACCTACATCTCACTAGTCCTAAAAAGTAGGACAATCCCGTATATAAATTTGTGAGTGAGATTTTTTGATATTAAAAAAAAAAGAGATATTAACATAAAAATTTCTAAATTATATGAGATTGTAAATTCTAATTTAATCCTCTTTTATTTGCAAAATAGAAATTACTATAATATAAATAAGTTTTACAAATACCAAACTATCATTTTCTGTTAAAAAAATATTACCAGTCAGAGTCAACAGAAAAAGGTGTACGACGAATATTAATTATCAAAACACTAATGTTGCATTGACTTTTAGCAAGCTTATTTTTTTCTTGAGCTGCCATTATTTGAAAAGGCTAAACTAAACTCAATTCAATCAACAACTAGGCATAACATATGCCAAAATAAAGTTAATAAGTGTCTAGTTAATATTTAAGTATAGAAATTTTTTATTAAAAGTATTCTATTTTCAAAAGACCGGTATTATTTTTGATTTTTTTAATAAGTATTTTAAGCTTTATGCACAATGTTTAAGAATTGTTAGCGTAATCCTAAAAAATCATTTTGTCTTATTATAAATGTCTGGTTCACACTGTAAACAAATTTCTTATAAAATGATATATAGCACATGTAACATGATTTCATATATTTATTATTTAATGATTTCTTACATTTAATGATGATATATTAACAAAAAAAATAATTTGAACAAATAAAGTTATAATTACGAAAAATTATAACTGATAAATAAAATTAATTTGAAAAAATAAAGTCACAATTACGAAAATCAATTTGGTATATTAGTAACAACTCATATTATGACTAATTATTTTTTACAAATGTCGTACAATAATCAAATTTGAACTTTTTCTATTTATATTGGAATAATTTTTTGGAAAGATTTAAAATGACAATCTCGAAAAATTAATTGTTATAATCAATTGAAATTGTATTTGTATTGATCATCTTAAACTAAATGTCGTAGACTTTAATTTGTACAAAGATACAAACAAATTCGTATCAATTCTACCCACGACACTTAGAAACAATGATAACATTTCTAAAATCAATGCAACAAAAGAATCATTGAGTTTGAATGTTCGTGTGGTAGGACTATCATTTGTTAGGGATGTTACGCGTGACAAACATCCATTCTCGCTTGACGTGATTCTCATGGACTCAAATGTATGTACTATTTGTTTGTTAAATTTTGTTAATAAATTTGATGTATGCTTAAATTTTTTAAAATAAATTTCAATATGCTTTGAATTTAAATTATTAATCGGTAAATTTTTTTTTATAGGCTAATAGAATACATACAACTGTGCATATAACCTTGATTTACAAATTTGAAAATGACTTACAAGAGGGTCATGTCTATTCTATGACTAACTTTGGAGTCGCATCAAATAATGGTTTGTATCGTACCACAAAACATGAGTAGGTGTGCTTGGCATATGCTCGAGATAGTAGTATATATTTCTATGAAAAATGCAACAAACATGTTATAACGGTGTACCCTAGGTAATCAAAATTTTAGAAGTTTGTATTTATTGTTAAATATCCATTGATTACATAGACACCAATTGAATTGTAAATATATATTAATATTAATTAAGATTTTTTAATTCCTACAAAATTATAACGTTTTTGTTTACGGAATCGTTAAGGAACTTTTGAATTTGTTAGTCCATAATAAATTTTCGTTTCTACTTAAAAGTCATCTCGTGTACATTTTAACATTTCATACTCATTTATTAACAATCATGTCATTTATTAACAATCATGTCTAAAACTTTCGTATAAATCTCTTTTACACAAATAATAAGAGTCTCTACTATAATCATGTTCATAATATTTATATTTATGCATACCCAGAATTAATATTATACAGCCATTAAACAATCATTCATATCTTTACAATAAACATGATACTATTATTATTTTTCTATCTTATAGTTAAGGAATCAAGATTTGGGTATCTGACGCAACATGAACAGATACTTTTTTCATCTATGATTGAGAGGCTGCCGAATTGTTTGAAAAGCCGTGCTCTAATATGATTGATTTTGTTGGAATGGTATATATGTTGTATATATTTTTTCATACATTAAATCAAATTCCTTTTTAAATTTAGTTTGTAACTAAAAAATAAATCAAACTTATTGTTCTTTTAAGTAAAGAAATGAAATTTATGTCTTTAATTTAATTTTATTGAATGATTCTTAATCGTAATTTTATCTCTACCATTGAAGGACTCTATCGCTAATACTCTCTCAAAAAAACTTGTTGAGATGATGGGTAAATCTTATCTCCTCAAGGTGTTTACCGACCCGTTCATGGATTTATTTCGCGATAAACCTATTAGAATATCTAAAATTACCAGTGATATCGAGATAATCTGTATTTTCAAACTAGACAATTCAGTTGTTGAGGTTCGTTTATGTTGCAATATTATTTTTTGTTGCAATATTATTTTTTGTTTTAGGAGTCACCATGTATTTGTTGTTATACAAATATGTAAATATATTTTTTTTTTCAACTTCAATCTAACATCAATTAATAAAATGTTTTTTATATTAATTTCAAGAAGGTTTCAATGAATTTCAAGGGTATCACCAACGCTCCATATTTGATATTTAATATGTTTGAATTTCATTTTACTGTAGTCTATTTGTAATGTCGTTATTCTGTTTGGATTTATTATATTTTACTATTTCTATTTTGACAAATTCCTCTTTAAGATTGTGTTTTTTGTTTTTTATGTTTCAAATTTTAATAAGTAACAAATACATTTCGCCATTTTGCAAATGTCTCTCAATAGATTATATTGTCTTTCAAAATTACTATTATATTTGAGCATTTAACACAAATTAAAAAAATATTAATTAAATAAAATAGAATGATGATTTTATTCTAATACCCTTACCAACCATTGTTGTATTTTCATCATAAAAATGCAAAATAAACTATAGTAAACAAAAGTGATGCACATGGTATAATTTGGAAGATACAATGTTGAAATTTTTTATTCATTTTTTAAGTCATGTATTAATTGTTTTGTTATGAAAAAATGACCTTTTTCTAGATGAAATGTTTGTACTTGAATTTCAGAATTTAATTTTGTAACTGCATCAATTAATAAAATGCATATATTTTCATTTAGGTGTATTTATGTCAATAAATTGTTTTAATTATGTTTCACATTTGTCTCTATTCGGAAATTATTTTATTTTTGAGACACTTTTTGTAATAATATTGATAATGAATTTGAAATTTAAATTTTAAACAATTATTCTTTTAATATTATTTAAAATATATAATGTAAATAGTTGTGTAAATAATATGTCATTTGTAAGACCAATAATAATGCTACGTACAAAAAATGTTATACTTTTTCATCGATTAATTTGTTTAATTAAACCAAAATAAAGTAGACTATTATTAATTTATAAGTTAAATTTTGACTTAATACTGATACTATTGACTAATATTGAATACATCATCCTCAACTTTCTATGACATTCTCAAATGGTTGTCAAATGTAACACCTACTCTTCCTTCTCTTTAATTTTAAATATGTATACTATTAAATTGGTCTTTATATCTAACTATCTTATTTCAATTATTTCCTTCAGTAAATTCAGAAAGGTGCATTAGAATATTTTAGAAAGGAACATTTGAGAAAGGAATATGCTATTGAGTATATAAGGAGAAAAAAAATGGTTTAATCAATTTCATTTAATATGCTACTGCTACTACTAATAATAAATTAATAATCATAATCAAATATAGATAGTTGATTTTTTTTAAGTTGTAATTAATCCAAATTATTAATCATGACAGTTAATTCATGTAATCATTTTAATTAATTCAATAAATCACAATCCAATGTTATTGCTTTTCACAATACCAATCTTCGATAACGCTATATATTTTTTACAACAATCTTCATATCCATATAAAAATCACATGTTGATATAACAACCACATTTGTAACTTATTATCGATATTTTGTTGCTAATCATCCACCAGTATAATGAATCTTTTATCGGCAAAGGCTGCTCGGGCAAAAAGAAAGTTCATTTTACAACAAAAGCGTCGTACTCTTATCAATACACAATCAAATATTCAATTGTTTTAACAACTATTTGATTTTATTTGTCCAATAACTTTTGTGGAGTCATTAGTTTAAAAATGAATTATACAGTTTATATGTTTTTATATTTATTTATGCAAATGATACACTAAAAAACCCCTCAAAGTAAAATATTAAATATGGGTGCATCGACTATTGGAACCAAGTTGGTTTTATATTTAGAGTTTTGATGTTAACAAAAATATTTTATGAGAACAATATATTTAACTTCAAATAGTATGAAAGAAGATTCATGTTTTTGAAGAAAATCTAAAATAAGATTTGATTCAAATTTATAATTGAAGAAAATCTAAAATAAGATTTGATTCAAAATTATAATTGATGAAAATCTAAAATGAGATTTGATTCAAATTTATAATTGAAGAAAATCTTTGACCAAGTTGAAAAGAAAATATGGTCAATATTTGAAGAAGATTTAATTAAGAATTGAAGAAGATTTGATCAAGATTTCATTAAGATTTGAAGAAGATTTAATTATGATTTAAAGAAGATTTGATCAAGATTTGAAGAAGATTTAATTAAAATTTGAAGAAGATTTGATCAAAATTTGAAGAAGATTTGATCAAAATTTGAAAAAGATTTGATCAAGATTTGTTGAAGATTTGATCAAGATTTATCTACAACAAAATATGAACATAATCAATCTGAAGAATTTACAAACTCAATCTGAACAAAATACAAACAGATTGAAGAATTTACAAACTCAATCTAAAGAAGATACAATTCAGAATTAAACAAGGACTAAATTGAAGCTCAAATTTTAACTATAAATAGATACTCAGGGCTGAAGAAGAATAACATAAAAAATCAGAAGAGAGTAGAAGAACTCAAGCCCAAATTCCAAATTCATCTTAGGGTTCAAAGAGAAAAACACTTGTTCGAAGGAGAAATATTTTCTGAGTGTTCTTTTCTTATAGTGTGAGAGTTATTATTATTATCAGCTTTGTTAAAAGCAGCTACTCAAGTTCCAATCTCTTGTATCCAACCTGATAGTGGTTTAGTTTCTTCTTCAATTTGGGGTTGTCAGGTTGTTAGGAGAAGACTTGGCTTGCAGGGTCAAGGTGGTGTTATTCCTTAAAAGTCTGGGCTTGTCAGGCTGTGTGGGAAGACTTCTTGGAGGGTCAGGTGTTTTGTAATTCAAGGTATTTGAATTAGTGGATCAAAGCCTTCTAAATGAGGGGACTGGATGTAGCCAAGTTAGTGGTGAACTAGGATAAATCTATTTGTCCAAATATTTATGCTCTCATTATTTGCTGCCTCTAAATCTGATTGCTTCTTATCCAAGTAATTCATACCAGCCTTCATCAAATCAGCAAAAAGTTTTCAACTTTGGGAAACACAATTCAACTTCCTTTCTCGTGTTTGCACATTCATCGACGTCTATGAGCGACATAACACATTTATCAGTTTTATCTCATGATATTTTTGTCTCTCACTACTTTTATGACATGATGTCGGACAATGTTTTTCATTTTTACAAACCTTCATTATATTTTCACATTATTTTTTCAAATCAAGTTATTTTTTAATTTTAAAAAAAGACTAACTTCAATAACTGAAGAACAAAACATACTATATAACTCATAGCTTTTCTAACCAACTAAAATTGTAATATGTATGTATACAGAAAACATTCCCTTGTTCAAACATGCCACTTCGACGATGACAAATACAAAAAAAAAAATATCTTCAACTGACATGAAGTTCTTAAAGATGATGACAAACTACATTCCAAAATCAACAAGTATTATTCAAAAACTATTAGAAACTCTTTTAGTAATGTCCAACACAGATGTCATATTTGATTTAGACATATTTTTTAGTGTCATGTATACCAACTGCATTAACATGATTAATTTTATAATATTTTGAAAAAAATAAAGACAACGGAAGTACACCAGTTTTAAACGATATTAGGTATTCAAATAAAAAAAATTGTTTGCATTGCATTGGAAAAGAAATAGGAGCAGAGGCTCCTCTTAATCTACCTCCACTATGCCGCAAGATAATATATTGAAATGTAATTTTAATCTATATTATTAAATTATTCAAACGAATTTATGTTAAAATTTTATTGGAAAATAATATTATCAAATCATTTAATTTTTTTTTTCTAGCATACATAATATATGACAATTGATTGTACTAAATATTTTTATGTATTTATTATTGTATATATTGTTGAAGTGACAATGTTGATCACAAGAAAAAGGGGTTTGAATTGTGATTACTTTAAAAATTTCTGCAATGAACTTAAAACTCAAGATTGATCTTGGTTTGATAAATAATAGGAGCAGAACATTTTTCGTTAGAATAAAAGAAACTTTAATAAGTGATTAGCGATGTGCAAATGAGAATTAAAATGGATATAAGAGAAAGAGAATTCACATAACAATATATCCTAGTTCACCCAATGTGATCTACGTTCAGTCCTCGCCACTTGTGAGCTTTTTCCCTAATATGGTCGAAAAAAGATTGTTCTGGTTTTTCCCACAAATGTTTTAAGATCTACCTTGATCTATTACAACAATTTGTCTTTAACCTTGAAAGATGTTTCACAGATTACTCTTCAATTCTTAGAAGAGTATTTACACTTCTCCTTTTTAAACACACAAGGATTTTACAACTATTCTTACACTATCTCTAACTATATAGTGTTTGAGTTCAAAAAGTAACTTGAGAGGAGTTTGATTTGATCAGCTATTACTTAACACTTGTTTGAGTTTTCTGTTCCAAGTAATCAGATTCGAGGTATTGATCTTTAAATCTAATAAAAGAAAATTGAAGCCTAGCTTGATGTTTTGAGCTTATGATTCTCAAGAATAATGCTTCTAATGAATGATTGATTGCACTTTGAGCTGATGATGCTTCCTTTGACTTGGAGTTCCTTTTATTGGCATCTTAAAGGGTTGTAAAGTCTATGAGTTAATAGGCATGTGACACAAATAAACGAAGACTGTTCCTGCTGATCTTCAAAACATTCTTCGTTTCCTGTTTTATGGCAATTTCTAATTCCTGTTAGTTTTCAACTTTGTGTTGTGATCCAGTCTTTTTGGCATATATTTTAGTGATGTAGTGCCTCCTTTGTGCAGGTTTGAATTTTTTTCGTGTTGCTTTGATGTTGAAATCATATTTGCTGGTTCTGATCACAGCTTCCTTGCGCATTTAGTTTCTGTTAGTTGCTCATGATATGTTATGTGTCTCTTGACTTATAGTAGTCTGAACACATCTTGTTTTATAGAAGGATACGTTTTTTAAGGTTCAAGAACGTTCTTGGTTTAAGTAAAACACAAAAAAATCATTCTTGGTTCATGTTGTTTGTTACTGTCAGGGCATATTTGATTCTATTCTTCTTCTGCTCTTATCTCATTGCGTTTGAAACCTATCTTTGATTTAAAACACTCAATAACACATGTTAAATACTAATGATTTTTAGAATCATAATTTACAAATTAATTAACTTTATTTCTTTATCATGAAAACATTTAAATCGAGATTTTTGTCTCAATAATTGTTTGTCAATATTCTTTTTGTTGAGATATTAATTATAGATTTCAATTAAAGTAAACTTTTTCAAAATTTAAAGCATGTTAATTGTTTTGTAATGAAAAATTAACCCTTTTTTTAGGTTAAAAATTTGTATACATATTATTTTATATAATTTTCTTTTTGAATTTTTTTACCAAAATTAATTATGTAGCAATAAATATTCAAACTTTCGATTAAATTAATGTTGTCATTTTTACCAGTATCATCTATGTGTACTTGAATTTTAGAATTAAAATTTGTAATTGCCTCTATTTGTTAATAAATTGAATACACCGTCCACTTACGTGTACTTATGTCAATAAATTGTTTCAAATGATTTCCACATCTGTCTTTAATGGGAAATTATTTTATTTCTGGGAGACTTTTAATAATAATATTGACATTGAATTTGCAATTTAAATTTTAAATAATTATTAATTATGTAGCAATAAATATTCAAACTTTGGATTAAATTAATGTTGTCATTTTTACCAGGATCATCTATGTGTTCCTGAATTTCAGAATTAAAATTTGTAATTGCCTCTATTAGTTAATAAATTCAATACACCATCCACTTACGTATATTTATGTCAATAAATTGTTTCAAATGATTTCCACATCTGTCTATAATGGGAAATTTTTTTTGGGAGACTTTTAATAATAATATTGACAATGAATTTGCAATTTAAATTTTAAACAATTATTTTTTTAGCATTAATTAAAATATGAAATGTAAATAGTTGTATAATTAATATGTTATTTGAAACTCCGTTGAATTTCAAAAGGGGCTACCTCATGCTCATATTTTAATTTGGTTGAGTTCGAAGAATAAACTTAAAACTAGACGTGATAATGACAAGATCATCTCAGCTAAACTTCTTGATCGTAGGTTGTACCCACATTTGTCTAAAGCAGTCACATCATTCCTGATCCATGGACTGTGTGGATACATTAGTCGTCGTTCCCCATGCACGAAAGACGGTAAGTGCTCAAAATTTTACCCAAAAAGCTTCCAAACAACTACCACACTTGACGAAGATGGTTATCCGAAATATAAAAGACGTGACTTGGGAGTATCGTTTGAAAAAAACGGTGCTGGATTAGATAATCGTTATGTGGTCCCATATAATCCACATTTGCTAATGCGATAGAGAGGCCATGTGAATGTTGAGCATTGCAACAAATCAAACTCGATAAAGTATTTGTTCAAATAAGTCAACAAGGGACCTGATAGGGCAACAATTGGGATTACTACAAACAACAACACTGGTGAATAAAATAAGCAAGTTGATGAGATAAAACTATATTATGATTGTAGGTATGTTTCTTCTTGTGAGGCTGCATGGAGAATATTTGCCCTTGAAATTCACCAAAAATGGCCTCATGTCTTGAAATTAACCTTTCATCTCGGCAATGAACAGTCGGGGTTATACAACGATAATGAAGATATAAACATTGTTGTGAATAGGGGTGAGAATCTTAATTTGATCCGTTGTCGCACACAAGTTAAATACAAGTAATAAAACGTAGCGTATGGGCAATAACTTGAGTTGTTTTGCAAGGACTTCATATTATATTAACGGAATTTTGAATCATTGAAATTAAAAAGGGGGTTTCGAATTTAGGTTCGGGTAAATTAAGAAAACGAATTACAATCACGTTGGAACGATTAATCCACTGATTTGAGAGTTTCAGACCTATCACAAATTCTCTCAACAAATTTAATTTCTAAATTGTGACTTTATTCCTATTTGACTATAGAATTGATCAAACAAGCGTTATCAACCCTATGTGAATTATGTTTCTTTGACTGGATTAAGCATCACAATAATCGATGTATTATAGTTAATGATCAAGTGTCGAAAAACTACAATTTATTTAATTTAGAAACTGAATTCTATCAAACTAATTTTATCAATCCTATTGAGATTCAAATTAACCAATCAGAATAAAAATATATTCAAATAAAAAGAAATAAAATCATCAACATGAAATTAACATTATAAAATAAACCTCAAGATTTTGATGAAACTCTAAAACAATGGATTAATTTGAGAAATTAGCCGTCCATCGAAAATATTCTATTTATCCAAAAATAAGAAAAACAAGAAAACTTTGAGTATCTGTATCTCTTTCTCCAAAGCAGAACTCAACCTTTACTAAAAAAAGAAAATATATAGTAATCGAATTTTGGGCTCTAAAAACAATGAGCTGATACAAAAAATTATTACAAAAATCTCATATCACATAATATGCAGTATTGACCCTGTAAATTTCAGAATTTGGCTTTTGTGCCAACATAAAAGTCGTAACTCTAATTTTTGGCTTTCCAACTCCTGCTTGCATGTGTCAATCCGATATCTAAAACTCAAGTTATGGCCTGCAGAGCGAGCAAAGATCAATATGCAAATAATAACATTAAAACTCAATTGCGACCCAATGTTTAGAAACATGCTAAAAAAACTAATCTATGCTCTAAAGAGCTTTCAAAATGTCACAATACAAAGCTAGAAACATGTGCCAAAATGCATTGATCAATAGGAGTGAGAATCTTAACACCATTTTATCGCGTGGTTCCAGTCTAATTGTATATATTTTGAAGGTCAAAATTCTAACATATGTAGAATTTCCCACCAAGTTTGTGTACTTGAAAGATAAAAGATGGTTTCCACGTCAAAGGGGTGGCCAAATAGGAAGACTTCAATACACTCCACCCGGGGTTGACCCATTGTACTATATGAGATTACTATTAACTGCTCAACAAGGTTGCATGCGATACACCTGTTTAAAGACTATTAATGACAACAAATATAATACTTTTCAAGATGTGTGTGATGCACTTAGATTGTTAGCTGATGATAAAAAGTTCATTGATGCAATAACTAAAGCAAGTGAACTACGTTTTGGTCATCAACTACGTAGATTGTTTGTTACTCTATTGGTAATGAGCACAATGACAAATCCATGTGATGTTTGGAAGTTGTAACAGCCTGAACCTTATCGTTATCGGCACTGTTAGTCATGACCTTCTCGCCCCCCTTTCCACCCATTGGAAATAGCGAGTTTTTTCCTTTTGTGGGAATTGAACCCGATACTTGGGGGATACGTACTGCCGTCCACTCATTATCACTACCTATTGATCTGCAGATTACGTGACAAGGCAAAACTATTTAGACAAACCAAATTGATTATATGGGATGAAGGACCAATGATGAACAAATATTTCTTTGAGACATTTGACATATCAATGTGTGACATAATGTCATTTGATGGGGGTAGACAACAAGCAAAAATGATTTGGTGGAATTTCCAATTGTATTAGGTGGTGATTTGGTTCTAAGTACTTAGGATTTTGATGTTTACAAAAGCACTCCATGTAATCTTATTTTGAACCTTGAATTATTAAATCAAATGCCACCAGAAGCTAAAATAATCAGAAGCAGAAGATCAAAGTGTTCCAGAGATTGAATCCTGAAGGTACCAGAAGATACTCCAGGATGTCAAAATATCACCAGAAGATATCTTTGCTGGCCCAGATTAGAAGGAAGCAAAGTCAGAAGGAAACCTGGAACAGACCAGAAGGAAGCCTGCCAGAGGGAGACTTGATCCAGACCAGTAGGAGTCATAAGTCAGACTTAATCTAGAAGTTATTCTGACCAGAAGATGGCCTGACAGTGAAATAATAAACAGCCCAGACTTGATCCAGACTTAATCAGAGGGTAAATTAATGGGTCCAGAACAAAGGAATTAAACCAGATTTGACCCAGACCAGAAGATAGCATGGTTCAGGGTATGAAACTATGTTCAGACCAGAAGAAATGATCTCCAGATTAGATCCAGAACTGATCCAAAATAGAAGGTAAAATGTCCAGACTGAAATATTATTTGTCCAGATTTAATTTTAGTTTAATCCAGACCAAGTCCAGAATTGGTCCAGATCAGAGGAAAGATATTCAGATCAATGGTTCAGATTTAAGTATTTGGCCCAGTGTTGGCCGAGATCAGAAGATCAGACCATGGCCCAGTGTTGGCCGAATTCAGAAGGTCAAGATGTGTGGTCCAGCAGTGGCCGAGATCAGAGGATCACAACATATCAGTTTGCAAGTCCAGGATGGTCGAGATCAGAAGATTATAAAGTGTGGTCCAGGGTTGGCTGAAATCAAAGAATCACATCATATCACTTAGTATGGTCCAGATGTGAACTAGCGCAGAAGATCAAATGGTCCATATTTTAACAAGAGGATTAACGGTGGAGATTTTAATTTATTTTGATCAAAGTATTAAAAAGATTTGTTACAAAAATAAAGTGAAGTATTGTGGAACTCAGGAGCTGTTGGCAGGAAGAAACTAAAGACATGATTGGCCAGTTATTTTTGAAAGAAAATCTGAAGCTTAAAAAAGATATGTTTTTTATTTAAATGAAGCCCAATTGGTCAAGATATTTTTGCAAGAGAATCCAACAAGATTCAGCTCAAAATTAAGCTTGGAAGAGGCCCTAATCTGCATCTATAAAAGGAGTCTCAAGGCATAATACTTAGCATCAAAAATCACAAAAGAGTCATACACTTCCAAAAGCAAACACTCAAGTTTTCAGTGAGGTTAATTGTGAGTTCCAGCTTTCCAGAAGCAAGCACTCGTGTTATTTTCTTTCCCTTGTGTTAGATCTAAGTTGTTGAAGTAGAGTCTACAATCTAAGGGAGTCAGAAGGGGTAGCAGATTACTTGGCAATTAGATTCAAGGCATTGTAATTCCTTCTACAATCTGGGGTTGTCAGATTGGCAGGAGAATACTTGACTTAGGAAGTCAAGGTGTTGTATTACTGAAGAGTCTAGGATTGTTAGACTGTTTGAGAAGACTGACTTGGAGGGTCAGTGGTATTGTTGTAATTCAAGGTTTGAATTAGTGAAATCCTTCAAGGTGAAGGGACTGGACGTAGCCTCGTTAATGGTGAACCAGTATAAAAATTTTGTTTTTTATTTTTACTTTATATTCGCTGCTAACTCTGTTTTTATTCATACATCAAGTTTTGTTTTAAAAGTGTTAAAACTGTTAAAACAGGAAAAGTATTCAAGTTAGTGAAACACAATTCAACCCCCGCTTCTCGTGTTTGCACCTTCAATTGGCATCAGAGCTCGGTCTCAAGGCTGAGCACTTAACAGTGTTTGAGGAAAAGTCCAAGGGGTTCAACATGGCAGAATCCAGAGATGAACTAGGAGGCAACATCAACAGACCACCACTGTTTGATGGAGAAAGGTTTGAGTATTGGAAGGACAGAATGAGAAATTTCTTCATATCTCAAGATCCTGAATTATGGAAGATGGTAGTCAAAGGATACACTGCACCTACTAATCTAGAAGATCCAACTAAAGAACTAGACATGGATGATATGAAACCAGATCAGAGAAGATTATATAAACTTCATCACAAGTCCAGAAACATCATGATTAGTGCCATCACATTCAAGGAATTTGACAGATGCACAGATAAAGAAACAGAAAAGAGCATATTCGAGAGTCTGGTTCTGACCCATGAAGGAAGCCAGTAGGTTCAAGAAGCAAGAGCTAACATACTGGTCAAACAGTATGAGCTGTTCAAGATGGAATAGGATGAAGACATTGAAGCAATGTTCAATAGATTCCAGATTCTGGTATCAGGTTTAAAAGTATTAAAGAAAAGCTACACCACTGCAGATCATGTAAAGAAGATCCTCAAAAGCTTACCAGCCAAATGGAGACCAAAGGTTACTGCAGTACAGGAAGCTAGGGATCTGAAAACCTTGAAGCTTAAAGATCTGATCAGCTCCCTCAGGTCTCATGAAATAGAGCTGAATGCAGATGAACCTAAGAAGAAGAAGAATCTGGCTCTGAAGTCGAAATAGAAGAAAGCTGCAAGGGCAGCATCAGAATCAGAGGATAGTGACAGTGACTGTGATGATATGGCTTACTTAACCAAAAAGATGGTTAAGATATGGGAAAACAGGAAGAGGAGAGGTTCCAAGAAGAAACATAACAACAAATATAAGGAAAAATCTGACAAGAAGAACATCATCTGTTATGGATGCAATGAACCTGGACATATCAAGTCAGAATGTCCAAATCTGGAAAAAGGCAAACAGCACAAGAAGAGTTCCAAATTCAGAAAGAAGGGTCTGATGGCTGCCTGGGATGTATCAAAATAAGAAGAAGAATCGTCTGATGAAGAAGAGGCAGAAACAGCAATGATGACACACATCAGGTCTGCTTCTGGACTTCATAAAGGCACGATTTCAGGAAGGAAAATAGGCAGAAGGAAAAATGATCGAAGCAGTCATTCAAGCAAGTTAGGAAGCACATCAAAGGAAACAATTCTGGCTCTGATGGCTCATACCAACTCAAGTTCTGGATACAGCTCAAGTCTGATTGATGCTGTAAAAGACTTGTTAAATGCAAACAATAAGATGTCTTTAAAACTGAAAACTCTTAGGGAATATAAGAAAAATCTAACCAAAGAAGTCCAAGTTTTAAAGAATCGAAATTCTGAGTATGCAACTAAAAACAAAGATTTTAAAACTGAAGTTGCAAGACTCAAATCTGAAAACCAAACTCTCAAAAGTAATATATGTTCCACTTCCAAAATTGTTTGTGAATCTGATATGCATGAACAATTTTTTCAAAACTTTATTTCTAATGGAATGGAAAGAAATAAATATGCATCTATGATTTATGGAAACAGTAACACTGGAAAGAGAGGTCTTGGTTTTACAGAAACGATTACTGAAAGTAAAGCTATTCATTCTGATGTTTTATGCATTGTTTGTGCTAAGAAAGGTCACTTTGAATTATCTTGTCCAATGGTAAAATCTGAACAAGATCAGAGAGCTGTTACAACTAACAAAATTGGACCCAATCAGTTCTGGGTACCAAAAGATCAAATTGTCTATGTTGCAGATATTCTGAGTAACCAGAAGGAGACACCAACAATGGTGCTTGGACAATGGATGTTGGCAATGCACAAGCAAAAGAAGGTTTATGTTCCAACATCTACAAAACAGAAGCCAATTGACTCTGGTAAAAGAAGAACTGGTCAACACAATACCTATTAGAACCAGAACCAGAATCATATGAGGAACAGGAAATATCAAAGATATCACACGAATCAGAACAGGAACTGGAACCAGAATCAGAACTGGAACCAGTATCAGAGGAACAGGAACAGGAACCAGAACTGGAACCAGAACCAGAACTGGAACCAGTATAAGAGGTACAGGAACTGGAACCAGTATCAGAGGCACAGGAATTGGAACCAGAACCAACACTGGAACCAGAATCTGAATCAGTACCAGAACCAGAACCAGCATAATTACAAGAATCAGTATAATCACTAGAATCACCATAAGTTCCAGAATCACCAGAGGAACATGGTGTATCAGCCAAAGCAGAAAGAGAGGAATCAGAATCAGGAAAGTTCTTCAAACACTCCAATGAGATACATCAAGACTACAAACCTGGAAGGGAATTCAAATCCCCTCATCCAAACCATGTAATCACTGAACATACAGATTAGGAATCTGAAAATCAGAAGCAAGAGGATTTTCAGAATAAAACTGAAAGTGTTGACATAGAGGTTACATCTTGCTGTAAATACTATTATTATTTGATATTTATGCTTACTGTGATAACAAGAAGCTTGATCTTAACAAATCAAAGCTAGATAAGTATTCTGTAGGTTTTCAAACTGTCAGAGGAATCAGGTGATTCACACGAATTGAACACTTCAGCAGAAACAACATTCCAGTGGTTTCAAAAACAATCAGAAACCACCAGAAGCAGAATTAATGGTTTGGCTGTATTGAGTTCATTTTTAAATTATTTGATTTATATTATGTTATATGACAAACTGCTTGATCTTGACAAATCAAAGCAAGATAAAGATAGTGCAGGTTCACCAGAACCAAAGGGAGCAGAAGCAGAAGAAACAGAAGTACCTGGAAAGGTAGAGGATACAAGCAAGTCAGCAACACATGAAAAATTTTCAAAAGATAAATCTGATCAAGTCAGAAACAACCAAGATAAGCCAGAAGAGAAATCTGGATATTTACCAGAATTTGAAGCTGTTACAGATTCACCAGAAGCTGATTTATCAAAATCAGAAGCTGTTACAGATTCACCAGAAGCTGATTTATCAAAATCAG
The DNA here is from genome assembly GCA_037974295.1 of Cicer cuneatum. NCBI lineage: Eukaryota > Viridiplantae > Streptophyta > Magnoliopsida > Fabales > Fabaceae > Cicer > Cicer cuneatum. The sequence goes on from JBBPBO010001984.1 coordinate 55,151,079, forward strand.
AAGCTGTTACAGATCTTCCAGAACCAGAAGCTGATGCAAACCAACTAATGTTAATGAAGTTTTGGCAGATGAAGGTTGGATACTTGCAATGCAAGAAAAGCTGAATGAATTCCAAAGGAATGATGTTTGGGATCTGGTACCCAGACCAAACAAAAACATTATTGGAACCAAGTGGGTGTTCATGAATAAACTTAATGAAAAAGGTGAAGTGGTCAACAGGAAGGTATAGATACTTTTGCTCCAGTGGCCAGGTTAGAAGCAATTAGAATTCTTTTATCATTTGCTGCTAATCATGATATATTGCTGTATCAAATGGATGTTAAAAGTGCATTCTTAAATGGCTATATAAGTGAGGAAGTCTATGTCAAACAGCCCCCTGGATTTGAAAATTCTGATTTTCCAGGCCATGTTTTTAAACTTAAAAAATCTTTATATGGTTTAAAACAAGCACCAAGGGCATGGTATGACAGACTTAGTAACTTTCTGCTTAAGAATGAATTTAATACAGGCCAGATTGATAATACTCTATCTAGGAAATCCATTAAAAATGATATTTTGATTATTCAAGTTTATGTTGATGATATCATATTTGGATCGACTAATGGCACTTTGTGCAAAGAGTTTTCTGCCCTAATGCAGAAAGAGTTCCAAATGAGCATGATGGGAGAACTCAAGTTCTTCCTGGGAATTCACATTCACCAAGGTAAATCAGGTATACTCATTCACCAATCTAAATACACTAAATAACTTCTTAAAAAGTTCAAAATGAGTGAATGTAAGCCTATGGCCACCCCCATGCACCCAACCTGCTCACTTGAGAAAGATGAAACCAGCCAAAAGGTAGACCAGAAAACATGCAGAGGTATGATTGGATCCCTTCTTTATTTAACTGCTTCTAGACCTGACATCTTGTTTAGTGTTTGTGTCTGTGCCCGTTTCCAAGCTGACCCTAGGGAATCCCATTTAATTGCTGTCAAACGAATTCTGAGATACCTTAAAGGAACCACCAACCTTACCCTGTTATACAAGAAAACCCCCACCTACAAACTAAAAGGTTTTTGTGATTCCGACTATGCTGGAGACAAGCTGGAAAGGAAAAGTACAAGTGGCAATTGCACATTCTTAGGTGATAATTTGATCTCTTGGTCAAGCAAAAGACAAAGCACCATTGCCATGTCAACAACTGAAGTTGAGTATATATCAGCAGCAAGATGCAGTTCACAGTTACTCTGGATGAAACATCAACTTGAAGATTACAACATCTTTGAAACCAATATCCCTTTGTTCTGTGATAACACTTCAGCCATAAACCTAACCAAGAACCCTATCTTACAATCTAGATCCAAACACATTGAAATAAAACACCATTTCATTAGGGACCATGTTCAAAAAGGGACTTTAAGCATCCAGTTTGTGGACACTGATCATCAATGGGCTGACATCTTCACCAAAGCATTATGTAACACCCCGAGTTTAAAACATAGCGCGATGTATTTTTTTTTCAATAAATAATTAAAATGAGTTTTCCAAAATTAATGTCAAGGGAATTAAACTAAAATTTTCATCAGTTCATTTCAAAAGAGAACACCCGGCCTGTGGCCACTAAACAGTATCAGAGTGCGGAAAATACAGCGGAAAAGTCATACATTAATTTCCAAAATAAATTACATTTCCCAAAACTCAAGACCCTATACAAAAGTCTAGTCTGATCATGCACTAAGCTACAGTAGCACGGTCTCCACCGTATCCTCTATAAGTCTCGTCTTCAGCCAACCGTCCGTCTTTCTGCGTTGTCCACGGATACTCCGTACATAATGATCAGGGGAAACTAACTGACGTTTCCGTCGTTAGTGTATCCGTCGGTAGGACGGGTTCGGGTAACATCTGAGGGCAAAACCCAATTTCCACAATATAATAGCAAGGGTCACCGACCGAAATTAACAAATAATCACATAGGATATATTTCACAGCAACAAATATATACATGGCATATCATATAACAATGATGAAAATAATTATGCTCATTTGAAATTCAATGACATATATGCCTTTTCAAAAATAGTAGCCAATGAATATGAAAAATATGTGGTAAAGTACAACCAACACTTCAGCAATCACAATCATTAATCAGAAATTCAGATTCTATAAAGTACTCACACATATTCAATTTCCACTCATCATCATAATCCAATCGTGACCCACCGGTCAACCCCTCGATGCAATATGTATATGCTTATGTATACAATTTCTTGGAATCACCAAGGTGCAGTCGCTCAACAGACCAACACAATTTATATGTATGGTAGACTTTAACGGCCCTCAAGACCATGGTGCAATCGCTCAACAGATCAGCACCAGTGCAGTCGCTCAACAGACCATCACGTTTCACATATTTGAATGGACCACCACGAACACGTGGCCATTCCGTAGCCCGGATATAATGGACCACCACGAACACGCGGCCATTCCGTAGCCCGAGTAGAATAGACCGTCTAATACACGCGGAACTACTCTGACCCCGGATAGAACAGACCGTCTAATACACGCAGAACTATTCTATAACCCATGGTTACTACTTAACTTCACAGCCCATCACGGTCACCGCATTACTCTGTGGCCCATCGCGGTCACCACCTGACTATACAATGTATGAATATGCAGTGTTTTCTCTTCACTGAAAACAGTATGCAATATTAGAAAACTCAGCCTATCCAGCATTCCTCCAAAGCATCTCAACACAAATAATTTCATAATCAACACAGCAATGATTAAACATTCCAGTAATCATTAACACTTTACTTTATCACAACATTCCATTCTTAACTATCATAAGTCTTTTCCCCAACTCTTAAAATTCACAAAACAGTGTTTAAAACTGAGTTTTCTGGAAAATACGAATTTGTATTTGAATACAGCCTCTCTGTATTCGAATACAAGAGCCAAAACAGTGCAGAATTAACACTCTATATTCGACTACAGCCCCCTAGTAGTCGAATACAGAGGCAGTCTCAGTGCACAAATCAACATTTTTCACTACATCTATAAAGTCTCAAAAACTTCATCACGACGTCCTCAAAATATCACCAAAAGTTCCATTTTAATTCACCACAGCATTCCCAATATTCCCCAAACACTCAGGGTTTACAAAACACTCTTAAAAACTTGGAATTTCTAAAAACTCGAATCTATATTTGAATACAGACCCCTTGTATTCGAATACAGAAGCATGAAACTGCAATTTTAACATTCTGTATTCGAATACAGAAGACAAAACCAGAATGATCAACATCAGAACATCAAAAACAGAACCAGAATGATCAACATCAGATCATCAGAAAACAGAACCAGAATCAGAATGATTAACATCAGAACATCAGGAACAGAACCAGAATCATAATGATTAGCATCAGAACATCAGGAACAGAACTAGAATCAGAATCATCAATACCAGAACATCAGAAATAGAACCAGAATCAGAATGATTAACATCAGAACATCAGGAACAGAACCAGAATCAGAATCATCAACACCAGAACATCAGAAACAGAACCAGAATCAGAATGATTAACATCAGAACATCAGGAACAGAACCAGAATTAGAATCATCAACACCAGAAACAGAACCAGAATCAGAATGATTAACATCAGAATCATCAGAAACAAAAACATGATGATTAACATCAGAATCATCAGAAGCAGAAACAAGATGATTAACATCAAAATCATCAGAAGCAGAAACAGGATGATTAACATCAAAACCATCAGAAGCAGAAATAGAATGATTAACATGAGAACCATCAGAAGCAGAAACAGGATGATTAACATTAGAATCATCAGAAGTAGAAATAGGATGATTAACATTAAAACCATCAGAAGCAGAAACAGAATGATTAACATCAGAACCATCAGAAGCAGAAACAGGATGATTAACATCAGAATCATGAGAAGCAGAAACATGATGATTAACATCAGAATCATCAGAAGCAGAAACAGGATGATTAACATCATAATCATCAGAAGCAAAAATCCTTCCTCTGTATTCGACTACAGGGGCTCGTATTCGAATACAAGTTTGAAAACTTAAGTAAAACAGAAGCTTGACAAGTTGTATTCGAATACACACATGTTGTATTCGAATACACCTTTGAAAACCAGTGAAATTTTCCTGAGACTTCAACACATTTCAAACTGTTTCTTTTGAAAAATCAGCACAACTGCAAAACAGTTTTATCACTCTTTTAAACCACAAAACTCAGACTTTGACATCAAACCAGATTTTCCAGAAGAAAACACTTTCATCAGTTTTAAAACCCTTTTTATTTTGAAATCATCAGTAACACCAGATTTTCATCAACAGAACAGCATGCAAGCATTTCAGCTTTCTCAAACCATCAGAATAACATGCAAAGCATTTCAGCTTTCTCAAACATCAGAACGACATGCAAAGCATTTCAGCTTTCTCAAACATCAGAACAACATGCAAGTATTTAAGTCAAATAGCAAGCATCACATAGCAGCAAAATACCAATAGAATGCATTTTTGCAATATTCAAAACAGTTTTATGAATATGCTTTTTACTCCTCTTCAAAATAACATGCAATGCATTTTTCAGTTTTCCCCATAAACAAAACAGTATTGGAATAATCATCCAAAACAGCATGTTGCAGATTTTTAAAACCTCAACATAATGCATTTTCTTTCATCTTTCAAAATGTCATGTAAAACAGTTTCTTTTTCAAAACAGAAACTCAAATATAATCACACCTCAAACATACATTTAAAGTCCTAAAATGCAACTAGAAAGTGGAAGGTGCCCTTACCCTTGTTGCGTGTTCTGCTACTTCTCTCGTTTATGCTGTGGCTCCCGTTTTCGCGCCAAAACCGGTGAAACTGTAGCCTGTGTTTGCTGCTACGAAACTGGATTCTTTAGCTCTGTAATGGTATGGGGAATAACTTTTGTACTGGGGTTTTGGTGTTTCGGTGCTTGGATGTCCAAGTAATGGCACTTTGACGAGTTCCCTCTTTTTTTCTTTGTAATCGTGAACTGGAAATGGATGAAAGTAGAAAATAGCAAATAGAATGGGAGGGAAAGGGGTACTATTACATGCAGCACTGTTACATGCAGTATGGGCAGTGAGGAAGGAGGGATGGTGTTCTGATTTCACCATCCTTCTCACTCCTATTTATAGGCTTTTGTGGTGCCACCTCACCCGACACTTGTCTGATTTTCAGCACTTAACCAATCCCATTGCAATTAGCCGCTAATCCCTTAATTAACTGTCCGTTAATTTAATTACTCGTAATTAATTAATTCTTAATCCAATAATTTTAATTCATCCTCCAAAATAAATATATATATATATATATGTATATATTTTCTCAAAACATACATATATTAAATATTTTACAAATGTCCCCAAAATACCCTTAATATTAATTCCATAAATTAATATTAATTTTTAAGGGTCTTACACATTACCTGAAGATAGGTTCGAGTTCATCAAGAGGCATCTCAGCATTACCTCCATATCTAACTAGCTCAAGTAGTCATCTTAGGAGTTTTTAAATTTCTTGTAATTTTATTTTTTGTCTTTTATTTTCTGTTTTACCTTCTATAATTTGTAAAGAGAAAAACAAAAAATAAAAATAGTAGGACCTCTTTTTGGCTGATGACAAAAAGGGGGAGAGAGAGAGAGAGAGAAAAAGGAGAAATAAGTAGAAAAGGTGAGATAAAAAGAAAGGAGGAGTGAAAAAAGAAAGAGATGAAAAGAGAAGGAGTTGAAAAGGAGAAGAATCAGGGAGAGAGAAAAAGAGAAGAAGTTGAAAATGAGAGGAAACAAGGAGAGAGAAAAATAAAGAGAGAAAAAGAAAAAGTGAAAAAAGAAGGAGTTGAAAAGGAGAGGCTAAGTGAAGGGAGAAAAGAAAGAGAGAATAAAGAAGGAGTTGAAAAGGAGAGGAAAAGAGAAGAAAAGAAAGAGTGAAAAGGAGAAGAAAAAGTCAGTATCAGACTTAGGGGGAGTAATTCAAGTCTTCGAGTTATAAACTAGCAAAATAAGTTAAGGTTTTGTCATCATCAAAAAGGGGGAGATTGTTGGAACCAAGTTGGTTCTAAGTACTTAGGATTTTGATGTTTACAAAAGCACTCCATGTAATCTTATTTTGAACCTTGAATTATTAAATCAAATGCCACTAGAAGTTGAAGTAATCAGAAGCAGAAGATCAAAGTGTTCCAGAGATTGAATCTTGAAGGTACCAGAAGGAGTCATAAGTCAGACATAATCCAGAAGTTATTCTGACCAGAAGATTGAAGGTGCAAACACGAGAAGGGGGAGTTGAATTGTGTTTGACTTAACTTGAAACTTTTCCTGTTTTAATACTTTCAAAACAAAACTTGATGTATAATTAAAACAGAGTTAGCAGCGGATAAAAATAAAAATAAAAACTCACAGATTTTATACTGGTTCACCGTTAACGAGGCTACGTCCAGTCCCTTCGCCTTGAAGGATTTCACTAATTCAAACTTGAATTACAACCTTGCTACTGACCCTCCAAGTCAGTCTTCTCAATAGTCTAACAATCCTAGACTTCTTGAGGAAAAACACCACCTGTTCTTCAGCCAATCTGACACCCCAGATTGTAGAAGAAATCACAACACTATGAATCTAATTGCCAAGTAACCTGCTACCTTTACTGACTCCCACAACTTGTAGACTCTACTTCAACAACTTAGATTTGACACAGTGGAACGAAAACAACAAGAGTACTTGCTTTAAAAACTGAGACTCAAAAATTGACTTATATGAAAATTTGAGAGTGTTTGCTTTTGAAGTGTATGACCCTTTTGTGATTTTCGATACTAAGTAATCTGCCTTGTGCCTCCTTTTATAGATGCTGATTTGGGCCTCTTCCAATCCTTAAATTCGAGCTAAATATAGCTGGATTCTCTGTAAAAATATCTTGACCAATTGGGCTTTATTTAAATAAAAATCATATCTTTTTAAGCCTTAGATTTGTTTCATATCTTAACTGGCCAATCAAATCTGTGCATTGCTTCCCGCCACAGCTCCTGACTTCCATGCTACTCCAATTTAATTTATAACAAATCTTTTATAATATTTTGATAAAAATATCATGAGATCTTCACCATTAATTCCCATGATCAAATCTGCACCATTGGATCTTTATGCGATAGTCCACAGCTGGACCAGCTTGATTGCTATGCTATTGTCCTCTGAATTCGGCCATTCCTGGACCACACTTCATAGACCTCTGATCTTCTGATTTCAGCCTTCCTGGATGTGCGCCTGATATGCTATGAACTTCTGGATTCGGCCATTTCTGGACTGCACAGCCTGTCCCTTTGATTTCGGCCACTTCTGGGCCATGGTCTGATTTTCTGATCTTGACCATCACTGGACTCAAAAAATTATTTCTGAACCATTGATCTGGATATTTTTACTCTGATCTGGACAGATTCTGGAATTTGGTCTGGAACAAACTGGAATAAACTTGATCAAAAAATATTTCAGTCTGGACATTTTACCTTTAATTTTGGACCAGGTCTGGGTTGATTCTGGAACTCATTTCTTTTGTTCTGGACTTAGTTCCATGCCCTAAATCATGCTATCTTATGGTCTGGGCCAAATCTGGATTGATCTTCATGTTCTGGACTCATAAACATACCTTCTGGTCAAGTCTGGAACAAGTCTGGGCTGTGTAATTTTTACTGCCAGGCCATCTTCTGGTCAGAATAACTTCTGGAATAAAATTGATATTTGATTCCTGTTTGTCTTGATCAACTCTCCTTCTGGCAGGCTTTCCAATGATATGATCCATGTTTCATTCTGAATTTTATTCCTTCTGATATAGGCCTGCAAAGTTATCTTCTGGTTCAGTTTAGTCATCCTGAAACATCTTCTGGAAATTCCAGAATTCATTTTCCTTTGATCTTCTGCTTCTGATTTTTTCAGTTTCTGATGACATTTAATTTAATGATTCAAGGTATAAAATAAGTTTACATTGAGTGCTTTTGTAAACATCAAAATCCTAAGTCTTAGAACCAACTTGGTTCCAACAAAGATGACCTGGCAGTGAAATAATAAACAGCCCAGAATTGATCTAGACTTAATCAGAGGCTAAATTAATGGGTCCAAAACAAAGGAATTAAACCAGATTTGACCCAGACCAGAAGATAGCATGGTTCAGGGTATGAAACAAAGTTCAGACCAGAAGAAATGATCTCCAGATTAGATCTAGAACTGATCCAAAACATAAGGTAAAATGTCCAGACTGAAATATTATTTGTCCAGATTTAATTTTAGTTTAATCCAGACCAAGTCCATAATTGGTCCAGATCAGAGGGAAGATATTCAGATCAATGGTTCAGATTTAAGTATTTGGCCCAGTGTTGGCCGAGATCAGAAGATCAGACCATGGCCCAGTGTTGGCCGAAATCAGAAGGTCAGGATGTGTGGTCCAGCAGTGGCCGAGATAAGAGGATCACAACATATAAGTTTGCAAGTCCAGGATGGTCGAGATCAGAAGATTAGAAGATCAAAAAGTGTGGTCCAGGGTTGGCCGAAATCAGAGGATCACATCATATCACTTAGTATGGTCCAGATGTGGACTAGCGCAGAAGATCAAATGGTCTAGATTTAATCATGAGGATTAACGGTGGAGATTTTAATTTATTTTGATCAAAGTATTAAAAAGATTTGTTACAAAAATAATGTGAAGTATTGTGGAACTCAGGAGCTGTTGGCGGGAAGAAACTAAAGACATGATTGGCCAGTTATTTTTGAAAGAAAAATCTGAAGCTTAAAAAAGATATGTTTTTTATTTAAATGAAGCCCAATTGGTCAAGATATTTTTGCAAGAGAATCCAACAAGATTCAGCTCGAAATTAAGCTTGGAAGAGGCCCTAATCTGCATCTATAAAAGGAGGCTCAAGGCAGAATACTTAGCATCGAAAATCACAAAAGAGTCATACACTTCGAAAAGCAAACACTCAAGTTTTCAGTGAGGTTAATTGTGAGTTTCAGCTTGCTAGAAGCAAGCACTCGTGTTATTTTCTTTCCCTTGTGTTAGATCTAAGTTGTTGAAGTAGAGTCTATAATCTGAGGGAGTTAGAAGGGGTAGCAGATTACTTGGCAATTAGATTCAAGGCGTTGTAATTCCTTCTACAATCTGGTGTTGTCAGATTGGCAGGAGAAGACTTGACTTAGGAAGTCAAGGTGCTGTATTCCTCAAGAGTCTAGGATTGTTAGATTGTTTGAGAAGACTGACTTGGAGGGTCAGTGGTATTGTTGTAATTCAAGGTTTGAATTAGTGAAATCCTTCAAGGTGAAGGGACTAGACGTAGTCTCGTTAATGGTGAACCAGTATAAAAATTTTGTGTTTTATTTTTACTTTATATCCGCTGCTAACTCTGTTTTTATTCATACATCAAGTTTTGTTTTAAAATTGTAAAAACAGGAAAAGTATTCAAGTTAGTCAAACACAATTCAACCCCCCTTTTCGTGTTTGCACCTTCACAACGTGCTATCGAGAACTTTGCTGATTAGATTCTTTCAATAGGGGATGGAGACGATTCTGCTGACGAGAATGGCGAGATACGTGTCAAAATTCCATATGATTTACTTATACATGACCAATTGATCCTTTATGTGCCCTTATAGATTTCACTTATCCTTAAATTTTAAACAATATGCATGATGTTGCATTTTTTCAGGAACGAGGGATCCTTGCTCCAACTTTGGATGTTGTTTAGCACGTCAACAATACATTTTTGTCATTGATTCTAGGTGAAGAAAAGGTATATTTGAGTTCAAATTTAATATGTAAATTTGATTCGAATGATCTACAAAGTCGATGGTTCACTACTGAATTCCTCAACAATATTAAGTGCTCAAGTATTCCAAATCACAAGTTAACACTTAAAGTGGGTTGTCCTACAATGTTAATGAGGAATATTGATCAAGCTGCTATGCTGTTTAACGGAACAAAAATTACAATCACTCACTTGGACAAGAATTTATTAGGGGCAACTGTCATCGTAGGAAAAACTGCGAGCGATAAAATTCTAATTTCAAGAATGAATATGGTTCTGAGTGATCTGGGTTTACCATTTATGTTTATGAGGAAACATTTTCCGTTGACTTTTTGTTTCGCAATGACAATTAATAAGAGTTAGGATCAATCACTTTCTCATGATATCATATATCTTCCTAAACTAGTTTTCACACATTGACAATTATATGTGACTGTATCTAGAGTCACATTCAGAAAAGGTCTGAAGTTGCTTATTCTAAATGAACATGATCAAATATGTAATGAAATTGTTAATGTAGTTTATCTTGAAATTTTTTGTAATGTGTAATCAACTATACCAAACAACTTAACTTTATTTATGACATACACTTTAAATTATAATTTGAATACATTTTTTTGTTTTTATTATACATGATATTGTATGTTTTGTATATTTTGTAATATACAATATTTTATTTATTTATTTATTTTTGATTTATCGTTTTGATTGATTGAATAATTTATCCCGTGCTTGGTATGGACTACACACTAATTTAAATTATAAACAATTCTTAAGAAAATAATTAGTTGTATTGATTTCAATAATAAAATAAGTTTCATTTAAAAGAGTACTCATGTTAATAGTAGTTAGTGGAGTTATTAGATGAATTAATTAAAATACGATAAATAAAAATATGTTATCGAAAAAGATATAATAAGTGTTGTATTGATGTTATAAACTGATAAGTAATTTGAAATAGAGTAAAATTGAAAATTTGATATAGAGTAAAAAATTGCAAATAAAACTCTTATTATGAGATAAAATGAGTAGTGCATTGCAAGGCAACAAAACAACTATCACTTAACAAAACTAATTAAAACGTGGATATGCACCTATATTAATTTTTTATAAAATAAATAATTGTGTAAATTTAAATATTTCAAATATTTAAATTTATTCTTGCGATTAAAAATTGAAGTTCATTCTTTAAAATCTAATAATTAACAAAATTATGTTATTGTGAAAATATAGAAAACTAATCGTATGTTAATTTAAAAATACAAGTAAGTTCATTGAAATTTTCATTCGGATATTTAGTGTGTAGTACATGTTCTACAGAAACAACATATTGACATAGAACATATACATAATTAGAGAATGACATTTATAATTTTACAAATCTAATTTGTAACAATGAATCAAGATCAATGAAGGTATTATAAAATACAAGAAAAAGAAAATAGAAGTTTGAATTATCTTATACATTTTAAAACTTTGAACTTTGTTTTTTTAATCAAAAGTTTAACTTTATTTTAGAAAATATTTGTTAAGAAAAAATTAAAGATAAGACATAAAGAACTCAATACGTAAAAAAAAAACATAAGGAGAGAAAGGAAGAAAAAAAAACACATTGATTCTTATACTTGTTCACAACAACAACAATCTCTTGTTACATTTGGTCTTTCTTTTACAAATAGATTTTGCTTTAGTACAAAGTTGTGAAATTTTATCATACCAATTACAAAATCATTTAGGATTTTAGCTCTCATGAGAGAGGATATTACAATATAATCCTATATCAATTATAGTTTATAACTCTCTTATAGAAAAATATAAATTGAAATATTTAATTGATTAACAATATGATCTAATCACTCTTAACAGAGAGAATTTACAATTACATTCATTATGTTCAAAGACTTTTTTTGAATATTTTCTATTCAACTTGAACTTAGACTTTTTCTTTTCTCTCATAGTGATCTTGAATTCACCAAGTCATTTTTCTTCTTTTCTCTTTTCATAGACATTCATTAGAACTGTCTTGTAAGGACTTCGGTCAATATTTTATTGTAGTTCATATCTTTTTCTGATCAACAATAATTTATTTGATGAGTAGAAGTTTGTCAACTTCTTTATTTAAAACGAAGTTCCTTGCATAGAGCTTCAGAATAGATTTAGTTGTTGAAAATATAGTTGTTGATATTGTAGATGTCGTAGCACATAAGTTGTGTAACTGAAACTACTTTTCAGATGGTTATTACACAGTCAATAACATCAAATCTTTATCAGATATTTGTCTTTAGGGCTTAGACTCGTACTTCTAAAAAATTCTTATAATATTTCTATCGTTATACATCACTCATATCAAACGACGTCATCACTACATACAGTCGTTGAAGTGTATCTATAAATAAGTTTTTTTTTTTATTGAACTAACAATATATTCCGTAGCCAAATATTGCTAAGTTCTTTTGAGTGGGATGTGATAATACGATTATAATAACCAAATGATTATTATTAAATTTGGTTGAAGTATTCTCAGCACAATCAAACAAATGTTAGATGAATAATTATTCTCTTGTATTGTTTAGCTATCATTAAAATACTAAGAGTAAACGTTTTCTAGAACCAATTTGTTTACAACAATTATTTTAAAATTCAATTGGACTATGCTAGGTTATATCTTGCGATAACTTTATCCATTATTTGAGTAGAATTTGGCTTAACAAGCGAATGAGAAAAACCAACTTAATATAATACTCACTATTTTTATTTAAATAATTAGGACTTTGGTTTTATTTGATTAATTATTTTTAGCGTGACAATTATATGATAATATTTTTCTTGCATGATTATTTGGTAGGTGATTAATTATTCAATTAATTTTTTAAAATTAAATAAGAAATCATGAAAATTAGTACGACTTGGGAGTAGGAATGGCAATGAGTAGGGTATGGGTAGGGTAGTATAGTACCCGTCCCATGTCCGTACGTACCCTCGTGGGTATCAACTTTAATACCTGTACTCTTGGGTACTTAAGTGCCTGTACCCATACCCCGCACTTTAATAAAAATATATCGATAAATAATTTGTGATTAAATTTAAAAAAATTCTCAAATATTTTAAATCCAAAATCATAAGTATTAGAAACCAAAATATTGTCTAATTCAAAACTTCCAAAATATATCATGATTCAACATTAGTACATTACTACAATAAATATCAAAATATCAAAAATAATAATATTTTATGAAGTTGCAAGTCCTTGGACGGTATTCTCCGAGATCTGTATAAAAATTGATATGTGTTTTATATTAGTTATTTATAATTATAAAGTCATGATTAATAATATAAAAAAAACTCTTAAATATAAAATCACAATTATTTACCTCTTCATCAGAATAAAAAATGTGTATAGAGACTAAAATTTATTTTTCAAATTTTTTTAATTATTCAAATTGTATTTTTTATTTATTAAGGGCCCAATTTTTAAGATTAGAACAAAACCTCCAAAATCTATTACTATTTACTAACATATTTTCGTGATGATTTACTTATTGTTTATTTTTCAGAAGGATCCGAAAATTATGATAATAATAATAATAATGATAATAATAATAATAATAATAATAATAATAATAATAATAATAATATTATATGTGCGAGGCTGGGCGGGGTGAATATTATAGTACCCGTACTCCCACTCATACCCGTTCAATTTTGCGGGTAATTACCCGTCCCCATACCCATTATGCGAATTTTTACTCTACCCATTACGAGTTTTTTCTGCGGATACCCACTGGGTCTGGGTCTAATTGTCATCCCTACTTGAGAGTTAAGAGAGCAAAAGATTAAATAAGTAGATAGGTTAGTGGGACTTGCCTTCACCAAGTAAGGGAACATTTTTAAGAGAACCTTTCCCCTCCCTCCTTGAATGTTTGAACTTGTGGTGCAAACTAACCAATTCAAATCTTCTCCCATTAAAATATTGCAAGATTTCTTCTTTATTCTGTTGATAATAACAAGAAATTTGATGAACACACCATGATATCCATTCATTTTCCTTTCCGCGGCTATTTCCTCTTTTATAGGAAAGATTATAACTTGTGTTGACCAGGTAGAAAGTGAAAGAGCAAATCCCCTCCATTGCTATATTTAAGATTTTATAGACTAAATTATAAGAATAAAAAAAATTAATTGTATAATTTTTTTTATAATTTCAATTGTTTTATTAGTTTACTCTTGAAGAGAAATAATTGATTTATGTTTTTATTGTAATATTTATTATAAATGGCAGAAAAAATGTAATATAATTAAGAGTGAATTAATAAATAAATAATTAATACAGTTAAAAAATTGAAAAAATGTTATAAAAAAAATCTCAAAAGAGTCTTATATTTAAATAAAAAATATTAGTAAAAAAACATATGTAATATATATATATATATATATATATATATATATATATATATATATATATAGCTACAATTTTCACGTAGCAATTTTCACGTTGTTTTGCTTACCTACAATTTTCACGTAGCTTTCGTGTTCGAGAAAAGAAAAATTCTATGTAGCTGTCAATGAGTATTAGTTAGTAATGATTGTATTGTTATTATCTACCAGTAGCGTGTAAATGGGCATGGCACGGTTGCATTAAATATCACAATAAACCTATCATAATTGAAAAAGAAAATATTTATATTTGTAATTGTTGTAATCCATTAAATATATTTAACTAAGAAATGGTTGAGCGGAACATAGTAATAAATTGCCATGTGATAGTTACTTAGAAGTTTAAATTGAAAAGAAAATTGTAAACTGTGCAAAGGACATTTTGGTAGTAAATTAGGCCCAAAAAAAGATAAATATCCTTTTATATATATTATAGATTTATGTGAGCCCTGTTATCAAGTTTACGTGGCGCTAGATATTTTAATAGTACTTGTTTTTCTTATGTTTAAAGGAAGGAAGGATTGTGGTTCTGTTAGAGTTTTCATGGTGCCGTATGCCATGTAAATTGTTTTCTGAATTAATTGACATTCCTTGGTCCTGATAGCATGAGATTAATTGGTTTTTCAAGTAATGATTTGAAAGGCTAGGTTAATTAAAAATAAAGAAATATTTTTGTGGATGAGTATGGGATTTTGACAAAGGTTTTTTTTAGAATTTGAGTGCCTTGGAAAGTTTGAATTTGGTGATATATATATATATCATTTATTTTACAAAATCATATATTAAATGAATTGTATTGAGTTTGATGCGATATTAATCATATGTATTATGTTTTCTTATACATATTTATTAATTTATTGATTTTTATGATTAGATAATGATAATGAATTTTATTATATTTAATGTGATCAATATCTTTTTGCTTGACAATATTATATTCGGCAATAATTTTATCAAGAGAAAAAAATTTAAGATAAAAGTAGTGACTAATAATTGTTGATAAAATATACTCTTATAAAAAATAATGTGACATTTTTGTTTTTTTTCACAAATTTAATGTATCAAAGTGTAATGTGACATTTATGTGAAAGATATTAAACATTATGTACACTATAAAAAAAGATTTAGTTGAAAATCTAGAATTTAAAAAGAAAAAACATTAAACCATTTAAATTTTGATATTTTTTATTTATATAATTTTTATGCTACGTTTATTTTTACTTTATAATTTATGTATACTATAAAAAATATAATTTGGTGCTTTTAAAAATTTGAAGTAATCATTCATCTTTACACATGCTTAGGACCATAAGTTATTATGACCTGACATTGATTGAATTTAATGAGCTAAACAACTTTTGTAAGGAGGGATCTTTATGATTATTTTATAAAAAGGGAATAATTGTTAGGCTAATGAAGGAAACAGGTTCGGTGAATATTTATTAGATTACATGGTTGATTGTTGACATTTGTTGCAAGTTATATGCAAATTGGTTTGGGTAAGATGTTGATTAACCATGATATGCAAATGATTTTGGCATGTATTATCCAATATGGATACATGTGCCTCCTGTGGTGGCAATTCTTGTACAAATGAGCTTGTGTGTGTATCTATCGAATAGGATTGTTGTTGCCTTTTGTTATGCGCACTTAATGTCAAAGTCAAACAACGTGAGATAGTGACTAGAATATCACTAGAAGGGGGGTTGAATAGAGATATTTGATGTTTAAAAATTTCTTTTAAGATTTAAAGCTTAATCCTCTTCTAGAGGATGAAAGTAAGAAGTTGGAAATTCAAATTAAATGAAAGAACAAATTAATTGTAAAAGAGAGAGAGAGAGAGAGAGATTGAGATTGACACACACAACTTTATACAAGTTCACCCAAAAATGGGATACGTCCAGTCCTCACACACTTGAGAGAATTCACTAAAAAACAGTCAACCTCTCACAGAGGTTAGTTACAACTTTAGTATTCTTAAGCTTCACCAAGCTTACAATCTCTTCTCACGAATTTCAATTATTTCTAAGTGTAACTCACTTAGAGATTACAGTATAGTTTGAAGGTGTTTTTAAAGTTTCTCTTAACTTGCACTTTCTAAAAGGATGTTTCAAGGATCTAATGTAATACAATAGAAAGTGTAGAGAGAGGATGAGAATGACTTTTGATAGCTGTTTTTCTTTTTCTTTTAATGTTGTATTGTTGTGTCTTCAATGAAGAAGTGCACCATTGCTTTTATAGAGTAGTAAGGACGTCTAACAATGGGTCTTGATGCTTCATACCCGTTGGGCACAGTGATCAAAAAGTCAAGGTCTAGTGTTCTGAATTACAGAAATGTCATCCAGCTGTCTTTTGTCTTGTTTGACTGCAGGAAGATGAGAATACAGTCCATCCTCGTATGGCAGAAACAAACCTCCTAGAAGTCCGTGTCTTGGCTGTCCTTTTTCTTTCTCGTTCTCCAAGGCATGCCAAGGTCTATTTTAGGCTTTGCTTAGTATAACCTTTATGTGCAGGTGAAAAGGTAGAACCATTTTTATCATAAGCCTATGCATTAGAGCTAGAGGTCCATTCTTCTATATTCCAAATATCTACGTTCATCCTCTGCCTTTCTTTTTTCTTCAGTTGACTTGTTTTTCTTTCAAACTTAAATACTGAATTGACTTTGCACATGGAAGGAAAGCAAAGTTAACGTGATTCTGAACATTTTGGCTAATAGTTGGTTCATCCTCTTTGAGAGTTCATCCTCTGGTCCATCCTCTCGTTTGAAAGCTTGTTGACTTAACATAGTTTTTATCTCATTTGAAGAATAACCTGTTTTCTATTTATAATACACTCAAGAGCACATATTAGTTTTAACAAGAATCATAATCATTTAATTTTGTTATCATTAAAACCATTTGAAAGAGATTTTGTCTCAACAATCTCCCCCTTTTTGATGACAAAATTCTTTTTAGATTATGATAGATATTGAGAGAACAGAATATAAGCTCCCCCTCAATATTATCAGAAATGATTTAAACAATTTCTTGTTTAAGTATTTGTTGAAAACTTTTTGAAAAAAAAAATTGTTTAAGAGCTAATATTCACATTGACAAGCAATTAGAAGGCATGATCCACAAAGTCAAAACAAACATATGTCAAAGTTATTAAACCAGAGGCAAAATGTTTTTAAACAAAATCAAGAAATTGCAAATATAAAATAAACTAAAAACTTCAACCGGTCTTCATAATCTTGCTCCCCCTAAATTTAGGCAGCAACAAAAAGAGGAGGGCAAACGGATGGAGGAAGATTAGGTGGATGGAGGAAGATTAGGTGGATGATGATGAGTCATCAGAGGAGGAGGAGGTGGAAGGGTGAGATGCATCATTTGGAGGTGGTTGAGCTTGTGGAACTGGAGGACGGTCTCTTGGGAGAATGGTAGGAATGAAGTGGTTGGTGATCCAATTGAGAAGGAGGCCAAAATGAGTCAGCTGATGTTGAAAATTTGTGAAGCTTTCAAACATCTTCTTCTGGTTCTTACGAATCTTTTTCAGCATTTTCATTTGTTTCAGTTCTTTGCGTTCTTTCTTCTTGTGGTTGGAGCAATCTTCTTGGGGAACATCAGGTGTTTCCAAGAAGGAGTGAGTGGAGTCAACCTGCCCTGGTACCTCGGGAGGAGGTTTGGAAGACTCACCAGCCAGAGGATTAAAGGACAAAGGACAAAAAGTGTTTGGAGTAGGAACAGACGAAGTACCTGTGGGCAATTCTTCATGAGACGGTAGTGGAGAGGATGAGTCAATTGTGACTGGTTCTGCTAGATTCATACCAGCAAGCTCTTCTTCATCAGGAATTCGTGGGGAGAATGTATGATGTTGTAGAATTAGATCATGATAAAGTTCGGCACCATCCTCCATAAGTTGAAGAGGAGCATCCTCTGGTGGTTCTGGGGTATTAGTGACAAAGTCGAATGTGGATGGAATTATAGCCAGAGGTGAAGAATAGGTGGGACATGGAATGTCAGAATCACATAGAGGAGATGGAGTTCTTTCAAGATTAACCACAGGTTCCAGATTAGGAGACGGAGTCTCATCAGTAGGAGGATGGATTGGTTCTAATGGAGGTGGTGGAGTAGCAGAAGTAGATTTTTTGTGTTTTTTCGACTTTTTGGCTGGTGGAGTTTTGGATGATTTACGTTTTGAAGGAATGGATGTTTTGGTGGAGGAAGGTATATCCAGAGGTTTGAGTTTCATCTGTTTGATGTTACGCATAGAAAAACTATTGTTGAAGAGGACAGAAGGTTCGTCCTCAAGAGACAATTTAAAAAATTTAAAAACTTTTGTCAAGAGCATCCCATAGGGGGTAGACCTTCCCAGAACAACAGCATTTAACATGAAGTTAAAAATAATATTCCCCAAATGAAGAGGAGTACCTGTTGTGAGATGATGAATGAGTAGGAGGTCGAGTTCAGTAACTTTTTCAAAGCTGCCTGCCCTTGGAACAATAGAATGAACACATATGTTATGGAGAATTCTACATAAGGGCTGGAGATTAGAGGTCACTTGAGGCTTAGGAGAGTTAAGGAGTGAATTTTGAAGCACCTCAGTTCTGGAGACATGGCATTGAGAGTACCATTTTTCAGAAAAGCACAGAGAGCCTTCATCTGGAATGTCCAGAATGTGACACAAGGAGATAGGATTAATCTCCATATGCATACCTTTAAGTACAATACTGAACCCAGAATCGCCTTTGGACCCAAAAGTCGCAACATAGAACGCTCGCACCAGGCGAGGATATTGAGGTTCATTGATTTTTAAAACAGAAGTCCAGCCAAGCTGATCAAAGACATCTTCAATATTAAATCCTCCTTTCCTAAGGTCAGAAAAATTAATAAACTTCCCATTTACGACCGATTTGTCATGCCATTTAGAAAGATAAACTTTCTCTAAGGCAGAAGTTTCAAACAGAGAGCCAGAGGAAGCAGATTGAGGTTTAGAAGAGGGTTTTTTAATGGATGATTTTTTAGGTGAGAGAGAGGAAGTATTACTGAGGGGTGTTTGTGGAATGGAGTCAGCGGAAACAGTTTTCTCTGAATCATCAGAGTCAATAACATGAATCGTGTTATCCTGTTGAGTTGATTTTTTGGATGAGAGGATTCCAAACATGATTCTGGATGATCGTCGAACAGGAGCAGGAATGGAGGTCTTGGATGAAGACGAATGGGTCCGTTTTAGGTGAGGAGGAGTGGAGGCAATGTTAGGGATAGTGGCTATATGAAGAGGAGGATGAATGGTAGTCATTGGTTCAGGTTGAAGGATTTCTTCATCCTCTTCGTTCGTACTTGAATACTTATCGTATTCATCTTCAGAGTAATGTTCAACAACTTTTCGTTTTGCAGAAAACTTGGTGCGGGCCATGAGAAAATTTGCTAAGTTTTGAAAGAGAAGGATAAAAGGATTTGATTTCAAAGGAAAATGTTTTTACGATTTGATGAAAGGGAGACGGAAGGAATTTTTGGAAGAGAGAGGTTACGGCAGTTGAGGATTGGACGTGAGGGAATGATGAGATAGGCTGGAGACTAGGCCGCGCGTGACAGGAGCAGTCACTTTTTCAGCTGTCAGCATTTAATGCATGATGGAAGCCAAGGAGTTTGGCTGGAAAACTGCACAAAGAGGGAAACGTGCTTGGCAGTTGTTGACCTTGGTCCGTTTCACCAAAAAAGACAAACATTTCTATGTTTTGAAACTTGCAGAATCAGTTTGGGCAAAGTAATTCAAATTTTGACCCAAACAATTGGTTTGACAGAATTAGGAGTTTGAAAGGGACCAAGCTTATGACCTTATTAGTGAATGATCCTCTTGATACCTTTAGAAGCACAGTGATTTTTCCAGGAAATTTAACATATAAAAAGTAATAATAAATTTAAAAATAAATAAAAATTAATGAATTTTGGACAGACTTATGATGGAGAGGTTTTCCAAAATATTTTTGTATCTATCCTCCTGAAGAGGTTTGGTAAAAATATCAGCTAATTGTTTTTTAGTTTCAATGAAAATTAGCTCAATATCTCCCTTTTGAACATGATCTCGTATGAAATGATGTTTAATTTCAATATGCTTGGAACGAGAATGTTGTATGGGATTTTTTGAAAGATTTATGGCACTTGTATTATCACAGAGGATGAGAATTTTTGCGTAACTTAGTGAATAGTCCTCCAATTGATTTCTTACCCAAAGTATTTGTGAACAACATTGGGCAGCTGATACATATTCTGCCTCTATGGTAGACAAAGCAATTGTGCTTTGTTTTTTGCATGACCAACTTATGAGAGACTCCCCAAGAAATTGACATGTTCCATTCGTGCTCTTTCTTTCAACTTTATCTCCTGCATAGTCCGCATCACAGTATGCCAAGAGATCAAGGTTTGAACTCTTTTTATACCAAATTCCAACATTAGTGGTACCAATTAGATATCTGAAGATTCTTTTTACAGCTGTACGATGAGATTCCTTTGGAGAGGATTGAAATCTTGCACAAAGTCCAACAGCAAACACAATGTCAAGTCTGTTTGCAGTTAAGTATAGTAAGGATCCAATTATCCCTCGGTATTCCTTTTCAGATATGGAGGTTCCTTCATCATCTTTGTGTAATATGGAGGATGGATGCATAGGAGTCCCCATGGGTTTTGCTGAATCCATGTTGTATTTTTTTAGAAGATCTTTGGTGTACTTTTCTTGGGAATTAAAGATGCCAGACTTCATTTGTTTAATTTGTAACCCAAGAAAAAAATTTAATTCTCCCATCATGCTCATCTTAAACTCGCTTTGCATGAGGTTAGAAAAATCTTCACACATTTTTTCATTTGTAGGCCCAAAGATTATCATCAACATATATTTGCACAATCAACAGATCCTCTTTAAGAGTTTTCTTAAAGAGTGTGGTGTCAATCTGTCCTCTTGAAAAACCATTTTCTTTTAAAAATGAGCTTAACCTCTCATACCAAGCTCGAGGAGCTTGTTTTAATCCATAAAGAGCCTTAGAGAGTTTGAAAACATGATTAGGTTTTTTCTCATCTACAAAGCCAAGAGGTTGGTGAACATACACCTCCTCATTTAAGAAACCATTCAAAAAGGCACTTTTGACATCCATTTGAAATAATTTGATACCTTTATGAGTGGCATAAGCTAGGAGGATTCTAATAGCTTCAAGTCTAGCAACCGGAGCGAATGTTTCATCATAATCAATTCCTTCTTGTTGGTTGTACCCTTGAGCCACTAGTCTTGCTTTATTTCTAATGACCTCTCCGTCTTCATTTAATTTGTTTCTAAAAATCCATTTTGTTCCAATGATAGATTTGTCCAGAGGATGGGGTACAAGATCCCATACTTTATTTGTTTCAAACTGTGAAAGTTCCTCCATCATTGCTTCAACCCATAATTTGTCACATATTGCTTGATCAATGTTTTTTGGTTCAACTTGTGATATCATGGCCATGTTATTTGCAAAAGACTGTCTGGTCCTCACACCATCTGCCGTATCTCCAATAATCAGATCAAGAGGATGATGCGTTGCTACCTTCCATCCTCTTGGAGGTTGTTGTGAGGATGGATCAGAATCATCCTCTTCGTTTGGACTGTGTACTTTTGAGGATGAATGTTCATCTTCTTCTATTTTATCCATATTTTCTAGACACAAGTCATCAAACTATCAAAAATAACATGCATGGATTCCTCCACAGTTTGAGTCTTAAGATTATAAATTCTATAACCTTTTGACGATGTGGAGTATCCTAAAAATATACCTTTATCGGATTTTGGATCAAACTTTCCCAAGTTGTCTTTATTATTTAGTATGTAGCAATAACAACCAAAGATATGAAAATATGAAATATTTGGTTTTCTACCTTTCCAAAGTTCGTAAGGAGTTTTATTTAAAATTTTTCTGATAGACACACGGTTTAAAACATAGCAAGCTGTGTTAATGGCTTCAGCCCAAAATATTTTTCAATGTTGGCTTCATTCATAATAGTTCTAGCCATTTCTTGTAGAGTTCTATTTTTCCTTTCAACAACTCCATTTTGTTGAGGAGTTCTTGGACAAGAAAAATTATAGGAAATACCGTTTTCATCAAAAAATATTTTAAATGATTCATTTTCAAACTCACATCCATGGTCACTTCTCACAGAAATAATTTTAGTTGTTTTTTCATTATGAATTCTTTTACAAAAATATTGAAATGCATCAAAAGCTTCATGTTTGTGCTTTAAAAATAAGACCCATGTAAAACGTGAGAAGTCATCAACTATCACAAATCCATATCTTTTTCCACTAAGACTTGGAGTTTTAATGGGACCAAAGAGGTCAATATGAAGAAGTTCAAGAGGATGATTTGTTGAAACAATATTTTTTGAGTGAAAACTACTTTTGACTTGTTTTCCTTTGGCACAAGCTTCACACACTTTGTCTTTTTCAAAATTAATTTTTGGAAGACCTTTGACTAGTTCCAATTTTGATAGTTTGGAAATGGTGTTTAAACTTGTGTGCCCAGCGTTTGTGCCAAATCCATTTATCTTTTTCAAGAGAAATAAAACAAGATTCAGTAGGCAAATCATCAAGATATAATACATATAAATTCTTTTTTTGGAACACCAGAAAAGAAAACTCTACCCGAGGATGAATGTTTAACCTCGCATAGAGTGGGTTTAAAGATAACTTCAAAACCATCTACATACTGAACATTTTCAATTTTTGCAGAATTATTTTTACCAATAATACCTGTACCTCTTATTTGAGCTTTATCATTGTTTCCGAATGTGACTGATCCTCCATATTTTGTTTCTAGTGAAATGAAACAATGTTTATCCCCTATCATATGCCTTGAGCAGCCACTGTCCAAGAACCATGGCTTTCTTTTGTTGATCAGAGGATCTGCCTGTGTCAGAATTTAGGAGTGACTTAGGTACCCATATGGAATTGGGTCCTTGGTAGTTAGTTCGTCCTCTTGTAAGGATTTTCTTTTTATGGTAGCAAACGGAATCATGGTGTCCATACTTATCACAAAATGAACATTTCCTTTTGTTAATTTAAGCCATTTTCTTAGCATGGCAAACTTTGATAGTATGTCCATGTTTTTTGCAAAAGGTGCATTTAGGTCTGTCCTCTTGTTTATTTGGTAGAAAGAAGTTTTCATATAATTTTTGCTTTTGAGAACTTTTAAATCCAATACCAGCTTTGTCAAAAATTCCAGATTGAGATCCCATAATTTTTTGAAATGTTTCAGTGGATTTTACAAAGTTGGTAATGTCCTTTTTAAGTTCTTCTACTTTTTCTTTTAAAACACTCTTTTCAGTATCCTCTTCTGGAGGATGAACGTTGACAATCTTCTTGTTCAGAACTTTTTGTTGTTCTAACAGTTTTCTATGAGATGCCTGCAAGTCCAGAATGATTTTTTGATATTTATCATTCTTAGCTTGGAGTTCCTCATTTAACTTCTTTATTTCATAAAGTTGGTTCTTAAGAAAACCACATTTATGAGATAAAGTGTTTGAGTCATTTAAGAGATTGTCAAATTCAATTTCTAGTTTTTCAAAAGAAGGACATAGATCAGTAATGGTTACCTCATCAGTATCTGAGTTTGCCATAAGGCAGAGGTTAGCTTCTTCTTCCTTGTCTTGCTCGAAGGATGATCCATCGCTGTCATCCCAGGTGGCCATCATAGTTTTATTTTTATTTTGAAATCTTCTTGTATTTCTTTTGTTTAGAGGACATTCAGTTTTGTAATGTCCCACTTTGTTACATCCAAAACAGGTAATTTGACTTTTGTTAGTTTTTTCTTTTTGGGAGACCTTTTTTCTTGTCCTCTTCTCATTATCATCCTCTGAATTCTTCTAGAAATCAGAGCGAGTTCATCCTCCTCATCAGATAGAGGATATTCTGAGTTTTATCTTTTTATGACATCTTCATTTTTCTTGGAGGAAGTACTTTCAGTTTGGCTAGATTTTAACGCAATCATTTTTCCCTTTTTGCTTGGTTTATCAGCAAACAGTAATGGTTCATGAGCTCTAAGAGTTCCAACCAGATCTTCTAATCTCATGGTGGCCAGGTTTCTTGCTTCTGTGATGGCCGTCACCATTGGTCTCCATTCTTTTGGTAAACTCCTTAGAATTTTCCTTATCCTCTCTTGAACTGAATATTCCTTTCCAAGAGATCTTAAGTTATTTAGAATGATTGTTAGCTTTGAGAACATTTCATCAATGGTTTCTTCTTCCTTCATTTCGAATAGTTCGAATTCTCTAACCCCCATGTCAATCCTCGCCTCTTTAACATGACTTGATCCTTCATGATGGATTTTCAAAGTGTCCCATAGTTCTTTAGCACTTTGGCATTCTTCAACTCTGTCGTATTCTTCCCTGCTCAACGCACACGTTAGAAATAAATGAGCTTTAGAGTTTAGAAGTACCTTAGCATTTTCTTCGGCTGTCCATTGTGCTTGAGGTTTTTCATCGGTAGATGAATCCGTGTTGTTGATTCTAATGACGTGATTTCCGTTCTCAACCACAGACCACATGTTGTTGTCTTGTGATATGAGGAACAGTCTCATCTAACCTTTCCAGTGATAGTAATCTGTGCCATCGAAGTAGGGAGGTCTGCTGGATGATCCTCCTTCAGGAATATACTTGGCTTTTGACATTTTTCTTTTGATCTTTTTCTCTTACATTATTAGGTGTAGTTTTCTAGAGAACCTTGCTCTAATGCCAATTGAAGTGACTAGAATATCACTAGAAGGGGGGTTGAATAGAGATATTTGATGTTTAAAAATTTCTTTTAAGATTTAAAGCTTTATCCTCTTCTAGAGGATGAAAGTAAGAAGTTGGAAATTCAGATTAAATGAAAGAACAGATTAATTGTAAAAGAGAGAGAGGGAGAGAGAGAGAGAGAGAGATTGAGATTGACACACACAGCTTTATACTGGTTCACTCAAAAATGGGTTACGTCCAGTCCTCACACACTTGTGAGAATTCACTAAAAAACAATCAACCTCTCACAGAGGTTAGTTACAACTTTAGTGTTCTTAAGCTTCACCAAATGATGTTCTTAAGCTTTATCCTCTTCAATTATTTCTAAGTGTAACTCACTTAGAGATTACAGTATAGTTTGAAGGTGTTTTTGAAGTTTCTCTTAACTTGCACTTTCTAAAAGGATGTTTCAAGGATCTAATGTAATACAATAGAAAGTGTAGAGAGAGGATGAGAATGACTTTTGATCACTGTGTTTCTTTTTCTTTTAATGTTGTATTGTTGTGTCTTCAATGAAGAAGTGCACCATTGCTTTTATAGAGTAGTAAGGACGTCTAACAATGGGTCTTGATGCTTCATATCCGTTGGGCACAGTGATCAAAAAGTCAAGGTCTAGTGTTCTGAATTACAGAAATGTCATCCAGCTGTCTTTTGTCTTGTTTGACTGCAGGAGGATGAGAATACAGTCCATCCTCGTATGGCAGAAACAAACCTCCTGGAAGTCCGTGTCTTGGCTGTCCTTTTTCTTTCTCGTTCTCCAAGGCATGCCAGGTTCTATTTTAGGCTTTGCTTAGTATAACCTTTATGTGCAGGTGAAAAGGTAGAACCATTTTTATCATAAGCCTATGCATTAGAGCTAGAGGTCCATTCTTCTATATTCCAAATATCTACGTTCATCCTCTGCCTTTCTTTTTTCTTCAGTTGACTTGTTTTTCTTTCAAACTTAAATACTGAATTGACTTTGCACATGGAAGGAAAGCAAAGTTAATGTGATTCTGAACATTTTGGCTAATAGTTGGTTCATCCTCTGGTCCATCCTCTCGTTTGAAAACTTGTTGACTTAACAAAGTTTTTATCTCATTTGAAGAATAACCTGTTTTCTATTTATAATACACTCAAGAGCACATATTAGTTTTAACAAGAATCATAATCATTTAATTTTGTTATCATTTTGAATATAATTTCCCATCGGTATGGAATGACTATGTTGATATCATTAGAGTCTTGCAAACTAACTTGAATATGTTGATTTTTGGCGATGTATAAGAATGGTCCTAGTCTCAAGAATAGCAACCAATTTTTCCACAGGCTGATTGTCAATACTATCCATGGGAAAATCATGAGGTGTAAGTGTGTCAACGCCACAAAATGGCTTAAGAGCAAAGATGTCAAATACTGAATGAATACAACTTGTCAGCAGAAGTTGCAACTTATAAGCAACTTGTCCAATAAGTTTATGGATTGGGTAAGGACCATAGAACTTTTTGGACAATTTGTGGTGACGATGAACACATATTGTCATTTATGGGTAAGGACTAATGAGTTAATCTTGTTGTTGGTGTCCAGTAGTTGTTTTGTTTAATTTTAGCAAACTTTGTTTTTGTTTGAGTCCATAATTAGGCTGTCAGTTTTAGTCCAATGTGTGGCTAAAAATTAGGGTACTAGTTATTTAAGTAAAGTTTATGTGGGTAGATTTATTTTTAGAAAAACGTGGGATGTAATGTTAGTGGTACAATTATGATCTTGTATTTGCTTATATAATAAGAAAACCAGAAAATGATGCAAGTTTCAAGCATCACAAACATCTCATGTTCTCAATTGTGTATTTTCCCTTCTCTGTGATTGAGTTACTGGCCGTAAGAAAAATAAACCAACATTTAGAAAATAAACCAACATTTGGTATCAGAGCCAAATTGTCAAAGCAATGGTCGGTGACAAAAGAGATCAATCTAAGACGCTTGCAGTCCTTAAACCGACGGTAGGAGCCTCAATCCCGATCCAATATCCAATGTTAAGAGAAATGAACTACGGCATACAGGCTGTCAAGATGAAGATAATCTTGCGTTCGCTTGGAGTATGGTCAGTGATTGAAGATGGAAACACAAACGCAAAAAAAAAGATCAAGGCGCCATGGTAGCCATTTCACAAGTCGTGCTAGATGATGTGATGATGGCAATCGCATAGAAGAAAACGGCAAAGGAGGCTTGGGACACACTCAGGGAGATGCGGGTTGGTGAAGATCGCGTCAAGAAGGCACACGTACAGGTGCTGAAACGGCAACTGAACAAGTTACACATGGAGGATTCAGAGACAATAAACGAATTTTCCATGAAGTTTACCACACTGGTGAGTGAGATCCGCTCGTTGGGCACAAAGCTCCACGACAGCGAAGTTGTTGAGAAACTGTTCAGTGCAGTTCTAGATAGATTTCTCCAAATTATTGGAACAATTGAGCAGTTTGGTGATATTGAGAATATGTTGGTTTTAGAGGCGATCGACCGTCTCAAAACCTTCGAGGAAGGACTTAAAAGGCGACTGCACTCAAAGGGCAGTGGAGAACAATTACTTCTTACCCAGGCCGAGTGGGAGGCAAGAATCCCAAAGGCAAAGAAAGATGAAGGTTCCAGCAGCAACAAAAGAGGAGGACGTCACTAGAGAGGACGTGGTCGTGGGCGTGGATATGGTGGAGGTCGAGGAAATGGTGAACGCACTAACAAAGACCGAAAGCCATGCAACTTCGACAAATCCAGGGTTAAGTGTTTCAATTGTAATGAATATGGTCACTTTGCAAAAGAGTGTCAGAAATAGATGGTGCATGGACTACCCGAAATCGAGCATGATGACCTCCTCTGTGATGGTTGCTTGATTGGAAAGCAACACCGAAATCCTTTTCCAGTAGTGGCAAAATTTCGAGCAGAATCACCCCATGAACTGTGGCATGGAGATTTGTGCAGGCCAATAACGCCTGCTACACACAGAGCCAAGCGCTATTTTCTGTTGCTGGTTGATGATTGTACTAGATTCATGTGGCAAGTACTTATTCGAAACAAAGACGAAGCATTTATGGCATTCAGGAAGATTAAAGCATCAACAGAAATGGAGAAAAACAGCAAGCTGAAGGCTTTTCGCACAGATCGTGGCGACGAATTCACCTCAAATGAGTTCAAGACTTACTGTGAGTTGTTGGGAATTAAGCGTTATCTCACGGCGCCTTATTCACCTCAGCAGAACGGAGTTGTGGAACGAAGAAATCAGATGGTGGTCGGCATGGCATGGAGCTTGTTGAAAAGCATGGGAGTCTTAGGCGAATTTTGGGGAAAAGCGGTATCAACTGCCGTATATCTCCTAAATTGAGCACCAACAAAAAGCATCATTGGCAAAACTCCCTATGAAGCATATTACAAGCCAACTGTTGATCATTTTCGCATCTTTGGATGTGTGGGACACGTAAAAGATGTTACGCCTCACCTCTCAAAACTTGCAGACCGAAGCTAGCCAATGGTGTTTATTGGTTATGATTCGAATACAAAAGGCTATCGGATGTTTGATCCAAAGTCAAAACAAGTAGTGGTGACACGAGATGTCGTGTTCGAAGAGGAGAAGAAGTAGGAGTGGAGAAAATTTCCAGAAACAGAAACAGGATCAGCAGGGAACACTCTTACAGCACACTATTTAACCATAGCAGGCGCATCTAATACGAAAAATCAAAAAAAGATAAAGAGGGTGTCAGCGATTCTGGCATTGGTATCAGCAATTCTGGCATGGATTTCCCATAGCCGACACAGGAACAAACTGGTAGCCGATACCAGTATGCTACACCAGTGATGAACATAAGATCCAGAGCATTTGTTTCAGACTCACCATATACTCTAGCAGCAACTATTAAGAGTTCATCAGTAGGACCACGGGGTAAGCGTGACATCAAAAACTTGTACGATGCAATAGTCCCAATAGAGTTGCAGTATTCGGGATTGTGTTTGCTAGGAGAAGAAGAGTCGTCAAATTTCGAAGAAGCCAAGGCAGATCCGATGTGAAGAAGAGTAATGGAGGAGGAAATTTCCTCTATTTGAAAAAATGAAACTTGGAAGCTCGTTCCATTACCCGACAACCACAAACCTATAGGTCTAAAGTGGGTTTAAAAGCTAAAGAAGGACACTCAAGGCAGAATTGTGAAGCACAAGGCGAGATTAGTGGCAAAGGGGTACGTTCAAGAACAAGGCATATACTTTGATGAAGTTTTCGCCCCTGTTGCTCGGCTAGAGACAATACGTTTGCTGATCTCTATTGCGGCACATGAAGGATGGGAGGTGCATCATATGGATGTGAAGTCAGCCTTCATCAACGGTGATTTAGAAGACGAAGTGTATGTCATTCAACTGCCGGGATTTGAAATAAAAGGAGAAGAAAACAAGGTGTTAAAACTGCACAAAGCATTGTACGGTTTGCGACAAGCACCTAGAGCCTGGAACTCAAAACTGGACAAGCTAATGAGGACACTTGGTTTTGAGAGGTGTTCTTTAGAGCATGTCGTGTACATGAGAAATCAAGGTAAAGGGAATTTAATTGTTGGAGTCTATATGGATGATTTAATCATCACTGGAGAGTGTATTCAAGACATAGACAAGTTCAAATCACAGATGAAGAAATTGTTTAGCATGAGTGACCTTGGGTTACTAAGTTACTATTTGGGAATTGAAGTTTGTCAGAGTTCAAAGAAGATCACACTCAACCAGTCCGCATATGCAACAAAGGTGTAAGACAAATGCGGCATGAAAGATTGCAACCCTTCACAAATCCCAATGGAACCTCGTCTGAAACTGAGCAAGGAAAGCACAAGTCCACTTATAGACACAACTCTGTACCGAAGCATTGTTGGCAGTTTAAGATACCTACTGCACACGCACCTAGATTTGGCATTCTTTATCAGTATGGTGAGTAGATACATGGAGAAGCCCACAACGGAGCACATGGCCGCAGTGAAGCATATCATGTGGTACGTGAAAGGAACTTTAAACCTCAGTTGCATTTATGAGAAGAAGGAATGAAGCTAGAGCTGATCGCTACTCTGATAGTGATCTAGCTGGTGATACTGATGACAAGAAAAGTACCTCAAGTTTAATATTCTTCATTGGGTCAAATCCTATTAGTTGGTGTTCACAAAAACAAAAAGTGGTTATGTTATCTTCCAGTGAAGCGGAGTACATTGCTACCTGTGCAGCAACATGTCAAGGAGTGTAGCTGGGACGATTGTTGGTAGAGTTGTTAAAGACTGAGGTTAAGAAAGTGGTTATGAAGATTGATAATCAATTCGCAATTGCATTAAGCAAGAATTCAGTTCATCATGAGAGGAGCAAGCACATCGATACCCGATTCCATTACATTATAGATTGTGTTGAATCAGGAATGATTAAAATTCAGCATGTTTGCATAGAAGATCATCATGCTGATATTCTGACAAAGTCGCTAGCAAGGATGAAGTTCGTGGAGATGAGAGAAAGAATTGGTGTGTGAATCATCAGTAGAGAACAATAAGCTTAAGGAGGAGATTGATGAGTTAATCTTGTTGTTGGTGTCCAGTAGTTGTTTTGTTTAATTTTAGCAAACTTGGTTTTTGTTTGAGTCCATAATTAGGTTGTCAGTTTTAGTCCAATGTGTGGCTAAAATATAGGGTAGCAGTTATTTATGTAAAGTTTATGTGGGTAGTTTTATTTTTAGAAAAACGTGGGTTGTAATGTTAGTGGTGCAGTTATGATTTTGTATTTGCTTATATAATAAGAAAACCAGAAAATGATGCAGTGTCAAGCATCACAAAATCTTTTGTTCGCAGTTGTGTATTTTCCCTTCTCTGTGATTGAGTTATTGGCTGTAAGAAAAATAAACCAACATTTAGAAAATAAACCAACAAGGACGGAGTCGAACTAAAATCATGGAACCAATTGACAATTGAAATTTACGAAAACACATATTTGCTTATTGTATCATACGATTCTGAGCAACTACGAAAACACATATTTGCTTGTTTTCCTTGAGAACACACAAGAGTTCATCACCAGTCAAGAATGCCTTATCCAAAGCTTGGATAGTTGTGGAACCCCTAGTGTAAAAGGGTATAGAAGGACACTTGCGACTATATAAAGCCTAAAATGGATACATTTTCAGTTCACTTTGAAAGTTAGAGTCGTAGTGGAATTCTGATCAAGGAAGGAAAGTAACCCATGAAGAAGGTTTGTGTTGAGCATATGTTTGCAGATATTGCTCAAGATTGCAATTATCAACCTCAGATCTCTGTCTACCTATTGGTGGTAAGCACTACTCATAGCCAACTTTGTTTTGCACAACTCAAACACTTTTCACCGAAATGTACTGACAAAAAATGTGTCACGATAAAAATAATAATAGAGTAAAGAAATCCATGGTGCCAAACCACTTTAAGACAAATAACTCAGCAACCTTTGACTAAGGTTGTAGGTAGAACTCCAAAATGTGAAGATTTAGATAAACAATCCACTACTACCGTAATGAATGTGGCACCATGAGATGGTGGTAAACTAGTGATAAAATCCATAGTAATATCTTCCAAACAACCTCCAGAATTGGAAAGGGTTGAAACAAACCTACAAGGACCTGTGTAGAATATTTTATTTTAAGCTAAAATGTATTTCATGCCTATGTTAACCCTATATGTGTATCACAAAACTCACTATTGATACTGGTGCACGATGGTGATACGAGATTGATCACACAACGACTTTTATGAGTTACAAATCTATTGACAATGGAATATTGAGACCCCAAAGTACTCTGCTACACTAAGTATGGAATGCCAATAAAAATTTTAAGGCATGTTCCTGTTGAAGCCTTTGAATAATACCAAAAGTGGGAGATGAATCATTGTTGAAAGTTTAATTTGCTCATTTTTAGACCATTCACCAAGAACCCTTGAAAGACAATCTGCAATGTCATTTGAAGCACCGAGATTATTCTATACGCAATCGAAAAACCATGTAATATTTATGAACATAAGCTTGTTGATCTTGAGTTTGAATGAGCTGGTGAAATACGGCTTTGCCATTTAACCATGGCTTCAAGTTTATTTGGATTAGCATGTACTCCTAAATGATACAATTTTGCCTAAATACTCAATTGATTCTTGTAAAAACATATTTCAACAACTTGACATAAAAACAATTACTTAATAAACAATTCTATATCAGCTCAAGGTGCTCCAAGTGAACCTCCAATGAGGAACTGTAGATTAGAATGTTGTAGAAGAAAATGATCATAAAGCGCTGCAAAAAATGTGAGAAAAATTGGTGTCAGAACCAGGTTGGTTCTAAGAACAATTCCTTTTTCATGTTTTGATGATAACAAAGGTACTTTGTGAGAATAATTTATTGCACTGATGATTTTATTGAGTGTGCAGTAAATAGAACCAAAAAACGGTGGAAGATATTAGAGGAAGTGAAGATGTCAGAGAAAACAAAGACATCAGAGGAAACAAAAATGTTAGAGGAAACGAAGACATTAGATTCAAGTGAAGTCAAAGGAAGTCAACACAATGTTTAAACTCTAGTTATTACACGTGTTGTTGTGTGCGCGCATCTACCTCTGAAGAATTGAGTCTGCCTAGTATGCATATGAAGCTTCTGCCGTCTTCCTCTGAAGACTGAAGCAGACCTCTATTTTGCACGCCTCTGAAGTTTGAAGCATGTCTATGAATCATCTACAGTAACTCTAAATCTTTTATTTGAGTTGCCTTTGAAACTCATGTTCCGCTCACTCTAAAGATTGTAACTTGCTCCAA
The DNA here is from genome assembly GCA_037974295.1 of Cicer cuneatum. Lineage (NCBI taxonomy): Eukaryota > Viridiplantae > Streptophyta > Magnoliopsida > Fabales > Fabaceae > Cicer > Cicer cuneatum. The sequence goes on from JBBPBO010001984.1 coordinate 55,183,919, forward strand.
GATACTGCCTTTGATACGCAACATACTCTAAAGATGCAAAAATAACGACACACGGCTTTTTCTTTATTGACATAGTTGAATTTCTTGTATTCATCAACAAATCAACTAAAGTTTTCCTGGATACAATGCAAGTCAAATTCTCATAGAATGAATCATTGTGTATATGCTTTTTGCGACCCTTACTTGTCTCAAATGACCCTTTTATCTTAATAATTTGCAACTTCGACATCTCATTCATACTATCACATGCCTTACATAAATCTCCGTTACTATGTTTCAAAAATCTCTTCAATGACCAATGAACAGACTCAACCTTAATATTCAAACATAAAAAAAAGTTTGGTATTATTTCAATAAAAATTCTATCAAACATGCATGTTTAATCCTAAACATGTATAAATATGAAACAAAATGCAAAGTTTTAATGACATACCTATTAATCGTAGTATTTCCTAGATGCAACACTCGATTGATCCATGCTTCAACAAATTTTTCGTTGTGAGGTGTTAACCATGTGTCTTTGACGTGGTAAAAAAAAAATATTATTGACACATGCTTGAGTTTTGGAAAACCTAAAAAAAAAAATTCTGAAACACAAATGTGTGTCAGAAAATTTGAACTTTGTGTTCCGAAATTTTTTTTTTCTTCGAGTTTTCTGGAATACATTTATGTTAAATTTTTCAAAATATAAACGTGTTTTAGAAAATTCGAAATTTGTGTTTCAAAAAACTTTTTTCATGTTTTCTGAAATATAAATGTGTTTTTAAAAAAGTTTTCCAGAATACAACTGTATTTATGAAAATTTGAAATTTGTATATTGAAAAACGTAAAAAAAGGTCCTCATAACACAAATGTTTTTAGAAAATTCAAATTTTATGTTCCAAATAACTTTTTTCAAGTTTTCGGAACATAAATAATGTACCAAAAAATATAAAGTTTAAATTTTTTATTTAAAAAAGGATAAAATTGGATTTTTATTAAAATATGGAGGTATGGTGTAAAATTTTCCTGAGTTTCGCAATAAAATGTCACTACAAGCAACATTGGAATAAGCAACACAGATTGACCTGTTATCTTTAGGGTCTTTGTTTGAGCTTTTTGAAAAGAATGTAACAAAGTGTATTTTTTCTAGAGAAACCAAACTTAGTATTCATCTTACTTCAACAACAATGAATTGGACTTATCATATTGAAAGGAGATTAATTTTCCTCTAGCGACTCAAGAACAAATTTTAGATATATACAAAAATAAATTCTGACGACCTTCTCAGATACCATCTAGCTAATTTTTTGAAAGGATTTATACGTAGTCTTGGAGTTGAAAATGCATTACTTACAGAACTTTGGGAGAACTTATCTTGGAATAAAGATGGCCATAGATATGCAACTTACTCGTGTCATTTTAGAAACTTACTCTCTTCATGTTGTCTTTCATACACCATCTTCAACATCTCTTAAACAACATCCTTTATGTCATTCATCTCTTAGGTTGGATGATTCAAATAAATCATATTTTCGACGAAACTAACTATTGTGTGGATACCATAGCTCTTAGAGGCCTTGATGTGGGTCATTCTCTTCTAATGTTAAACGTTATTTTTAGTATTAGTTTGCTTATTATTAAAGATTTGAGGAGAGCTTGTTTTCCTCGAGTCATGCCTTATTTTTGTTCTTATCCCATTTTGTTATTAAAAAATAGAGATGTATTATCAATATCAATTAGTTTTACCTTATATCTCCGATGAGAGCTAATCATATCGACATATAATTTAATTTTGTAATCGCATTTCAAATATAACTATCAAATATTAAATTCTCAACAAACGATATTGTTAAATTGGTTTATAACATCACATATTCAAACTTCCATTAGCACTTAAAATAGAAATTTAAGCAAGTTAAAGCTTTCTTCCATTTAAAGTTTTTGAACTAGAGGACCATTTTAATACTTTATCAAAGTTATTCACTTTATATTAAACATATTTAATTATACATATTTGAGGTAGGAAGGTTCGCGGCAAGAATCGAGGAAGAAACGGCTTTGCGGGCAAACACAGCAGGAAATGCAGAAAAAGATTGTCCGGTGTCAGATTGCCTATTATTATACCTTTCCGGGAAGGGAATGTTGGAACCAAGTTGGTTCTAAGTCTTAGGATTTTGATGTTTACAAAAGGACTCAATGTAATCTTATTTTGTACCTTGAATTATTACATTAAATACAACCAGAAAATGAAGTTTGCATAGGCAGAAGATGCATCCAGAATGCATCCTGGAATTACCAGAAGATACTCCAGGATCACCAGAAGATATCTTTGCTTGCCCAGATAAGAAGGAAGCAATGTCAGAAGAAGACCTGGACCATACCAGAGGAAAGCCTGCCAGAGGGAGAGTTTGTCCAGACCAAGAGGAATCAAATATCAGATTTATTTTAGAAGTTATTATGACCAGAAGATGGCCTGGCAGTGAGAAATTAAAACAGCCCAGACTTGTTTCAGACTCAACCAGAAGATAAGTTAATGAGTCCAGAACAAGAGAATCAATCTAGATTTGACCCAGATCAGAAGATAGCATGGTTCAGGGTATGAAACTAAGTCCAGACCAGAAGAAATGATTTCCAGAATTGATCCAGACTTGATCCAAAATCAAAGGTAAAATGTCCAGACTGAAATATTACTTATCCAGATTTAATTTCAGTTTGATCCAGACCAAGTCCAGAATTGGTCCAGATCAGAGGGAAGATTTCCAGATCAATGGTTCAGAATTAATTATTTGGCCCAGTGTTTGCCGAGATCAGAAGATCAGACCATGGCCCAGTGTTGGTCGAAATCAGAGGGTCAGGATGTGTGGTCCAGCAATGGCCGAGATCAGAGGATTGTAGCATATCATGTGCAAGTCCAGGATGGCCGAAATCAGAAGATCAGAGGGTTAGAAAGTGTGGTCTAGGGATGGCCGAAATAAGAGGATCACAGCATATCAATTAGTTTGGTCCAGATGTGGACTAGCACAGAAGAATCCAATGGTCCAGATTTAATCAGGAGGATTAACGGTGGAGATTTTAATTTATTTTAATCAAAGTATTAAAAAGATTTGTTACAAAAATAAAAGTGAGGTATTGTGGAATTCAGGAGCTGTGGCGGGAAGCAACTAAAGTTTTGATTGGCCAGTTATTTTTTGAAAGAAATCTGAAGCTAATAAAAGATATGTTTTTTATTTAAATAAAGCTCAATTGGTCAAGTTATTTTTGCAAGAGAATCCAGCAAGATTCAGCTCGAAATTAAGCTTGGAAGAGGCCCAAATCCGCATCTATAAAAGGAGGCTCAAGGTAGAATACTTCGTATCGAAAATCACAAAAGAGTCATACACTTCCAAAGCAAACACTCAAATTTTCAGAGAGGTCAATTGTGAGTTCCAGCTTTCAAGAAGCAAGTACTCGTGTTATTTTCCTTCCACTATGTCAAATCTAAGTTGTTGAAGTAGAGTCTACAATCTGAGGGTGTCAGAAGGGGTAGCAGGTTACTTGGCAATTAGATTCATAGTGTTGAAATTTCTTCTACAATCTGGGATTGTCATATTGGCTGAAGACAGGTGCTATATTCCTCAAGAGTCTAGGATTGTTAGACTGTTTGAAAAGACTGACTTGGAGGGTCAGTAGAACGGTTGTAATTCAAGGTTTGAATTAGTGAAATCCTTCAAGGTGAAGGGACTGGACGTAGCCTCGTTAACGGTGAACCATTATATAAATTATGTGTTTTATTTTTACTTTATATCCGCTGCTAACTCTGTTTTTATTCATACATCAAGTTTTGTTTTAAAAGTGTAAAAACAGGAAAAGTATTCAAGTTAGTCAAACACAATTCAACCCCCCTTCTCGTGTTTGCACCTTCAATTGGCATCAGAGTTCGGTCTCAAGGCTGAGCACTTAACAGTGTTTGAGGAAAGGTCTAAGGGGTTCAACATGGCAGAATCCAGAGAAGAACTGGGAGGCAACATCAACAGACCACCACTGTTTGATGGAGAAAGGTTTGAGTATTGGAAGGACAGAATGAGAAGTTTTGTCATATCTCAAGATCTTGAACTATGGAAGATGATAGTCAAAGGATACACTGCACCTACTGATCCAGAAGATCCAACTAAAAAACTAGACATGGATGATATGAAACCAGATCAGAGCAGATTACACAAACTTCATCACAAGTCAAGAAACATCATGATCAGTGCCATCACATTCAAGGAATTTGACAGATGCACAGATAAAGAAACAACAAAGAGCATATTTGACAGTCTGGTTCTAACTTATGAAGGAACCCAGCAGGTTCAAGAAGTAAGGGCTAACATACTGGTCAAACAGTATGAGATGTTCAAGATGGAAGATGATGAAAACATTGATGGAATGTTCTGCAGATTCCAGACTGTAATTTCTAGACTGAAGATCTTGAAGAAAAGCTACACAACAATAGATCATTTCAAGAAGATTCTAAGAAGTTTACCAAAAAAGTGGAGACCAATGGTTACTGCAGTTCAACAAGCCAAAGATCTGAATAACTTAAGACTTGAAGACCTGATCAGCTCACTCAGGTCTCATGAAATAGAACTAGAAGAAGATGAACCAAAGAAGAAGAAGAATTTGGCTCTGAAGTCGAAACAGAAGAAAGCTGCAAAGGCAGCATCAGAATCAGAGGATAGTGACAGTGACTGTGATGATATGGCAATCTAGGATTGTTAGATTGGCTGAAGACAGGTGCTATATTCCTCAAGAGTCTAGGATTGTTAGACTGTTTGAGAATACTGACTTGGAGGGTCAGTAGAACGGTTGTAATTCAAGGTTTGAATTAGTGAAATCCTTTAAGGTGAAGGGACTGGACGTAGCCTCGTTAACGGTGAACCAGTATAAAAATTCTGTGTTTTATTTTTACTTTATATCCGCTGCTAACTCTGTTTTTATTCATACATCAAGTTTTGTTTTAAAAGTGTAAAAACAGGAAAAGTATTCAAGTTAGTCAAACACAATTCAACCCCCCCTTCTCGTGTTTGCACCTTCAGGGAATCGCGCCACAAACACAACACATCGCTTCGCCATGACGTATGGGCTCCAGAACCGTTTTGAGCTCGTCTTGGGCCTCAAAACGGCCGTTTTAGCTTTTCCTTTATTTTCGGGCTTTTTCTGTTTTACCTAATTTTCGTACTAGGGTTTCTATTATCTATTTAAATAATTTCTATGCTGTAACAAAAAGAGCATACTTTAATAAAATAATTAATTTTGAGAGTTTTCTCTTCTCTGGTGGATTTCACAAGAGCAGACATCGAGGGTATCACTACGGCTTTTACCGCGGCCCTTACTGCTTTGACTACGCAGATGGCGACTTTGATAGATCGAGTGAATGCCATCAATGATAGGAGGGACAGAGGCAGGAGAGACGAACCGCCAAGGCATCCACATGGAGGCTTGCAGGTCGTGTTGAATTGGACTCTAGTTCCGAAGAAGAGATCCTGGAGGAGAATCAGGGTTAGGATAATCAACAGAATCGCAACGACTACAGAGTCAAGGCTGATATCCCGTTGTTCTATGGAACTATCGGGGTTGATGAGTTTCTGGATTGGCAGATTGACGTTGATCGGTTCTTTGACATGATGGGTGTGCCAGAAAACAAGCAGGTGAACATGGTGGCAATTCGATTGAAGAGCACCGCTACTGTGTGGTGGGATAAGCTTGTTGTTCAGAGGCAATGCCAGAAGAAAGCGCCAATCAGAACGTGGAGGCGAATGAAACAGTTGATGCTGGAGCGTTTCTTGTCTGAAGATTATGAGCAGATTATGTACAAGATGTATATCGATTGCGTTCAGGGTAGAAGGAACGTGATCGAGTATATAGCAGAGTTCCTGCATTTCTTCGAATGCAACGAACTATCGGAAACTGAGGTCAGAAGGTGACTAGCTATATTAATGGCTTGAACGGGTCGATACATGAGAATATGGGTCTTCAGACTGTCTGGATCGTGACTGAGGCCTCTACGCTAGCCTTGAAAGCAGAACTGATGGAGAAATCCCCCAAAAATTTCTCATCTTTTCGTAGATTCAATCCACAGGGTAATTCTGAAGTTGCTGGTGACAAGGATAAGAGCGTTGCTACTAAGGATTCTAACTCCTCGGCAAAAGAAACTGGTGGAACAAGTAGTGCTACCACCAACAAGAGAGCGAACCAGAAGTCATCCAACCCATACGCGAAACCGACGGGAGATAAGTGTTTCCGTTGCGGTGGGCAGAGTCACAAGTCAAATGTTTGTCCTTCCAGGAGAACGACTGCAGTCTTGAATGAGGAGTTTGAGGAAGAGGAAGAGAGCAACGAGTATGACGGTGTTGAGTTTGCTAAAGAAGAAGCTGAAGAAGCGGTGAATTTTGTGTTGTAGAGAGTCATGTTGTGTTCAAAGGAGGAGGGGCAAAGAAATAATCTTTTTAGAACAAACTATTATATTAAGAATAAGTTGTGTAATCTGATCGTGGATAACGGGAGTATAGAGAGCTTGGTCTCCCAGAAGCTGGTGGAATACCTGGAGTTGCCAACAGAATCGCATGCCAAGCCTTATGCTTTGGGCTGGGTGAGTAAGAGTTCGCAGGTCAAAGTGACGCAGACTTGCAAGGTGCCTATTTCCATCGGGAAGCATTACAAGGCAGAAGTAGTGTGTGATGTTCTGAATATGGATGTGTGTCATGTCCTACTGGGGCGACCTTGGCAGTATGACAATGATATCACGTATAGAGGCAGAGATAATGTGATGATGTTCACCTAGGGAACGCACAAGATAGCTATGGCCCCGGTTTCTGGTTTTAATAGACGAACAGGGAAGGAGAAGTCCAGCTTTCCTGTTATGACGCAGGATGAGCATGATTTGACTGAAGCCTTCAAGGAAACTGAGTGGTTTTGCCCAGTGGTGGTCAAGGGTTTGCTAAGTGCTATGAAAGAGGAGCTTGAACCACCGAAAGAGGTGTGGGAAATCTTGACGGATTTTGAGGAGTTGATCTCGGATGAGCTACCTAACGACTTGCCTCCTATGCGAGATATTAAGCATCAGATTGATTTAATTCCAAGTTCCAGCCTACCGAACCTACCTCATTATCGCATGAGTCCCAAGGAGAACGAGATATTGAGGGAGCAGATTGAGGATTTACTGAAGAAAGGGTTCATTAGAGATAGTATGAGCCCATGTGCAGTTCCAGTACTTTTGGTGCCTAAGAAGAACAATCAGTAGCGGATGTGCGTTGACAGCAGAGCCATCAACAAGATAATGATCAAGTACAGGTTTCCCATTCCTCGTCTGGAGGACATGCTTGATGAGTTATCAGGGTCTAAGTTGTTTTCGAAGATAGATCTACGGAGTGGTTATCATCATATCCGAATTACACCTAGAGATGAATGGAAGACGGCTTTCAAGAGCAAGGATGGCCTTTTCGAGTGGTTGGTCATGTCTTTCGGGTTATCCAACGCCCCCAGTACTTTTATGAGGCTAATGAATCAGGTTCTTCGTCCTTTTACTGGCTCTTTTAAGGTGGTTTCCTTTGATGATATTCTGATTTATAGCAAAACCAAGGAGGATCATCTACGGCATTTGAAGCAAGTGTTGCAGGTCTTGCAAGAGAACCAGTTATACATCAACTAGAAGAAGTGCACCTTCTGTACCAACAAGCTGTTGTTTTTGGGTTTTGTTATCGGTGAAGATGAGATTCAGGTGGACGAAGAGAAGGTGAGTGCTATCAGAAACTGGCCTGCACCTAAGTCTGTGACGGAAGTACGCAGTTTCCATGGCCTGGCTACTTTCAATAGGAAGTTTGTGCGTGACTTCAGCACCATTACTGGGCCTATCACCGAGTGTCTGAAGAAAGGAAAGTTCTAGTGGGTACCTGAACAAGAGCAGAGTTTTGCGATGATCAAGGAGAAGCTTTGCACGGCACCAGTTCTCGCTTTACCTGACTTCGACAAAATATTCCAGGTGGAGTGTGATGCCAGTGGAGTAGGGGTAGGTGCTGTACTTTCTCAAGAGAAGCGACCAGTGGCTTTCTTTAGTGAAAAACTGAGCGACGCCAGGCAGAAGTGGAGCACTTATGACCAGGAGTTTTATGCAGTCTTTCGAGCTTTGAGGCAATGGGAGCACTATTTGATTCAGATGGAGTTTATCTTGTTCACTGACCACTTTGCTCTGAAGTTCCTCCATAGTCAGAAGGTGATAAACAAGATGCATGCTCGCTGGGTAAGTTTTCTGCAGAAATTCCCATTTATCATTCAGCACAAATCAGGCGCCCAGAACAAGGTAGCAGATGCGTTGAGTAAGAGGGCTTCCTTGTTGATTACCTTTGCTCAGGAGATTGTAGGTTTTGAGTTGCTGAAGGAACTATATAAGTCTGATACTGAGATCAAGGAGTTCTGGCTCAAGTGTACAAATCAGCATCCCAGCACAGATTTTCATATTCGAGAAGGCTACCTGTTTAAGGGGAATCAACTATGCATTCCTAATTCTTCTTTGAGGGAGAAGCTCATTCGAGATCTGCATGGTGGCGATCTTGGAGGTCACTTGGGGAGAGACAAAACTATCGCCAGTCTGGAGGAGCGGTATTACTGGCCTCATCTACGCCGTGACGTGGGTACAATCGCCAAGCGCTGCTACACTTGCCAGGTTTCTAAAGAACAGTCTCAGAACACTGGTCTTTACATGCCATTACCTGTTCCTGATGATATCTGGTTAGATCTTTCGATGGACTTTGTATTAGGGTTACCTCGTACACAGCGAGGAGTAGATTCTGTATTTGTGGTGGTTGATAGGTTTTCGAAGATGTCACACTTTATTGCTTGTAAGAAGACCGCTGATACATCCAACATAGCCAAGTTGTTTTTCAAGGAGGTTGTGCGTTTGCATGGAGTCCCCAGGTCCATCACTTCAGACCGAGACACGAAGTTCCTCAGTCATTTCTGGATTACTCTATGGTGGATGTTTGGTAATGCACTGAATAGGAGTTCTACAGCTCATCCTTAGACTGATGGGCAGACAGAGGTCACCAACCGAACGTTGGGGAATATGATTCGGAGTGTTTGTGGGGATAAGCCGAAGCAGTGGGACCTGGCCTTACTCCAGGTCGAATTTGCTTACAACAGCGCAGCGCACTCAGCTACAGGAAAATCGCCTTCCTCTCTGGTTTATACTTCTCCACCGCGGCATGTGGTTGATCTAGTGGTGCTACCCAAGGCTCATGGGGTGAGTACCGCATATGAAAGTATGGCCAAGGATATGCAAGCCATTAAGGAGACTGTTAGGGCAAAGTCAGAGACTACTGGGCAAAAGAACAAAGTCGCTGCTGACAAGCGCAGAAGAGTCAAGGTCTTTGTTGTGGGAGATGATGTGATGGTGTTCCTGCGTAAGGAGAGGTTCCCGGTTGGCACTTACAAGAAGCTTCAACCTCGCAAGTACAAGCCTTTCAAGGTGCTGAAGAAAATCAATGACAACGCTTACGTGATCGACTTGTCGGAATCCATGAATATTTCCAATACCTTTAATGTGGCTGATATTTATGAGTTCTATGAGGATGCTGACCTTTATCCTAGTATGAACTCGGGGTCGAGTTCTTTAGAGGTGGAGGAGACTGATGTAGGAAGGTTCGTGGCAAGAGTCGAGGAAGAAACGAATTTGCGGGCAAACACAGCGGGAAATGCGGAAAACGATCGTCCGGTGTCAGATTGCCTATTATTATACCTTTCCGGAAAGGGAATCGCGCCACAAACACAATTTATCGTTTTGCCATGATGTATGTGCTCCAGAACCGTTTTGAGCTCGTCTTGGGCCTCAAAACGGCCGTTTTAGCTTTTCCTTTATTTTCGGGCTTTTTCTGTTTTACCTAATTTTCGTACTAGGGTTTCTATTATCTATTTAAAGACTTTCTATGTTGTAACAAAAAGAGCATCTTTTAATAAAATAATTAATTTTGAAAGTTTTTTCTTCTCTGGTGGATTCGAGAACTTGTTCTTTTTTTATGATTAGCGCTTGCTAACCCTTTGCGATTCCGCCTCCGTCAATATTGAAATATGGAAATTGATACCTCTTTATACTACCATCCAAGAATACATGATGACCATTACGTTTCGATCTTAGCCAATGGAAATGGTTGTTTGTAGTAATAGTCAACAGTGCCTTACTAAAAACCTTGAAGAATCATTTTAGTGAAATACACCTAAACCTAAATTTATAGGTTATGGTTTTCCATATCTCTAGAGCTCATTTTCCTCCTTCACGGAGGCTATCTCTCCCATTGTGGACGCCCTTCCCCCGTGGCGGATCCATGTATAATTACATTATTGAGGGTTGTTGCACCCACAAAGGAAGAAAATAACATTAAAATGCTATAAAAAAATGTTATTTCTCTATAAAACATAGTTATTGCCTCAACAAAATAATAATTTTATGAAAACAAATAAATATAAAAAATTATACGAGATAAAATAGAATAAATTTATACTAATTTTAATCATTTATTTTCTGGTTCTTGGCACACTGCAAAAGTCGTCATGGAGGTTTTGTGTTATGAACGAGAACCAACCTCAACCAAAACCACCATGGTTGTTTTCTGGTTTACCTTCCAACACTATTATGAAATCTAGTGATTATGGTATTGTTGGTGTTAATGTGTTTTCTTATTTCTACTTCTTGTGATTTTTTCTTAAGTTTAATTGATTTTAAGTTTGCACTCATTGACCAATTTTGAGAATCCATGTAATTGATTCGTGCGCTCATAAGCTAAAGAAATTATTTGTAATTGAATAAATTTAAAGAATGCAATTCCTGAACTCAAGTATCATACTTGGGAGAAGTTGGTTTGATTGTTGGGATTAAGTAATTGGTATGGTATTATTCTGTTGTTCTCTAATTTCTTCAATGGTATTGATTTCCAAATCTTGTTAAGATAGATATTTGTGTTGCTTTTAAAATATGAATGAGGAGTGTTCTAATACATTATGTTTCACTGTTTTTGCATTTTTTTTATTGGTTTAAATGTGATTGATTCCTGCAAAATGCAGTTTTTTGTTTGTCTCTGTAAGATTTTGTTTGATTTTTATCCTTGTAAATATTGTTGTTTTGTTTTTAGTCTTTGTTCTTTAGTTTTAGTCCTTACAAAATTGATTTTTATTGAAATTGGTTCTTGCAACTTTTTATATTGCTAATAATTAAGAGAATATAATCAAATATTATATATATTGCATCATTTTAATAAATTAATTTTATAGGGATTAAAACAAAAAAAAACAAGGATAAAAAACAAACAAAAATATATATGCAAGGGCCAAAATCAAATAAAAATACATAGAGGAACTAAAACTAAAAAAAATGGATAATTGCATACATAAATCATATATTTAATCATTATTTATTCAATATAATGAATTGTGATGTTTTATGTAAAAAAAATACATTGCCTTACTCTTTTTTTCCAAAAAAAATAACAATGTCTTACTCTTAATAGGTCTATCTGAATGGAAAAATTATGCTCGGAAGATTCTACTTAGATTAAGGTGGGGAAATTTTATGGATGAACTCACGAACACAAACTCTTGCTTTTCCAAATCTTTTCTACCGATTTTTCCTATTTCTCCAAACCAAAAATATCTCAAAATCACTATATACACTCTTTTATTCTACTTTGTAATTTGAGTGCGCAACAGAATATTTGAAGCTTATTAAATAAAATTTATTTAACTTGAAGAGAATAGTTACTAACTAAAACATTAATAATAATAGCAATTAAAGGAGTATAACCAAAAGTTTTTCTAATAACACTAGGGAACCAAAATTATCGTCGAATGATAGAAATTTAACAATAACAAAACACCTCTACAAAAATGGGTATAACAAACTGACTCATAGATAAGTCATAACTATTAATAAAAATTATTAAATATAAAGTTCAGTGGTAAGACCAACATACTTAAATTTCGGTCAAAAAGGAGAATGTTTGATACACAACCATCAACTTGGGAACCAATATTCATCCAATAAACACTATTTATTATTTTCATCCACATTACATATCTCATCTTTAGGAATATGTGCAAATGTTTTACATCCAAAAGCACGCAGATGATCCTAAAAAACATTCTTATGTGATCAAATCATCATTAGTACTTCATATTGTGAGGACACAAACGATGAAAGGTTAAGGACATGCACAATTATGCTCAATGTTTCACCCTAAAACGATTATGGAAGCTTTTTCTGTGACAAAAAAACACTTAACTCTATCTATCAATATCTTATTCATCCTTTTAGCAACATCGTTCAACTGTAGATAATTCTAATGATTAATTTTTTCTCTCTACAATAAGCGTCAATTGGTCTTAAATATTCACCTATTTGTAGGCACTTTAACTTCTTCCCATTTTCACACTCAATTAAGGTCTTAAATTTCTTGAACACACTCCAAACACCATATTTACTCTTCAAGGTGTTGACTCAAGTCTTTCATGAATGGTGATCAATAAAGGTAAGAAAGTATAGACTGTCCCAAGTGTTCTTGTCTTCAAAGGACCGCATTGATGATAATGCACCAAATCAAGAATTTATGGTGTTCTAGGTGAATGAATTTTAAAAGAAACCTTGTTGTTCTTTTCAACAAAACAGTGATCATGTTTCTTCATGTATTGATTTCTCATGTCAAATAACACATCTCGTTTTGCTAGCTAAAACATGTCTTTCTCATTCTTGTGACAACCTCTTATGACGTAATTAAACTTTTTCATCTAGTTCAATTGCATGCACATTTTTAATTATTTTTACATGTGCCACGTAAAGGGTAGAACATTTCGTACCTTTAGCAATAATCATTGAACCCTTGATGAGTTTCCAAGTGTGCCGTGAGAACTGATTATCATAGCTTTCATCACATTGCTTAGCAACTAAAAGTAAATTCAATAAATTCAATCAAATGTTTGAAACATGCTTTACACCCTTGAGAGTTACTCTACTGCCAATAGAAATCTCCAAATCAACATCATTGAGGCCAACACACTTTAGCACACTTTCATGAGCCAACTTCACATTATCAAATTCACCTAGAGTTTATGAGGAGAAAATATCTCTCCTGAAAGTATCATAAGTCGAAATACCACTACCATCCAAAATATTTGTTGCACAACCATCCACCACCGAGAACCAAGTTTTCTCTTCCTCTATCACAACGCTCCTGCTATTGTCCTTATGCAGCTTCCTTTATGTTTTTCACGCATGCTACTATGTCTGTGCCACACAAAGGCCACACTTGCTTTTATAATAGGCTAAAATGCAGTTTTACCTTTCTATTTTATCAAATCCGTCATTTTGTCCCTTTATTTTTTTCCTATTTATTCCTGCAACTTAGATCCTCTCATTTTGAAAATTGTGACATATAATCTTCCTACTTAAATTGAGTTTTAATTTGGTGATTTGACAATTATTTAAGCGATGTGTACATGATGATATAAAAAATCATGGTTATGTTGAATTTAAATTTTGAAGAAAAAAAAACTTTAAAATTTTCTGAATATTAAAAAAATTCCTAAAAATTAATCGAATTCAATTTTTTTTAAATTATTTATTTTGTTTTTAAAATTTCTAAAAAAAATCTAAAAATACCAAAAAAAAACTCTTTACTTTTCTTTTACACAAATCATCAATAAATTATGGCATTAGCACATAATTATTGTATTTTTTAAAAGAAAAGAAAAGTTTACTTTTCTTTTACACAAATCATCAATAAATTATGGCATTGGCACATAATCATTGTATTTTTTAAAAGAAAAGAAAAGTAAAGAACTTTTTGTGATTTTTTTATTTTTTTTCATAAATTTTAAAAACAAAAAAGTAATTTAAAAATAAATTCAGAATTTCTTATAGATAAAAAGAAATTTTTTAATTTTTGTTTTTTTTTCCAAAAATTATTAAAGTGGTTTTATTTAATTTAAAAATGAATTTAAATTCCACATCTATTTATAATATATTAAAATAGACTCCTAAATTGATTTGTTGACAACTCATCCTTTGGCATGTCATGTATTACTAACTCAATTATCTCACTTGTATTCTTACATGACATTCATTTTTCTATTTCTTCTTGAAATTTTTGTGCAAATACACATTATAAATGCAATGTTTTGTTGGTTATACAACCATAAATCATGTAATTTTTTCTCTTTACATTACGTCTATCATTGACTCATAATTTATCCATCCAAGACCATCATTGTTTCACAATTAATAGCACACATATTATTGAAAATACAAGATTGCGTAACTTCTCCGATTACGTCTTCGGCTAGATCAAAGTTTGTGTTCGGATCATTTCCTTTCTTTTTCAATTTACTTTTCTATCTTCTACCTTTCCTCTTTTTTCATCTCTCTCTTTCACTTTTATTCTAATATGAATAACTCTATTTCTTTTGATTAATGTAATTTCTCATTAATATGTGTCTCTTATATTTCACTTTGTTTTCATTGTTTAAGCTTTATATTTTTTATCATTGATACAAATTCTTTGCTTTGACAATCAAGTTGTCAATACAAACTCACTCATATACCCTTAGCACTAACGCCATGTTAAAACTCTCAATTTCAACGACTTCAATTCCACCATATATAGCTATTACTCCACTATTATTCTATAATTTCTTTTATTAAAATTATTTTATTTATTTATGAAGTATGTTCACATATCCTCAACATTTTATCTATTCACATAATAAAAGTTCTAAAAATTAAGAATTTTGACTAAATGTTTTAATATAGAATCAAATGATTTTTTATAAGAAACAATCTAATTTTTTTAGATAAAAATATCCATTCAATAATAATAATAATAATAATAATAATAAAGCTTAGTATTACATTTCTTTTTATTTTACTTAAACTTCTATGATATTAAAGCGTTGGATTGTCTCTTCAAATCGCTTGAGCTAATCCTTTTACTCCTTAAAAAATCATTATAAGTGTTTTTTACTATTATAAATTATCATGAAAAATACCTAAAGTCTTAATATTATTTGTTTTTTCTCTACATCATAATATTATATATATATATATATATATATTCATATACATACCTCTTATTTAACATCCATGAATATATTCATGTCGACACATGTATTGGAACAAATTTTGAACTTCCTTCTAAAGTTATGTTACTGAATATGTTTATACTACTGAATTTACGTTTATATATTGTTCTTTTAATTTTAATTTCAAATTATACTATTAAATTTTTAATATATTTTTCTTTTTCATTTGTTTAAAATCCATATATTTATTTTGTTAGCACTCAATTCTATAGTCAATTTAGTCTATTCTACAACTTTTTTATTTCAAATTTGATATGTTGATTCCACATTAAAATAAATATTTGTATTTTCGCATTATAAACACTAAAACTTACTTCAATAAAATACACAAAATATCACTTCTAAGTGTACAACATGCGGATCTAATTTTAGTTATCATAGTTCTTCATATTTTCACGTACACATTACTTAGATGATTTTTACATCACCATGCAAATTGAAGCACAAAATTAAGAAATGTCAACAATTTTAAAAATAAAATAATTGAAATTACAGAAGAAAAAAAATAAGAGATCAAAATTACAAATTTGATAAAATAAGTGATTAAAACTACATTTTTACCTTTATAATATAGGTTGCATTTGTTTCATATTTTTTTCATGAAAAAATCTATTCTTTCAAACCAAAATTCATTTTTTATTGTTTGAATGGTGTTTGTTTCATATTTTTTTTAAATCATTTTATTAAAAAAATCATTTTTGGGCTAAAAATGAAAAAGTAAAAATAGTGGCTTCTTACATGTGGCTCCTGAGAGAGAGAAATGACACAAAATTGAAAAATACGGAACTTAACTCACTAATGAGAGAACATGATATAATTACTTTTACTCTTCCTCAAAATTCTGAAATTACCCTTACCTGTGTTATCTCCTTCACTTGTTCTTCTATCGTCGCTGTTTTTCTCCTTCTTCTATGTGTCTCCGCCATCGCTGTTTTTCTCCTTCTATGCGTCGTCTACTTGTCTTCTTCTTTTCTCCTTATTTCGACTCTTATCTAAGTTTTCATTTAAGTAAATTTACTTTTCCTATTCGATTTCTCCACATCATATTTTTGTCGTTTTATGTTCCTTTTATTTGAATCATTTTATTATATCAGTTATAGTAATTTTGTAGTTTAAAAAATCACTTTTACAAAATTGTATACAAATAGGTTAAAAATCATTTTTATAATAGTAAACAAATAAGAATTAAAAACTCAATGTTTTAAAAATCTCTAAAAAAAATAGCCTCTAAATTATTTAAAATAAAAATTATTTTTATTTAAACTCAAACAAATAGACCCATAATATTAGAGATTAAATCCCTTTTCCCACCTTCACAGGTACTCTTTTTATTTTATTTTCTTTCCTTTCTTTTTTCTTTCATTTCACCTTGCTTTTAACGTTGTCTTTTCATCCTTTTATCAATTCCCAGAAACTGAATATATACTTTTAAAAAGTGTTTTTTATCACTTGATCAGATTTGCTTATAGCACTTCATTTTCATTCCTAAAGGCTAAAGTTATAAACAAATTATGTCCAATTAATTTAGAAGTCTAATGCAATTTTTAAAAATAAGTTTTTTATAAATAAAAAAATATGTATTTTTAAAAAAGTGAAATAACGAGGCATATAAATTGTGAATCTTATTAAAATAATAGTTAAATATAGATATCATTTATGATTAATTGATGAATCTAGTTGTTCGTGGCTATAACTAGAGAAGCACGGTTGAGGACTATTGTTTGATACTATTTTTCTTAGCAACTGTGTAGTTTGTTAGAAACACTGTAACAGCACTACTCCCCCCTCTTTCATCATTTCATACATTAAAAAAATATATAAATAAATAAAAAATGAATACTACATTAAAAATTATACAATTAAAAAATATATAAAAAATTAAAATCATCATTTATTTTAATAAAATTATTTTTTAAATACATCGAATATTATAGGAGGGAAAGAGTAATATTTAAGTTTGATTACTTGTGTAGCTGTGCATAGACAATAATTTTTGCTAGTTCATGTAAGCTCGTGCATCAATCATTTTTTGCTAGTGCTTGTTTGCTTCTTTTTCATTTCCTTAAAACAATTTCTAGCTGGCTTAATGAATTCACAACTACAATATTAGTTAATATAACAAGGATGTGTGGTGAAGAAATATGGTGACAGCGTAGAGTCATTCACGTGATCATTAAATGTTAACAAAAAATTTACCACCTTTAGATCACACCACCATCTTACTTTTTTTCTATGTCGGTTTCATATTCATCTCTTTTATACTTTTACAGCTAGGAACATTCCAATAATAATGAAAACAATATGGTAGGGAACGGTGATAATGTTCATTCACATTGTAGAAAAATATTCATTGCAAGCATTGATAAACAACAAAATGTATGAATTTGATGATGCCACAAACGTGTTTCCACACAATAGTAAACGAACTAAAATTCTCTGATATTTTTCTATTTTTCTTAATTTTATTTTTTATTACTTTTTATTTAGTTTATATTATATAAATAATATTATATATATAAAATTTTACACAAATTTAAAATCATTTAATATATTATTAAAATATATCAAAATTAATATCTTATACAGTTTTTTCGAACATCTTTAATTTTTATGAATCTCAATAACATATTAAATAATTTTAAATTTATGTAAAATTTTACATACATAATGTATATGATATAAATTTTCAATCCAACGAAAAAATTAAAAGAAAAAGTTAAAAAAATAAAGAGATATTTATATCTAGAAAATCCAAATTCTTAGTAAACATTTAAAGATACATTTTTTGGCAAGTTTTGAATAAACAATTTAGTTTTATAACAAAAATAAAATGAAGTTAACCTGTTTTAAAGTTAGTTATAAGCTACTTTTTGGAGAGTTTATAAAAGATAATTTAAAATCAGTTGATAAATATATAATAAATTGTTTTCTTAAACTCTTTGAAACAGATTCACGAATACTTGTATAAGTAGATAAACTCAAAACAATAATCCAAAGAGACCCTTTATCTATTCACCAATTTATATATGCTTTCCATTAAAAACATGCTCAATGGTAGTTGTGTCACAATCTTGCTTATGGACAGACAAAATTGAAGACAGACCTTCTTCATGTCAAACTCTATATGATCATAAGTTCCTAATTTTCAAAAAGTTGCTTTGTACATTTTCCATTTTTCTTTTGATTACCATCTTCTATGGTCTTTCTTCTTGGTCTTTATTTTGGGCTCCACACTCCACTCATTGCATGATGTAGATTCCTAAGTGACAATAATTTTCAACTTATCATGATTGTTTCTCACAACTTATCTTTTGAACTAGTTACAAGTGTTTCACACTAGATCATTTACCTTAATGATTTAAATATTTAGGTTCATGAGAACAGTGTTGAAAATGAATTTTGAATAGTTTAAATGAACAAAGTTTGCATAACTTATGTACAAAGACAATCCAGTGTGTGAAGATGGTATCTATATTCATCCTCAGGCATCAGAATACAACTCAGAATAATTGACAGAGGTCCCTTTCCTTTCTTTATGTTAGTTTTTGTTCTCAAATCATATTCTGCATGTTTGTAATGAGAATTCATATGCTAATCCTTGGTTATCATCTGTTGTTTTAATGTAGTGTGACTTCAGGTTCTTAAATTTTCAGCATCAGTATACAGCAGTAAATGAGGAATTCCCTGGTTATCGCCTTTTCCATAACCACATGCTTCATTGCTTTTGTGATATCAAAGATTTTCATCTCAATCCTACTCTACAAAAGATGGAGAAGAAAGCATGTGATTCATGAAGAAGGTTATCCAGGTATGTGTAAGCAAGAATGAGTTCTCCAACTTTTGTTCTTACACAGTCAAACTTGATTATAGAGGTGTAGAATTGATTTTGATATATTTGAATGTTCTCGAGTATAATTAATTTTACCTTCAGAATTTATTCTAACTTGAAATTAGAATATGTAGTTTTTGCCTCAGGAACTGATTTAGCTTGAAATTTATAATTCAACTAACTTTTTGATTAATATATCCAAACATAAATCATTTTACCTTCAACTCACTTTTAGCCGTAATCAATTTTACATAATCATTTCATTTAAAATCAACTTTTGACACTGCAGAATCAAATACATACACTAAGACATAGTAACATAAATTGATTGATGATACAGGAGGGAAGATGGTGATATTTAGGTCTTCAATCCTTAAATCTTTAACATCTGATATGCTGTTAAAGAAGACACAGAAACTGAACAACAAGG
The DNA here is from genome assembly GCA_037974295.1 of Cicer cuneatum. NCBI lineage: Eukaryota > Viridiplantae > Streptophyta > Magnoliopsida > Fabales > Fabaceae > Cicer > Cicer cuneatum. The sequence continues at coordinate 55,203,295 of JBBPBO010001984.1, forward strand.
ACATCATCGGTTCTGGTGGTTATGGTGTAGTTTATGAACTAAAACTCAATGATTCCGCGGCCTTCGCTGTGAAAAGGCTGAACCGTGGAACAGCAGAGAGAGACAACGGTTTTGAGAGAGAGTTAGAGGCAATGGCAGACATAAAACATCGAAACATTGTGACCCTTCATGGATATTACACTGCACCACGCTACAATCTTCTCATATATGAGTTAATGCCTAATGGAAGTTTGGATTCCCTTTTGCATGGTATGCATTTTTCAGTTTCTAACATTATACACTATGATTTCTTGGTAGGACTCAAGAGTAGGAAATGGAAGGAAATCATGAAACACTTGCAAAATAATTTAACATTACATAAATTATTCCCTAACACTTGGATATTTCATATAGACTAATTTGACAATAATTAGTTCCTGCACAATTATTTTGCTGAAAAATTGTCTCTGAGATGATTGAAATTCCAGGGTCAGTTCAACACATGTAGAGGTCTAAAGCGAATTTTAATATGAGATATAAAACAAATTTTTTAAATTTTAACATAACATCACTAAATTAATATAATTGATATCATGTAATATTTCTTTTTCAGTTGATTTAATATTGTTGAGACAATATTAAATTTAGAAAAGATTTATGTTTTAATTTTAAAAATATTAAAATTTAAGGCCTTTTTATTAAGTAAAATTTTTTTGAGGCCTTTTAATAGAAGCAAAATTTTTATTTTTCATGGAGACATAAAACAGTTGTTTTAGTGGCCTTACCCTCAAGCTAACCCTGTTAAATTTCATAGGAAAAAGTTCTTAGTGAGATGACATTAATATAAAATCAACATGTATAAGTCACATATTCAATTAACATGTCACATTATAGTCTCCGATGGTAAATATTTGCACTGAAACTATTTTGATTGACAATTAACAATTTCAAAGGTTATATTTGTCCATTTGCAAAATTCAAGAATTAATTTGACCGATACTTAAAATTTTTTTATTGACTAATTTGCAAAATTTAAAGACTAATTTTTCAATTCCCTGGTTTTAGTTATTGCCTTAGCTTTTATTATTCAGTGCATCACCATTTCCACAACATCTGATCCATTGATAGAAACAAAAGCTTCTTGTTATGTTCAACATTCCTATAATTTCTTAATCATAATTGAACTGTTTTTTCTAATAGTAAAGGTGAAAGTAATGCAGGGAGATCAATGGACAAGAAGGTTTTGGACTGGCCGACAAGACACAGTATAGCTGTAGGTGCAGCTAGAGGAATATCATATCTTCACCATGATTGTATCCCTCACATTATCCACAGAGATATAAAATCAAGTAACATATTGTTGGATCAAAATATGGAAGCACGGGTTTCGGATTTCGGATTAGCCACATTGATGGAACCAAACAAAACTCATGTTTCAACCATTGTGGCTGGAACTTTTGGATACTTGGCTCCTGGTATAAATACAACCTGGCTTAACATAGTTTTTCCCTTTCACGATACTTGTGTGTTAAATTGATGATTGTTAGTATGCAGAATATTTTGATACAGGAAGAGCAACAGTGAAAGGGGATGTTTACAGTTTTGGAGTAGTGTTACTGGAGCTTTTAACAGGAAAGAAACCTAGTGATGAAACATTTATGGAAGAGGGAACCAAGCTTGTCACATGGGTGAGATAGGATTTCCTAGATATTATAATTTTCTTCAATTATTCTGGTTACATATACATTTTCTAGCCATATCACATCCAATGTAGAAGTTTTAACACACCTCCTCACACCTAAGACTGGACATCTAGAATGTGTTGCGAGTGGTCTAATAGTGAGTACTCCAACAGATCATAGGTAGACTCTAATACCATCTTAAATCAACTTGTAAGGTAAGGGATGTCTCTTACTTATAAACACATTTTTGGTCATACCACATCCAAAGTGAAACTCTCAAAACCAGGCAAGTTTAATCAATTACCAACTTAACTCAGCTTTTCAATCAATTTTCATATTTACTTTCAACTTCAGCATTGTGAAATTGCTTTCATAAAGACATGGTTAAAAATCACCAGAACAAAACATATCATTCTATTAAATTTAAAGATGAATTAAATTTAAAGATGAGAAATTATATGGACATCAAAATCACCAAAACTAGAAAGAATAAAACAACTTGGAAGCAGCGTTTTAAACACTGGATCGAACCAGCTGAACCAGGTACCGGCCAACTCGCTGGTTGGTTTGATCTCAATTACATTGCAGTTTGGTTGAACTGCAATTAGTTCAACAGGTTTTCTTTTTTATTTACATTTTTAATTTATTTTATTTTTTAATACTTATTTATTTATTTATTTGTCATTCAGTTCAAATGTAGTTGAACAATTGAACCAAGATTCAGGAGGTCTCACTGGATCGATCTCTAATCCTGCTTTGAAACATCTACTTCAAATATGAGTTGGAATAAATTTGGAGCAGAACATAACCCATTTTTGTTGCTTTTATGCATACTTTAATTTTCCAAGCGTAATAAAATGCATCTCATTGACAAATAATATGGAACAATATTGTGATTTTTATAGCAGTTACCAGCCACTTAAAATAGGACAAGATTTTCTAGCTCAAAACTTAAGATTACTAAAATTCTAGATACAACTTTGAAATGAGGAATTATTTTCTTGACTCATTCTGTTATTAATGGATCAGGTGAAAGCTGTTGTTCGAGAGAAGAAGGAGGACTTTGTTCTTGATAGTAGATTAGGGTCATGTCCAATGCAAGAGGTCAACAAGGTGTTCAACATTGCAATGATGTGTCTTGAGCTAGATCCTTTGAAGAGACCAACCATGGCTGAGGTTGTCAACTTACTTGAGAAAACAGAAACAGATAAACTTGTTACATCATCCTGATGTTCATTCAGAATCACTCATCTAAAGCTTCTGGAAAACCATCTGCGGCAGAGCTTGAACAAAAACTAATGTTTGGAAAGGCCATAGTCAACTCAACATCAACAAAAGCCTTTTTCCTCCTAAGTGAAAGAAACCATGCTCAAGAGGGGAAAAACTAAAAAAAGAAAAAACTAAACTCATGTAAGGTACAATATGAGGGGATTTTGAGATACAAGTGGAGTTTCAATTAACATGCACTTTGACTTCACTACATTACAATTAACCAAGTTGAATATGCTAGGTTTAGGACATGGAAAAACTAGATGTTGCTTTGGTCTGTAAAGAATATGCATACTACTGAGAAGTCAACCAACTCCTTAAATGGATCTTAGTAACTACTAGGGATTAGTCTCTTCATTTGCATCCGGATGATAACTTTGTTTACCAAGAAACAATACATCCAAATAGGTCAACTACGTATTCAAAATTGTATATTATTGGCCAAACAAATCAAATACTTTAGATCATTAGAAAATAAATACTGGAACAAAGTTTAGATAACTAGAAAATAAATACTAGAACTAAGTGACAGCTTGCAGTTATACATAAGGCATACATTGGTGGACCATAGAGCTTGATTACATACATATATACCAGAAGAAAACAGGCAGCAGATTTAAATAAAACATGGATGCTTGAAATTTTCTCAAGAGACGAGTACTTTTGATAAGTTTTCAGCCACTGAAGATTTCAAAGAGGGAGAAACAGGACTATCTCCAAGGAATACATCAAAAAGAGCATAACTCACATTTGAAGATTCGATTGTAGCATCCACAGTAGATGGAACTCCCTCTGATGAGACAGAAACCTGAAATTGCAAAAAATATTAGTTTGAACCATTTTTGTGAGCTAGCGAAAAATCTCAATAACTAATTCTGCAAATATAAGTAGGAGAAAAAAAAAAAACTTACGAGCAATTTGGTAGGGTTCAACCAAGTCAAAAAAATGAAAGTTCCTTTCTTAAGGGGGCGATCTTGAAAGACATTACGGAAAGCGTTCAAAGCAGTTTCATCTGCAGTTGTTGGTTTCACGATTCTCGGTGATATAGCATCGCTTAAAGCGTCCCAGAAAGTTTTACCATCAACATCTCTAAGGAGAATAATTTGCAATAATTTCTCAAGGGGAGCTGCAATTAAAAAACAGCATTTGCTTATCAACTTATTTTCTACATGTATCTATAAATATAACTACGCGAGAGTGCTGTCAAAAGGAATAAATGAATATAAAGTTGTTACATTGGAAAATGGTCTTGAACAAGGAAGAGTTCCCTTGAATCACATCTTTTGATTGTCCTTTCCAAGCATTCAACTCACTTATAATAGACTGGTTTAGATACAGTCCGGCAGCATATACCTTGACGCCAATAATCGCAAAAACTTTTTCTCTGTATCCTGAAATAGGTGTTAATATCAATCAAAGCTTGTAACATTGAAAATAATTACGAGCCAAAAAAAGCCAAAGGTTTAACATACAATACCATTATAATTATAACCGTTAGACAAAGGAAAGTATTTCTAATAGGAAACTCACAATTTGCTTGATATTTAATGTAATGGGATATTTATAGATACAAATAATATATTTCTATGAGCTTCCTAATTAATACCCACCTCCAGATACTTCTCACATTTTTTTAAATTAGTAATAACATTGCTCCCCCTTAATTTGAAAGTTTCTTCTTCATTCCAAGTCTTGCTCTTAGCATTTGAAAGTCTTCAAATTTTAACGGCTTTGTAAAAATATCGGCAACTTGATCTTGAGTCTACACATATTTAAGTTCAACTTCTTTCTTGGCAATGCATTCTCTAATGAAATGATATCTTGTGTCTATGTGCTTGTTACGATCGTTGTTATCTATACAGATATTAATAGTTTCCTTTTGTGGCATATAAAGTTCCTTCAATAATCTCTTTAGCCAAATGGCATGACAAGTGCATGATGTTGCTACTACATAATTTAACTCACATGTTGAAAGTGTGACAGTAGATTGCTTCTTTGAGCTCCACGAAAAGTACAGTCCCCTATGAAAAATATAAAGCCACTAGTACTCTTTCTATCATCAATATCTCCCACAAAATTGTTATCGCAGAATCCAAAGAGTTTAAAATCATTAGAAAAAGAGTAAAATAGTTCATAATCAAGTGTACCTTTAAGGTAGCGGAGTATCCTCTTAGTGACTTTCATGTGTGTAGTAGTAGGAGCTTCCTGAAACGTCTCACTACTTCAACCGCATATAGAATATCAGGCCTTGTACATATTAAGTATCTTAGGCTTCCAACTAGGCTTTTGAAAAAAAAAGGGTCCTCCTTTTGTCCCTCTTCAAACTTTGACAACTTCAATTCGCTCTCCATTGGTGTGTTCATCAGATTGCAATCAAACATTTTAAATTTCTTCAAAACTTCCTTTGCATAGTTTTCTTGAGAAATAAATATACCTTCTTCCAATTGCTTTACTTCTAGGCCTAAGTAGTATGACATGAGCCTAACATCAGTCATCTCGAACTCAAGTGCCATGGCCTTTTTGAACTCTTCAAATAAACTTGGATTGTTCCCAGTGAATATAAGATCATCCACATAGAGACAAGCAATCAAAATATCTCCATTATCATAAACTTTGACATAAAGAGCATATTCATTAAGACAACGAGCAAACCCATTGTCTTGGAAGTATTTGTCGATGCGACTATTCCATGCTCATGGTTCTTGCTTTAATACATACAATACTCTCCTCAATCTCAAAACTTTATCTTCATGTCCTTTAATCGCGTACTCCATTGGCTGTTCAACATAGACCTCTTCTTCAAGATAGCCATTTAGAAATGCCGACTTTACATCAAGTTGATAAAGTTTTCACTTATTTTGAGCTGCTACAGAGATTAGCAAACGAATAGTGTCCATGCGAGTAACTGGTGCAAAAAATTCTTCATATTCAACTCCATGTTTTTGTTTGTAGCCTTTGGCAACAAGTCTTGCTTTGTATTTTTCAATCTTTACATTAGCATTCTTTTTAGTCTTGTACACCCATTTGACTCCAATTGCTTCATGGCCTTTTGGAAGAGTTGTTAATTCCCAAGTGTTGTTCTTCACAATGATTTGATCTCTTCATCCATGGTTTGTCTCCACCTTTTATCTTTTATTGTTTCGCCATAATTTAATGGTTCACTATCCATCAAGAGACAATACAACTCTTCAAGGTCAAGAGTAACTTCAGTTGACCTTTCATAAATGTCTTCTATATCTTTCATCTTACTTGGTCTTTCGCTTGAACTTTCATTTAGAGAAGTAGATGAAGGAGGAGGTGAAGAAGGTGGAGTTGCATCTTGAACTGGTGTTGTGGTCTCTTGATCTTCTTCAAAATATGAAAGGAAATTATAGTTTGTTTCTTCTTGACCCTCCTAATTCCAAGTAGCATCTTCATCAAGTTCAACATCACGACTCACCACTACCTTATTGTTGCATGGGTTGTACAACTTGTAACCTTTAGAATGCGGATCATAGCCAACAAAGACATGTTTGATACTTCAATCATCAAGCTTGGATCTTTTTTGTTGTAGCACATGTGTATATGCCATGCTCCCAAAGACACGCAAGGGATTAACACTAGATGTCCTTCCATTCCATGCTTCTAAAGGGGTTTGGTCTTTGACATTTGAAGTCAGAGAGCGATTTGCCAAATAGGCCGCACAAGAAACTGCTTCAACCCAAAACTCCTTTGGCATCCTTTTGGATTTTAGCCTCTATCTTGCCATGTTCAAAATAGTTTTATTCTTTCTCTCGACTACTCCATTCTGTTGTGGAGATCTTAGAAATCAATGGATGGCGAATTCCATGAGTTGCACAAAATTCATTAAACTCCTTCGAAGTTTTGATCATATCTCAAAGCTTTGATTTCATGACCATTCTCCTTTTCTACATGAGCCTTGAAGTTCTTGAAAGCAACAAAAGCTTCTGATTTTTGCTTTAAGAAATAAATCCAAGTTTTTCTACTAAAATCATCAATAAAGAGAATGAAATATTTACTCTTACCAAATGAAGATGGATTGGCCTACACAAGTCGGTATGCACAAGTTGAAGTGGCTTAGTTGCTCTTGATGTGGCTTCTTTAGGGAAACTTTTTCTAGCTTGCTTGCCAAGAAGACAACCTTCACTATATTCTTTTCTCCCATAATTTTAAGTGCACCAAGTTCAAGTGGCCATACCTCATATGCCAATGCCATGCTTCATCTTGGACACTCATCTTCAAACATTTTGCTTCAATAGTTCTTAGGCTCAAGTTAAACATTCTATTTTTCGACATAAGAACCTTAGTAATTAAACTATTATTTTGATCTCTAAGCCAGAGATGTTTATATTTCATGAGAATTTCATATTCTTTTTCAATAAGTTGGCCCAAACTCAAAATATTACTCTTTAATTTAGGCACATAGTATACATCACTAATCAACTTATGACTCCCATCTTTAGAAGAGATTAGAATCATACTTTTCCCTTTAATTTGCACTTTTGATGAGTCTCCAAAGAAAACATTTCCATTCATCTTTTCATTAAGCTCCACAAATTTCTCTTTGCATCCACACATATGGTTACTTGCACCATTGTCCAAGTACCATGAACTATTAGCATCTTTTTCCTCTTGATTAGAAGCATTACGGCATTCCTAAGAAAAATGGTCAAATTCATGACAGTTATAACATTCAACTTTAGATTTGTCATACCTCCTTTCACTTTGATAATAGTCATAACTTCTTCCTCTTCCACGAATTCTTGGCGATGAGTGACTTCTTTCTTCGTAGTTTGATTCACCGTTGAAACCTCTTCCTCTTCCTCCTTGGCCACGACCATGTCCTCGTCCTCTTCCTTGTTCACGTCCACATCCGTTTTGACTATTGAATCATCTGTCATCTTTCAACGAAGCTTTGATCTTAAGAACTTTCTCTAATGGCTTCTCTTGCCTTTTCTTCATTATTTCTTCTTGAACTTGCAATGAACCTTTTAATTCCTCAATGGACATTGAGTCAAGATCTTTTGATTCCTCAATAACACACACCACATAATCGAACTTAGGAGTCAAGGAACGAAGAATTTTCTCCGCGACACGAACATCTTCTATCTTGTCTCCATATCTCTTCATTTGATTAACAATTGTCTGCACCCTTGAGCAATAATCTGAAATTGATTCGGAATCCTTCACCTTCAAAGCTCTGAAATCTCCCCTTAGAGATTGAAGTCTTATCTTCTTCACTTTGTCAATGCCTTGGAGCAATTTCTCCAAAATCTTCCAAGCTTCCTTTGAATTCGTAGCATCGGCAACATTCTCAAACATAGAATCATCCAAACATTGATGAATGAGAGTAAGAGCTTCTTGATCCTTCTTCCTTGTCTTTGCCAAAACCTCTTTCTCAACTTGAGACAATCCCTCTTCATCTTGTGGCTCATCATAGCTTTTTTCAACAATCTCACATACACCTTGAGAGCGAAGCAATGCTTTCATGCGAAGGCACCATTTTTCATAATTCTCTTTTTTTAGAAGAGTAAAGTGGAAAGTAGTGTAATCATGAGTCGCCATTTCTCAACTCTCATAACCAAACTCTAGATACCACTTTGTTAGATAAAGGAAAGTATTTCTAATAGAAAACTCACAATTTGTTTGATGCTTAATATCAAGTATAATGGGGTATTTATAAGTACAAATAAATAACTTTAGACACATTTCTATGAGCTTTCTAATTAATACCCACTTCTAGATACTTCCCACATTTTTCTATAATTAAAGTTAAGATTCTTACATAGACATTTTACATAGTTCTAAACTTATCTAATTTCAGATTAGTAATAACAATAACAAGATGTTTTCAAGTTCATAGTTGTATTAAGTTTGATTGCTAAATACATCTATTTAGATATTTAATGATATGTCTAGCGCCTCTAAGTCTAATATATTGCGCATCAAATGGGTCATATGTGTTGTACTCCCTTTGTACTAAAAAATTAACAATTAACAGAAGAGAACAACTGTCTTAAGGGACTTGCTAAGGAATAAAAAAAGAAATAAAAGAGAGGTCTTATGTGGAAAATATCTTCTTTTTTTAAATTTCAAAGTATTAAATGCACCACTTCCAAAATGGTATTACAACATTTAGTTTGTTGACAAGAGGGCACTTATATTCATTTAGTGGACCAAAATATAACAAAATTTAATTAATCTCACCTTATTTAATGCTATTATTCTCAAAATATTATTCAATGTAACAAGTTTTCATACAAAATTAAATGAAAAGGGTAGTTTAGGAAATGTAATTAGTTTTTTTAGTACATAAAGAAAATTAAATGAAGATAACCAATTTAGGTACAAGATCATGATCAGGTTAAACTGCCACAATCAGTAATCTCAGCAAGTGTTTGAAAGGATCATACTTAAAAGTTTGACATGTTAATCTTTTTTCACATGTCCACACATTATGATACTACAACAACTAACCAGCTCCGAACAACGTTAATGAGTCTGAGCAACCCGGGAAACTCAAAGATGTATGGAATTTCACATTTGTTGCTGGTTCTTCAATGTATTCAGCATTCACAGCTGCAGTATTCAATCATAACCAAATAGATGTTAATTTTTACTATTATCAGTTAACAAGAAAGCAGACTGAAACAAAAAGAATTTTGTTATAGATGATCAGTCAGCTTTGGAAAGAAATAAGAAACCTATCTACAACTTAGCAAGCATGACAGTCTTCTAGTTAACATTGAGCATTTAGACAAGTTTGGATTTGCTTATTTGAGTTTATTTATTTGCATAAGCACTTGTGAGATTGTCTCGGAAATCTTATGGAAACAGTTTATGAAGTCCATAAGTTGTTTTTCAGCTTATTACTATAAGCTCTCTTGGATAGCTAATGAAAACAGCTTATAGCTTACATTAAAACAGTTTGAATAATTTTATCTTTTGTTATAGAAAATAGCTTATATATAAGCCACTTATATGATGAGCTCTTACAAGCGTTTAATTAAGTTGTTTATCCAAACAAGGCCTTAGTAGTAGGGAAAAGTGATGTTAAGTTACAAGTAACATTTTGACTAATTGGGGCTGATCTTGGTTATTTAATCAAGACCTATGATCTGGATAGACTTCAGACTATGGTTTTAAATAGCGGCTGTAGTCGCAATTGCGGTTACACTGTGACCCTATATATTGCAAGCAAATGCGGGAGAATGCAACCGACGAGGCTTAAATTGCATTTGTGATGCTGTTTCAAAAACTTCAAAATCTACAGGTTGCGGACCGTAATTAAAAACCATGCTTCAGACTCCTTTAAACATCTTGCAATTACCTTGAAAGTGAACCAAATATTGCTACTATACCCTCTATGTCTAAGTTAAATATGATGCTGTCAAGGCACATTACATGCAAAAACTTTTAATTTGTTTGTAATGTCATCAAAAGATATATATAAACAATATTCCTTCCCTAACAGTTAGGTACCAAACATTTTCTACTTGTTTTACTTTTTGTTCAACAAAATCAAGGGTGTAATATAAAATGAGAAATATAGGTATATTGTTTTAGGAATCTAAAAAAGCTTCCAGATTTGCAAAAAAAGTATATAACACCAATTGGTCTCTAATTTTCCCAAACTATACAACAATTAGCTATTAAATTATAGAGACTAAGAAAAAAATATACATATTTACACAAACCAAAAACTTATTTAAGCTTAAAAAAACAACACAAACAAGAATCTCCACTACTTTTGACTTTCCCTTTTTACTTTTTTCTTGTTAAAGGCGAATATATGTTGAACAAGTTCAATGAAGCAACCTAAAAGACACACATCAAAAATAAATTTCATAATAACCATGTGAACCCTCTAATTCAAGATGCAGAAGTTTATTCTATTTCTCTAACTCAAAATTTATCTTTAGTTTAATATTTAAATATATCAAACTAAAAGCAATGTTTTATAGTAATATCAATTTAACATGCAGTGGCAGATAATAAACTAAGTCATAAAATTGGAAAGTGAGGGTTGATAAAAAAGCAAAAAAATAAAAGTTGAAATTTTAAAATAATAATTAATTAAATAAAGGACAATGACAGCATAATCTAACCGGGAGATGAAGATGAAGCAGCTTGTGAAAAGAAAAGAGGTTGTTTTTTAGAGGTGTTGTGGAGAGAGAAATGCAGAGAGGGAGCTGAAAAAGAGTGAACATAGCTTAATGTGTGAGTTTGATTTGAGATTCTTTTTTTATCAACAACGAATCTGGTGGATTGTGAAAAACATAGTGTTGTTGAAGCTGCAATAGCTCCCAACATTTTCTAAAATATTGATGTAGTAGAGTTAGGATTTTGTGTAATAAAATATTGAGATTGGAGGGATCAATTACAACACCGACGGAACTATAACTACTCACTTCGGTTTTTTTTCTTTAACTTGCCTGATCTTTAGACACTCTGAGGTATACAGAAAAATTATATTTTAAGAGCAATAATAAAGATTTTTTAACAAAATTATATTTAAAATGTTATAAAATTGTCTAATAAAATTTGATAAAAAAAGTTATATAATTAAGAAGATAAAAATCAATCGATGCAAAGTTGATATACTAAGACATTATACAGTAGAGTATAAATCACTCTACAACTTAAGATTGACTTAACACTTGTTGAAGTCTAAAGAAAACTTAAAGCAAGATTTTAATGAAAAATAGAAACATTTTAATGCTAATAATAATAATAATAATAATAATATATGATAATTTTATTTAAATTTTATCTTTCTAGTTTTCTAAGCTATATTTACTGTTTTTAAATTAGTATTTAAATTTTACCTTTCTAGTTTAATATTTGTAATCTATGATTCTTCATCTCAATCTAATTCTTCATCATGGTCTAGTGTTTGCACACTCTACAATCTGGTTTGGCATTTGGTGTTCGTGATTCCCTAGTTGCAGGGATGTCGATAATGGTTGTCATGCGTAAACTCTTCCCGTAATATGTTATTCACGACTCAACATTTACGAGGATCGTACCAATTGTGACTATGATCAATCGACAATCTGGCTTAGGGATATCGAAAGCTAAAGATCATTTTCAAAAATGTTAGCTATTTTGTCTGAGATTTGACTGACTTTGACATGATACAAATGATGAAAAATCACATTCTTCAGTACGTCAAAAATGGCATTTTACAGTGCACATTTTAAAGCGCTTAATAACTAAAAGCGCTATTGTATAATATTTTAAAAATAACGGAGGATACAATAGCGCTTTAATGACAAACGCTTTAGAAAAAGCGTTGTTGTAGGGTCATGAAGGGTTTAAGATTTACAGAAAAACGCTGTTGTAGGATCATAGCGATTTCACATAATGTTTACGCTTTTAGAACCCTTCGCGCAAAAGCGCGGTAAAATATGGCACTCTCATATAAAGTTTATAGCGCTACATTTACAGCGCTTTGTATAAAAGCGCTGTAAACTCAATAAATGTTTTAAAATTTAATTTTTAAAAGCAGTTTACAGCGCTTATAGATAAAAGCGTTGTAAAATGTAGTGCCCACACACTATATTTACAGCGCTTTTAAGAGCGCTTTTTTAGAAAGCACTGTAAATGATGTAAATGTTTTGAAATTTAATTTTTAAAAGCCTTTTAGAGCGCTTATGGACAAAAGCGCTATAAAATTACAAGCAGTTATATATAAATAAATAAATAAATAAAAACATATTTAATACGTTCTATCTCTTCAAACCCTATTACGAATTTTCCTCTCCTCTACTTTGCGCCCATTTTTACTGAGTGATTATTGTCTCAAGTACTATATTAATTTGTTATTGTCTCTAAAACTGATAAATTGTTACCTGATAAACCATGCATATAAAATTTTAGATGATAAATTTGTGTTGTTTTGAAATTTGTTCAATCTGTTCTGTTTTGAAATCAGACTTGTATGGATGACCTTGGACCTTGGTTTCCATTTTCCAATATTAGTCTATATATACTATAGATTTGTATGATGTTATAGATTGATAAATTTGTGTAACACTGCATTCATAAGCTGTATTCATAAATTCTTACATGATAAATCATATAAAATCTGTTCGATCTGTTCTATTATGTTTTGATAAATTTGTTATAGAGTGATTTGTTCTTACTGCATTCATATAGGTCATATAATTAAAATGGACCGGAAATGGATGTCTTCCAATCGATTGTCAAAGAGTATGAAAATGGAGTGAATGAGTTTGTTGAATTTGCAGTGAACAATGCAAAAGACCCAAATCGAATCACATGTCCTTGTTTAAAATGTTGTTTTGGAAAACGCGTTAGAGCAGATGAATTGGAAGGACATTTAGTATGGCATGGAATTGATAAAAGCTATACATGTTGGATAAAACATGGTGAGAAGAAAAAAAGGGAACACTTATTTTGACAGTGATGCGACATATGATTCAAATGATTATTTCGACACAGATACATATGAGCAGAACCGAGTTAAAGATATTGCAAAAGCAGTTGAAGAAGATCTTCGGGATTGTCCTAAAATGTTTGAGAGTTTGTTGAGTGATGCAAAGAAACCATTATATAATGGTTGTACTAAATTCACAAGACTTTCACCGATATTAAAGTTGTACAACTTAAAAGCAAGAAATGGATGGTCTGATAAAAGCTTCACAGAATTATTAACACTCCTAAAAGATATGTTGCCAAATGATAATGAACTTCCCAGTCGAACCTACGAGGCTAAATGAATTTTGTGCTTTATTGGCATGAGTTACGAAAGGATTCGTGCGTGTCCTAATGATTGCATTTTATTTCGAAAAGAATATGAATTACTAAAGGCGTGTTCGAAATGCAATGTCTCTCGATATAAGAAGAAAGAATCTACTCCAGCAAAAGTCGTGTGGTATTTTCCTATAATACAAAGATTTAGGCGAATCTATCGCAGTGAAGATTCAAAACACCTGACATGGAATGCAGTTGAAAGAATTAGAGATGGAAAGTTACGACACCCTGCAGATTCTCCACAATGGGCAAAAATTGATCACGAGTATCCTGATTTCGATAGAGAGTTAAGAAATCTACGACTTGCACTTTCTATTGATGGATTGAATCCACATGGTCTTCAAAGCATATCACACAGCATGTGGCCTGTGATTTTGTTGATTTATAACCTACCTCCATGGTTATGTATGAAGCGCAAGTTTATGATTTTGTCTCTGTTAATTTATGGACCCAAACAACCGGGGAATGATATCGACGTTTACTTGGCTCTTTTAATTGAAGATTTAAAAAATTTATAGGAGTCAGGTGTGGAAGTTTATGATGGGTATAAGAAAGAATGTTTCAATTTGAGGGCTATGTTGTTCGACACAATAAATGATTTTCCAGCATATGGTAATTTATCAGGGTATAGCATTAAAGGTCAGTGTGCATGTCCTATTTGTGAAGAGAGTACAGATTGGATGCGGTTGAAACATTATAAGAAAAACGTCTTTCTTGGACATTGTAGATTTTTACCTTTTAGTCATCATTATCGTGGGTGGATAAATGCATTCAATGGAAAATCAGAGGAAGGTACTACTCCAAAAGCACCGACTGGATATCAAATATTGGAAAAAGTACAAGGTTTGACCAATAAATTTGGAAAACCATTTGCGGGAGAGCTTGTCAAAACTGGGTGGAAGAAAAAAATCAATTTTCTTTGAATTTCCATATTGGAAGTCATTGTATATAAGACATTTTCTCGATGTGATGCATATCGGAAAAAATGTCTTTGATAGTGTTATTGGTACGTTACTCAGTGTTCCAGGAAAGTCTAAGGATGACATCAATGCAAGATTGGATTTGGTCGATATGGGAATAAGAAATGAATTCCCGTAAAAAAAGGAAATCGCACATATCTACCTCCAGCCGCTCATACTCTATCTAGAAAGGAAAAAATTATTTTGTGTAAATTTTTACACGAAGTTAAAGTTCCAGAAGGATACAGTTCAAACATAAAAAATTTAGTTTGTGTGAAAGACCTCAAGTTAAAAGGTTTGAAGACTCATGATTGTCATGTTCTAATGGAGCATTTGCTACCAATAGGTATACGTTCCATTTTACCTGAAAAAGTTCGACGAGCCATAACTAAATTATGTTTCTTCATCAGGGAAATTTGTAGTAAAGTGATCGATCCTCAAAAATTACCGACATTGTAGATGGAAATTGTTGTTACTTTGTGTGAGCTTGAAATGTATTTCCCACCCTCGTTTTTTGATATAATGGTTCACCTTACTGTTCATCTTGTTAAGGAGACACAACTTTGTGGGCCAGCTTACATGAGATGGATGTATCCGATATAACGATATATGAAAATATTAAAAGGGTACGTAAAAAGTAGAAGTCGTCTAGAATGATGTATTGTTGAACGGTACAATGTCGAAGAAGCTGCTGAATTTTGTAATGAATATCTATCCAATGTTGAATCCATAGGACTTCCTATGTCTCATCATTCAGAAAGAATAACATGAGAAAGGATAATTGGAAAGAGAGTAATGACTATATCAATAACAGAATGGGAGTAGGCACAATTGTATGTTCTGCACAATGATGATGAGGTTCAACCGTATGTTACAATACACATGGATTTGTTATCTAGTTTGAACATGAACAAGAATAAAAATTGGATAACACGAGAGCACAATCGAAGTTTTATCCCTTAGCTAAAAAATCACATTAGCTCAAAGTTTGATATAGACCCCGCTTCAATTTCAGAGAGATTGAGGTGGCTAGCAAATGGCTCGAGTTTACATGTCTTTTCTTACACCGGTTATGTAATTAGCGGCTATACATTTTATACCACAAAACAAGATGAGCAAACCACTATGCAAAATAGCAGAGTCACTCTAGTAGCTGAAGTGATGCATATCTCAAGTGCAAAAGACAAAAACCCAATATTTGCAAATCTATCATATTTTGGGGTTATCGAGCACATATGGGAGTTGGATTACACAATGTTTCGTGTTCCCATCTTTGGTTGCAAGTGGGTCGATAATAATGATGGCGTTCGGATTGATGAGTCAGAGTTCTTGCTTGTGGATTTTAGGAGGGTGGGATACAAAGATGAACCTTTTATTTTAGCGTCGCAAGCTTAAGAAGTGTTTTATGTCACTGATCCTGCTGATGATAAATAGTCTGTTGTCATATTGACCAATAAAATAAGTGATGATAACAACAGTGTTGAAGATGTTGGTAATGATATTTTCTTTGTGACATCACAACCATGTGAAATTGATTCAATTAATGATGGTTTATATCTTAGAGATGATCATGATGAGGGAATTTGGATTAATCCATCGTTTCGTATCGTTAATGAACAAACAAATGTGAATCCCACAAGGAAAAGAAGAAGAGCATCTTAAGTGTGTTTATGTGTTTTATATAAGTCATGTAATGATCTGTACTCATTGTGTAAAATTTCATGTAACTTGACCTGCCAGAACTGAGTATTTGATTTTATGCTTATATAATTCATCATATAATTTTTTTAATTATATTATTTAATTATTTTAGAGATGACAATTTGATAAAAAATTTAACTATAATCTGAACTCATCATATAAGTTGATATGAACAATTTGGTATCCATGAGTATGGATATTATATCACAGTGCTGTAAATGGTTTCAAAAAAAAAAATTACAATTACAAGAGATAAAACATTTACAACACTTATGGGAAAAAGCACTGTAAAATGCAAAATAAAATACAAGTACAAAACATTTACAGCGCTTTTGCCCATAAGCGTTGTAAATAGTTTCAAAAAAATAAATTACAATTACAATAGACAAAACATTTACAGTGCTTATGGGAAAAAGCGCTGTAAAATGAAAAATAAAATACAAGTACAAAACATTTACAACGCTTTTTTCCAATAAGCGCTATAAATGGTTTCAAAAAAATAAATTACAATTACAAGAGACAAAACATTTACAGCGCTTATGGGAAAAAACACTGTAAAATGAAAAATAAAATACAAGTACAAAATATTTACAGCGTTTATGGATAAAAAGCGTTGTAAAATGCTCATATAGCGCATTTTATATAGTGTATATAAGCGCTGTAAAATACAATTTAAGGCGCTTTTTATATAGTCTTTTAAAGCGCTCTTTGGAAAAAGGGTTGTAAAAGGGATTTTTATAATATTATGTAAACTGATAATATAAGAAACCGCCTTTTCATTTTCTTCTTCATTACGTATATTCTCATCTCTTACGAACTTGGCAGTGTGAAACCTTTATCATTACGTATTCTCTATAAAAACCATTCTCCATATACGAACTCTTCTCCCTAGTGCGAACCCTTCTCTCTGTCCATATTCATTACGTACTATCTATTTTCATCATTCTCCATTTTCACTAAGTTCTATCCATACGACCATAAAGTTTTTAAGGCGCTTTTTGTTCAGTTTTTTAAAGCGCTATGTGGAACCCTAGTGATATCTTCTCGTTGCACAAGAGATTTCTATTTGTATTTCTGCGACGTCGTAACCCTAAACTATAGGTATTGTTATTCATATCTCGTTGTCACTAAACTTATAATGCATGTTGTATTTATTCAATCTGTTGTTGTCACTAAACTGCATGTTGAACTTTTACTCATGTTAAACTTATACTGTGTGAAATGTGTAGATAAATGGATTCCAACAACGATTTAGGTCGTCAAAACGAGGAAGCTGTAAACAATGAAGCTGTCAAAGCTAAAGGCTATGAATGCGAAGTGAAGTGTGAGGCAACTATAATGCAAAAAGTCATTATAGCAAGAAGTACTAAAATAAAATTTGAGGTATATATACTATACTTTTGTTTAGATTTTTTTCTTTTTTCTTTTTTGAAAGCAATCACTTACATTATAGCTATGAGTTTATTAGGTGGGATGGAATGAAAGTGGCCAGCCGATTGAGCCCAACAGTTCAATAATGGTAAGCTACATTGGTGTTGTTGTGCACCAAAATATCCCAATAACAATTGATGACTGGAGAGACAAAGCATTGAAGGATGCTAAAGACATACTGTGGAGTGATGTACAAGTAATCAACTTTTTTACTCCACTTCTTTGTTACTTAATTATAATTTTTTCCATTGAAATAATTTTATTCAAACTCTTTAATTATTTGGTTTTCAGAGTGCTTTTAACATTGAAGATGTGCATAAAAATTACGTACTTAGAGTTGCCGGTAAAATTAACAGAGGATTTAGATCCCATCTGTCGAATTGTTACCTGAGAGACAAGCAAGGAAATGTGAATGTTGAAGCTCCAAATATTTACAAACACTACATAACACCTGAAGAGTGGACCTCTTTTGTTGCTAAACGCTCAGACCCCGCATTTGTGGTAATATTTATTTTATTAGTATGTGTGTTTTATTCATATTGATATCTTATATTTTTTACACGATCGTTATTTTATTTATTTATATATAGAATATAAGTACAGCAAATCGGGAGCGAGCAAAAAACCCAGTGCATCCATACAAAAGATCGCGTATGGGGTATGCTTGTTTAGAGCAAAAAATTGTAAGTAAACACCACTTTTATACATTGTGTTAGCTAGATTATAAATTATAGTTTATAACTAATATTTTGTTTATGTCTTAATGAACAGCTGCAAGAGATGAAATCCAATCAACCATTGGGTCGTCATATCTTGTAGAAGGAGGCTCGCATAAATAGAGATGGAATAGTGGATAACGAAAATGTTCAACAAGTTGTCCAACAATGTGTAAGTATATATCACTTTAATATTTTTTAATATTGTCTTTTAAAAATGATATTGAACTTATCTTTTTAATACTACATGTATTTTAGGAAAACTTGGAACAATGTTTTGAAAATCAAGATGAAAATAAAGAAGTTAGCTGTAGGGACATTCTCGGCAAGGTATTCAATGTTCCTGAATATTCTGGCCATGTGAGGGGTAAGGGATTTGGCGTGACTCCCAAAAGTTATTTTTCACATGAGAAGCTCACAAATCCCTCGAATGATCAAGTATTAGAAGCGCTGAAAACCCTTTCGAAGCAAGTTGCGTACTTGGTTAAAAAAGATAAGAAAAAGCAACTTCAACGTGAAATGCAAATAGAAAGTGAATATGGAAGTTGCAACATTGGTCGTAAAAGTCTACCGAAGGTAATTAATTACTTAACGAAATAAGAAATTCATTCAACCTAATTGTTTCACATATTTATGTATTAACTGTTGATTTAATTTAGAGTGTTTCACGTTGCTGCCTATACTTGTCTTCCCCTACCCGCATGGTTGGGAAAGGAACATTGTACAATACTTTGGGAGAAGTATTGCACAACAAAGATGTCCCTGCCGGCCATGTTAAAGTTTCACCTGTGGTGGCTTTATAACCACTTGCACTGTTGTCTATCCCCGATAGTGATGTGTGCTACTTTTTTCTATTTATATTAAACAGATTAATTACAAACCTGAACTATTGTAACAATAACCAATCAAAAGAATTGCACCCTGAAAATTTTGCAATAATCACTTTAATTGTGTTGTGGGTTGATAGCAAGCAGGGAAGTATATACCAAATAAAATGCTAGAAGTAAATACAAATTATGCTTAGAAATATTTCAAATAAAATATTTTAATATCAAACTATTTCTGTATTGATATTTACTTTTTCAAAAAAAATAAGTATACCACAATAACAAACCCAATAGATAGCAGGGGAGAGTTTCCTATTAAAGCCATGATTTATAGCTAAGATACAAAGTTAAAACAAAGTAAAATCCACTGAACAAAATACAGAATTATAAATTTTCATATCACTTTGTATCAAACACATTACCTAGCAAGTTGTTCAATCTATTACCTGTTATCTAAACACAATACAATTACATTACCAAAAAAAAAACAAAAACTCATTTATTCCTACTAAGAACAAGCAAAAAATGCACAAGATCTGTTTTCAAAACATAAAAAATCAAATATAATTAAAGCAAATTGATCACAAGGAACAAAACCCATAAAAGGGTTTTATGTTTTAATTGCTATGTATGTTTAGTTGTATGATTATGATTGATTATATGTAATTGCTGATTTTTCCACTTTTATATTTCACATTTATTTAGATTGTTGCTAAAGGGAATGGTGATAAGATCCCTTGCAGCGAGTCTGTCACTTCGCCAGAAAAGGCACCAGAAAAGGTTTGACATATACATCAATTCATGTATATGAAATGATTAGCTTACTATAATAACTAACAAACTGATCAATCTCATTTTTTTCAGATTCAAACAAAAAATAAACCCGCTGCACCGCAGGTGCAGGTCCGTGGTAAAAATAAACCTTCCAAAATGCAAAAACTAGATCGAGGAAAATTAGTTGCTCTTCCTAAAATAAGTCAACCACACCTTGCTCGATTTGGTGAGTGTCTTGACAAAGCAAAAAAGATGAATATGAAGAGCAACAATGATACACGTGTGCTAGACATGGAAAAAAGTATATTCGGAAAAGAGTATTTAGAACTACTTGGCAAAGAGCAAATATACGAACTTCTCGATCATAAAGAGTTGAGTGCTACTATAATCAGCATATACATCAGGTAATATAAATACTTTATTTAAGATATAAAATATTACCTTTTAATTGCATCACGGCCACATTAATTTATTGATATTATAATCTAATTTTATATTTGAAGGTTTTTGTACGAGAAGTTGGTATGCGAGTGGAAATTGTCAAGTAGATTTTCATTCTTATCTCCGCATAAACTATCCATGTTTAACCTCGATCTAGATAATGTAAATAAATATGTAGTTGATAGACTTATAGAAAATAAAGAGAAGGACAACTCAGGGTACGTAATTAGATAATTTATCTATATGTTTTTTAATTTATGATATTATGAGTTGTGTAAACAAATTTGCCAACCAAATTTGTGTTGTTGTAGGCAACATTGGGTGTTGTTTGCCATAAATGCGACTTCTGAAATTGTATATTATTTAGACCCATTGCACAATCATTTCAACAATCACCCTGATATAAAGAACATCTTCAACACATAAGTAATATTCATTTATTTCTTACATATATAAATAATGTGTTTGGTCATTGAATAATGATCACATTTATTTGATAGTGGTCTGCAAGTTTTTCGCGCTCAAAGTGGTGCTTCAGTGTCGAAGAATTAGTCAAACAACATCACATGGCTTCCAATAAAGGTTATAGAACTTAATTATATGCCTTTAAATTTTCAATTACAATATCAATGCATAAATATTTATTGGCGTACATGTTTTATTTTATAGTGTCCGCGTCAAACTAATAACATAGACTGCAGATACTATATAATGAGGTTCATGAAGAAGATTGTTGATCTAAATCAACATATACTTCTAGAAACGGTACGTTATTTTCATTATATAATTTGTAATTAATTTGTTGATATACTGTCATAATGTAATTTGTTCTGTGAATATGTAATTCATACTGTGAATATATTGCTACTGTCATGATGTAATTTGTTCTGTGAATATGTAATTCATACTGTGAATATGTTGAATGTAATTTATTCTGATAATATATGTAATTCATACTATAATTTATTGTAATTTGTTGCTGTGAAACACTTGTAATTGATATTGTTGAATGTGAATATGAATTTGTTGCTGTGATGTGAATTTTAATGTTGAAAAGAAGAATCTGAATGTGATATTTGATGTTCATAATATATAATAAAAAAGACAGCGCTTCTTTAAAAAATGCCATAAAAAATTCATTTACAAAGCTTTTTAAAACGTTTTACAGCGCTTTTTTTAAGCCTTTTACAACACTTTTCTGAAAAAGTGTTGTAAATCCAATATAAGAAGCGTTAACATATGGACCTATTACAGTGTTTTTCTGAAAAAGCGCTGTAAATCCAATATAAGAAGCGCACTTTATATATGGACCTATTACAGCACTTGTTTGAAAAAGCGTTGTAAATCCAATATAAGAAGTGCGCTTTATATATGGACCTATTACGGCGCTTGTTTGAAAAAAGCGTTGTAAAATCAATATAAGAAGTGCGCTTTATATATGGACCTATTACAACGCTTGTTTGAAAAAGCGCTGTAAATCCAATATAAGAAGCGCGCTTTATATATGGACCTATTACAACGCTTGTTTGAAAAAGCGTTGTAAATCCAATATAAGAAGCGCACTTCATATATGGACCTATTACAGCGCTTGTTTGAAAAAGCATTGTAAATCCAATATAAGAAGCGCGCTTTATATATGGACCTATTACAGCGCTTGTTTGAAAAAGCGCTGTAAATCCAATATAAGAAGCACGCTTTATATATGGACCCATTACAGTGCTTTTTTGTATTTTCAATAGCGCTGTTGTATCCTTTTACAGCACTAGATACTAGAGCGCTTAAAAGCGCTGTAAAGGGCTTAAAAAAGTGTAGTAAAAGGCAATTTTTGGCGTAGTGCTTGTTGAACGTGCAAGATATGCATTTTTTATTTACATTGATTAGGAAAACTTGCCATTGTTTTATGAATCATATAAGGAAGTGTGACATTCTATAGATAAATACAAAAATATTCTAATGGTTGTGAAATAGCTCACTTTATTGAAGATGTTGTGTTGGAAAAGAAGTATGTTCCTAAAAACACTAATGCTTCAGACAAGGTCGGAATTAAAAGTACAAATAAAGAGATTCAAAGTAATAGTACTTATCATGCTGTTAACTCTACTTTTGTTGATCGTATCTCGGACATTGAACTAGGAGACACCATTGTTATTCAAGAATTTTCTCCCTTCGATTAGGAACAAATTGACAAGAATCGTGATGAAGTTTCTGACTCAGATTTAGTTGATTTTGGGAATTAGAAATCATTATGGAGACACTTTAGAAATTTAAGATCCATGCAACACAAACTACAAATAAGAGTTTCAAATAACACATAACATCTACGAGATGATCTTCATTATATAAATACACAAATTGGAAGTATTTTAATTAAGAGGAATGCTAACAACATACCATCTAACACACATTTCAACACACTCTCTTTTATTAGTTGAAATTCACATGTGTTTCACAAAAATATGTGAGTCTCACTTCAAGTTGTTGGGACTCACGTAAATTTTAACCAATAAAAAAGAATATGTTGAAAAATGTGTGTTAAATAGTGTGTTACTAGCATTATTTTTTAATTAAATATGTAAATAATTATATCCTTTTATCATTGTGAGACCTTTTACCTATTTTATTTGCGTGAACCATGCATGACTCAAAAATATGAATAAATATAACACAAATTATAAATAATATAAATTTAAATAAACTCTCCTTTGACATTTGTTAGTATTTTTTTAAAAATTATTTAATAAACAATATCGGAATATTTTTCTCCAATATGAAAATTCCACTGTCGAGGAAGGAGCTGAAGTTGTTAAATAGTGGGGTCATTGTTTGTTTTTTGTACTGAAAAAAGAAATTAAATGAATTAGTTTATAAGTATTCATCAACAGCAAGACAGACTTAAAAGAAATACTTACCGATAATTTATCAAAGAAATCATCAAATCCACACGGTAATTAAACTCACAACTATATAACTTAAAAGCGTTAAACTCACAATTTTACCGGTGTCCTTACTACAGTGTGACATTGATCGTTTGTTTTCTGCACAAGGGTTTCCTCCGATCTCCAATAAAATGCACTAGACAGCAGTAGCATACTACTAGTTCCAATGAAAAGTCGAAAAGCCAAAAGGCCCACAGCATAAAAAATTGGCCAGTCACAAACACACAAGTACAACTCACTTCACGTGGTGCATCTACCCTTTACTCCATTCAGATTGAGAGTCCCCACATATCACACACACTCCTAGACTACTAGTAATAGTATCGACTATCTCAACAAATCTCAACGTCTCATTAATTAATTTCCACTTAGCCGTTAACCTCAACTCACATTAGTCTTCACCTACTATTATCTTCCTTTTAAAACCTTCTCTACACACTCACATTCTACTCTCTCTCTCTCTCTAATACTTATCATTGAACTTTAGTCTCTCATTCATTAGCAGTACTATGGCTAAACTGCCTCTTCTCCTTTTCCTTCTTTTCTTGTCTCTCTCATCAGGTATGTAACCATGTGTCATTTTTTTAAATTTCTTTCTCTCAATTTGGGTTCTTCTTCTTGTTGAGTTGTTTAATTCAATTCAATGTGGTTTATTATTACAATCTGGTTTTGTTTACACAAACACAAGCTTCATTTTTTTTCACTTTAGCTTTTAGATCTGTAATACTTTTTTATGCAAACTTGATATGCATAGCAATCATTATTCTGCGTAGTATTAATTATGATATTTTCAATTTCCAAAATTAAATTTCTAACTTATATAGTTTATGCACACATTTTTTATTAGATAATCAAATTAGAATAACTAATAAAACGTGATTTTGATATAAAAAAAAAACTACATTTTACAGATTAAAAAAATTATGTTACTATTTTGATTTCGTTAATCTCACCGCAATTTCAAACAAGCTACACTGTGTATTATTGAGTACATCTAGCAGGAGTTAAAATTTAAATCAGTTAAAAAACAGAGTTAATAATTAGATACACATTGGTACACTGTTTAGTCATATTATTAATCTCTCCCTTGAATACCCCTTATAATTTTCCCATGAGAAAAGCAAGATTAATTAATCAAGTGTATATTTTATGAGAAAAAATTTACATTTAATTGAATGAATTAAAAGCTTATGTTAATCAAGAGTACAGATTAATTAACACTAACAACTACATTTATGTGACTTTTTTTTTTCTCTGCCTCTTTTGACAAATGCAGGAGGAAATGTGATTTTGGTTAATGGGCAGGTAACTCTAACCATATTAATTTCTCTAATGTTTTGAGAATAATTTATTTAAAGTTCTTGATGTAATTTTAATGTGTGATTTATGAAAAAACAGAGAACTTGGTGTGTGGCAAAACCTTCATCAGATCAAGCTACACTTTTATCAAACCTCAATTATGCTTGCTCTCAAGTTGATTGTAGAGTTCTTCAGAAAGGATGCCCCTGTTCTACCCCTGACAATCTCATGAACCATGCTTCCGTAGCCATGAATCTCTATTATCAATCTAGGGGGAAAAACCACTGGAATTGTGATTTCAGAGCCTCTGGACTAGTTGTTGTAACTGATCCAAGTAAGTCACATAACTCGTTGTGTTATATGAAGTTCTAAATTAATCAGTTGCTCTTTTGAATGAATTCTTTGTTTTACATATAAATCAATCATAGTT
The DNA here is from genome assembly GCA_037974295.1 of Cicer cuneatum. Lineage (NCBI taxonomy): Eukaryota > Viridiplantae > Streptophyta > Magnoliopsida > Fabales > Fabaceae > Cicer > Cicer cuneatum. The sequence continues at coordinate 55,228,518 of JBBPBO010001984.1, forward strand.
GTAAATTTTGGTTTGCAAATGTAATTGTGGTTCCAATATAAAGGTTTTGGAAGTCTCTATGGTATCGTAACCACAATTGTGGTTGTATATGTATTAGCCACATTTGACTATATACTGCAAACCTAAGGCTTGTAGCATAAACTGCAAATATGGCTGCAATAGTAGTTTTAAACTGCAGTTACAATTACGCTGCAAATTTCTTAATGTGAAAAAATATGGTGGATGCGGATTCACAATATGTTGTGATGCATTGCAGACATCAAAATATGCAATATTGGAGTTGCAATTGTGATTGTGTTTTGATACATTGCGGACATCAAAATCTGTAATATTGTGGTCGCAATTGTGATTGTGTTGTACAAATAATGCACAAGTTTGTTATGAATTTGTAATTCTTTTTTTTATCTTAGAAGAGATGAAAAATTCTACCATAATTAACTTACACAATTGTGAGATCTCAGATTCGAATCTGAGACAAAACGTTCAACCTAACAATATCACTATTTGTGAGTTAGGAGTTTAAGTTTTGTCAAATTGCAATTCTAATTGCTAAATTAATTAAATGTTTTTCTTATTCTGAATTGCAGGTTATGGTAACTGCATTTACGCTTAGAAATGGACTAGTCACAAGTGGAATATACCACTATAGTATATGTGCTTTTTTATGTATGCAAAATTTGGCAGTGGATTTGTTTTGTGTTGCAATAATCATTTGGTATATATAATTGTATTTAATTTAATTGGGTTGTCATTCTCAACCCACTATAGTATATGTGCTTTTTTATGTATGCAAAATTTGGCAGTGGATTTGTTTTGTGTTGCAATAATCATTTGGTATATATAATTGTATTTAATTTAATTGGGTTGTCATTCTCAACCTTGTGGCACATGCCACGCTACATTATCTTATTCTAGAAATATCAAGGAGCTTCTATTCATCTAACCTTTCAAATCATCAGGTTCTCTTGAATCAAATTATTTTAAATGTATGATTCACTTAAAAGTGACTTAAATAAAATTCCAATTGATGTCATTTAAACATGTTAAAATAAGTTGTATTTAAAATTATTTTTGGCTCTCTCATTGTGAAACCTAACGCACCAAATCTTGAATTTTAGAGATGATACATGTTTAATCAAGTAAAAACCTTTTGTCAAAAAAATTGTGTGAAAATCAAATTAATTTAAATATTGGATTTCAAATGTTACATTTCACCAGTCATGTTTACTCCTTATCTTTTTCCTTATGTGATAAGTGGCACATACATATATAGTTCAATGTAAGATATCTTCATATCATATAGCATCATTGTTTTCATAATTAGAATAGGGTGAGTCAATCTAGGTTTAGGTGCATGGTGCTTATTTGGTTGGAACCACCTCAAGGATATGTGTATAGACTTAGATCCAACCTTGGTTCAAAACCTATACTTTGCTTACTGTTGGAGTCTAAAAGGCAATTACGCAATGTAAGTGAGTGTTATAAATTGAGTACTAACTTCGATTCCTTCAAATATTAAAAAATAATACTTTGCTATTAGTTTTTAGGCTTATGGAACTTAGTATTTCACCATTTAATTTAAGAAAGAACTTTATAATGTATGAGTTTCATTGATAGACAAAATAGGTTTTTGGAGAGCTTTAACCGTGGATATCTTTTTGACAATTGTGATTATTTATTAAATTTAATTTAATCTTTAAAGTGAAACTATTACCTAAAGTAAATTACATCTTTGACCTAAAAAAAATCATGAATTGAATGGAGTGGTTATGTACTCTTGATCCATAGGAAGAGATCTTGAATTTGATTTCTAGAAGTTGTTTTGAGTTAGGAGGTTGCATTTTTCAAAAGGTTCATGTGGTTCAACAAGAGAGTTGAAGTTATTAATTGCGGTGGGTTCAGAATAAAAGTATTACTTCCTTGACTTTTTGTTTTGTTTTGTTTTAGAGTAAATAGTAACTACAATAAAAAATTTACACATACGTTCGACTTAACAATTTTAATATTTGTTAATTGAGTTATTAGAGTTAATTTTGCAGTGACAACCTAAAAATGACCGTTATGATCCTAGAGAAGTCCTCCACAAGCTGACACACCATTACCTATAAAGTAAGCACCATTAATATTCATTTTAAACTCACCCAATTTGGATTAGATCCACACTCAAAAAAAGAGTAGGATTATTATTACTTAGACATTGATGATGAAGAGAATTGTTGATGAGTTCCACTTGATTGATGATGTGGCACTAAATGTTCCTTTCCAATATAGAGGGTTGCGAGAAGATGAGAGAATTGTGATCCTTCTAGAGTAGTAGATTCACTACCACCCCAAAAACAACCTAAAAATGAAGAAAATTGAGTTATTAGAGCTAATTTTGCAGTGACAACCTAAAAATGACCATTATGATCCTAGAGAAGTCCTCCACAAGCTGACACACCATTACCTATAAAGTAAGCACCATTAATATTCATTTTAAACTCACCCAATTTGGGTTTGAACCACACTGAAAAAAGAGTAGGATTATTATTACTTAGACATTGATGATGAAGAAAATTGTTGATAAGTTCCACTTGATTGATGATGTGGCACTAAATGTTCCTTTCCAATATAAAGGGTTGCGAGAAGATGAGAGAATTGCGATTCTTCTAGAGTAGTAGATTCACTACCACTCCAAAAATAAGAAACTAAGGGATTGTAACACCCTAATTTTTAACAGCGTGAGTGTATTTTTTTCTTTCAAAACAAATAAAAGAATTCAAATAGAATTAAAATAAAACCATTCAATAAAGTAATACGTCGTAATACAAAATGACAAAAGTAATTTAGTAATTACATTATAAATATAACCAGTTAAAATAGTTTTGGGAATTAACATTCAAAATGTACAAATAGAAAATACACCGGTGATATGAGACCAGTTTGACAACGCTCATACCCCTGGGGTATTTTCGACAGACACCTACGCAGAAGTGCTGCTCCAAGAATGCTAACTCTCCCCCATGGTCACATCAAAAATTTGGATCATGGACCCACCAAAAGTCACTATCAGAGTTCGAAATAGATACAATCATCCCAAAAAGAAATAAATACAGTCACCAAACACTAGGCCCTATACAACAATACTAGTCTGATCATGCACTAAAACTATAGTAGCAAGGGTTACCACAACACCCTCTACAGGTCTCGTCCGACACCGTAGCTCGCCTCGACGTGACATCCTCCTCCTCATCAGCAAGAGAAGGATCAGTCTCCTTTGAAGTCAAATCTATCCATGATCTAGGTTGCTTTGGCGGCGCCGGAATCTCAAAGTAGTCCTCTACTGGCCTAGACGGACCTGGAATGTCAACCTCTGCTAGCATCGGTCTTTTGTCCTTCTCACCCGCCTCTGGTTCAGGCACCGCATCTCCTACTACCGCGGTAGAAGTCACCACACCTACAGTGGCCTTCGTCTCAACCCCAACTATCGGACCCTCTGCGTCCGCAAATACTCCGTACACCTCCAGTACCAGTCCGGAAGGTACCGGAAAATCGATTCGTGTGTGAGTGTACTCCACAAAAGACACTGCCCCGGCGATCCTGCTGGTCCTCACCAATCTCCCTGTTTACGTAGCCCTGCTTGAGGCGGGGTCGTACACCCAAGCAGTCGGCACGTGACGATCAAGGAAATCTAACGACGTCTCCGTCGTCAGTGAAACCGTTGGTGGTATGGGTTTGGGTATCATCTGAGGGCAAGACCCAATTTTCCACAATAATGTAAAGGGTCACCAATCGAAATTAACAATTAACATTTAGCAGATAGAAAACATATATGGCATGTTCCAGTACTATAACAACAGTGATAAAATAAGTATAGTCACTTATTAAAATGTATAACATCTACATTTTTTAGAAACAAACGATTTAACGTACAAATCATGTTGCAAGTCCAAATACAATCAACAATCATAATAACTCATTAGAAACTTAGAATTTTAAGGTACTTGCACACATCAACTCAAATCAATCATAACTCTTAAGTCAACCATCCCAATGCAATGTGTATATGCCAATGTACACAACCCTGGAATTTCCAGGATGAAAGCCTTCCTTGAAGGTGCGTAAATCATAACTCTACCGCCTATCACAGGCCAAAGTACTAATTACCAAGGTGCAGTCGCATCATAGACTAACACGATTTACTTGTGTAGCCTATCACAGGCACTACACATAAGTTAAATCCCTGTAAGGATAAGATGGACCATCAAATACACGCGGAACCACCATGTAGCCCATCACGGTCAGTACTTAACTTCGTGACCCATCACGGTCACCACATGACAACAAAACCCTCCTCGAATGGGCGTAAATCGTAATTGTACCGCCTATCACAGGCCAAAGTACTAATTACCAAGGTGCAGTCGCATCACAGACTAGCACAATTTACTCGTGTAGCCTATCACAGGCACTACACATAAGTTAAATCCTCGCACGAATAGAATGGACCGTCTAATACACGCGGAACCACTCTGTAGCCCATCACGATCACTACTTAACTTTGAGGCCCATCACAGTCACCGCTCAAACTCTGTGGCTCATCGCGGTCACCACTTGACTATGCAATGCATGAGCGTACTCTGTTTCTCTTCACTGAAATCAGTACGTAAATGCAAATATGGAACCCGGACACTTCATCACCACCTCAAACAATCTCAAAGAACCTCATATAATTTATCATATGACTTAAAAATGTTTTCCAAATCATTAAGTGCATAAACCAATATTTAAAAATAGAATTTTTGACAAAAATCCAATATGTATTCGAATATAGCTTGTAGCCAAATACAGATGCTAAAACAGTAGCAAAATTTGCAATTATGTATTCGAATACGAGGGTGTCGTTGCCGAATACAGATGCGAAGATAGTAGCAAAATCTGCAATTCTATATTCGAATACGAGGTTGTCGTAGCCGAATACAGATGCGAAGTCAGAAGCAAAAAATGCAATTCTATATTCGAATACGACAGGGTCGTAGCCGAATATAGATGCTAAGTCAGTAGCAAAAATCATGTAATTGTATTCGAATACGGAGTTTCGTATTCGAATACGAGGTTCAAAATTTGAATAAAAACTGAAATTTTACAGAAGTGTATTCGAATACGTCAGTGCTGTATCCGAATACATCTTCGAAAACAGTGGGATTTTCCAGTAATTTCACTACAGTTTCAAACTCTTTTCTTTGAAAAACCAACACAAACACCATAACACAATCACAACTTCTTTAACCATAAAACTCAGAACGTCATCAACACAACAGAAATATTTTCTTGCTCATCAACAACAACTGAACAACAATATCTCTAACAAAAATGCATCTTAATCTCCAACAACACAACAATGACAGTTTTATTGTCAAACATAACAACACGTTTTTAACAAACATAACACAATAATCATCCATCAAACATGCATTTAAAGTCCCTACATGCAATCTAAAAAGTAGGAAGGAGCCACTTACCTTCGTTACGTATTCTCGCTTGTTTTCGTTACTACGACTAAAAGCCGGCAAAACTCCCGCTTGCGTCGTCACTACCAAAGTTGGTTCTCTAACACCGTAATGATGAAAGGAGTAACTTTCCCTCTTGACACTCTTCGATTAGAGGCTTGGATTTTGAAGTAATGTGATTTTTGAGTATGGTTTGTTTTCCCACCAACACAAACAGAATGAACAAGAAGAAAAAAGAAAGAAAAGGGCACAAGGGCAGATAGGGAAGGAAAACTGTTTCTGTTTTTCTGATTTTCCTTTCCTTCCTCTCACACTTGCACACATATATATACACATACTCCCCACCTACTATGTATATATATATATATAAATATATCTATTATAATTAAAACTTAACCCTCAAGTAACTAAATACTCTCGTCGCAACTCTATTGAAGGATAAAATGTCCGATATTAATTATTCATAATTAAATTAAATTATCCTTCGTCAAGTAATTTTAGTCAATCTCAATATATATATATATATATAATATACATATATTAAATATTTTACAAATATCTCAAAATATATTTGATATTTAACTCCATAAATTAATTTAAAATTAAGGGTCTTACAGGAATCATATCAATACTTGGGGGTAGATAAGTTCCATCTGATCCAAGCGTAGGTTCCCAAACTGAAACACTTACTCCAAAGATTCAACTTTATGACTTTATCTCTAAAAGGTCTAACAATGTCACAATCCCATATTACATACATCATAGATTCTAGGGGCAAGGTTACATCGAGGGAAAATGTCATTCACTGACATACCACGATGACAACGTTCCAAATTTGCAAGAAGCTTTATGTGGACCATTTTCCAGAGAGTGGTACACATCATCACTAGTCTTTTTCAATTCCATACCTTTTTAAAAATTATGATGGGTTGAGTAGTTTGATTCTCCAAGAGCACATCATACGCGAATTTGATAAAGACTTCATCATATGCTGGTAGCCAGTAGGCAAAATCAAGCTGACTCTGTGAGGGAGTCTGAATTAGTTTGATGTTATCCGTGACAGAAGTAGGAAGAAGGTCATTTAGCTTGGTCTAATTCCAATTGTCACTGTTGGAACCAAGTTGGTTCTATACTTAGAATTTTGATGTTAACAAAACTATTTTATGTAAATAGTATTTTGACTTAGAAGAACAAATCATAAGCTGTGTAAAATCATAGGATGACACCACCAGAGGATACTGTTGGAACCAAGTTGGTTCTATACTTAGATTGGATGTTAACAAAAGTATTTTATGTAATAGCATTTTGACTTAGAAGAACAAATAAGAAGCTGTGCAAAATCAGATGATGACACCACCAGAAGATACATCCAGAGGAAGCAACCAGAAGATAGAAATGCCACCAAAAGGTTCAGCAAGAGAATGCATCCAGAGGGTACTAGAGGATGCATCCTGAAGGCATTAGAGGATACACCTCCAGAGGATATCAGAGGATGTCATTAAAGGTCAAATAACCATAAGAGGATATCTTTCCTGGCCTAGATCAGAAGGAAGCAAAGTCCAGAAGGAGACTTGGTCCAGACCATAAGGAAGCCTGTCAGAGGGAGACTTGTTCCAAACCAGAAGGAATCATAAGTCAGACTTGGTCCAGACTTAATCCTGACCAGAAGATAGCTTGGTAGTGATTATAAAAATCAGTCTAGACTTAATCCAGACTTGGTCCAGAGCAGAAGATAATTGGTCCAGAACAAATGACTTGGTCCAGACATGATCCAGATCAGAAGGTAAATGTCCAGATTAAAATATCATTAGTCCAGATTTAATTCAATCCATACTCAGTCCAGATTTGGTCCAGATCAGAGGGAAAAATGTTCAGATCAATGGTCAAGATTTAAGCATAATGGCTTAGTGTCGGCCGAGATTAGAAGATCAGACCATATGGCCCAGTATTGGCCGAGATCAAAAGATCAGATCATGTGGTCCAGTGTTGGCCGAGATCAGAAGATCAGATCATGTGGTCCAGTGTTGGCCGAGATTAGAGGATCGCATAATTGGGGAAGATCAAATTATATGGTCCAAATGTGGTCGAGATCAGAAGATCAAACAATCCAGATTTAATCATGATGAAAATTAGTGATAATTTAATTAAAATTCGAAGAAGACTTGATTAAATTTTGATAGAAATTTGATCAAAGTATTAAGGGGATTTGATTCAAAAATTACTGAAGACTTGAAGAAATTCGAATGCAATCTGAAGCTTAAAAAGATATGGTTTGAAATTAAAAGAAACAAGATTGGTCAACAAAATTTTCAAAGGCAATCTGGAGTTAAAAAGATACAATTTTTATTTAAGTAAAACCCGATTGGCCAATTTATTTTTGCAAGAGAATCTAGGCAGATTCAGCTCGAATTTAAGCATGGAAGAAACCCGAATTATTCATCTATAAAAGGAGGCTCAAGGTAGAAGACTTAGCATCAAAAATTAGTGAAATAGTCATACACTTCAAGAAGCAAATACTCGAGTTTTCAGTGAGGTTAATTGTGAGTATTAGTTTTCCAGAAGCAAGCACTCTTGTTTTCGTTCCCTTGTGTGAAATCTATATTGTTGAAGTAGAGTCTACAATCTGAAGAGTCAGAAGAAGTAGCAGGTGACTTAGCAATTAGATTCAAGGTGTTGTAATTCCTTCTACAATCTGGGGTTGTCATATTGGTAGGAGAAGACTTGACTTTGAAGGTGCAAACACGAGAAGGGGGGTTGAATTGTGTTTGACTAACTTGATTACTTTTTCTGTTTTTGCAGTTTTATAGCAAAATCTGATGTATGAATAAAACAAAGTTAGCAACGGATATAAAGTAAATATAAAACACATAATTTTATAATGGTTCACCGTTAACTAGGCTACGTCCAGTCCCTTCACCTTGAAGGATTTCACTAATTAAAAACCTTGAATTACAACAATACCACTGACCCTCCAAGTCAGTCTTCTCAAACAGTCTAACAATCCTAGACTTTTAAGGAAAAGAACCTTGAATCTAACTGCTAAGTAATCTGCTACTCCTTCTGACTCCTTTAGATTGTAAACTCTACTTCAACAACTTAGATCTAACACAAGGGAAGGAAAAACTTAGAGTGCTTGCTTCTAGAAAGCGGATGTAGAAGATATGAATCCCAACCAGAGAAAGTTATACAAGCTGCATCACAAGTCCAGAACCATCATGATCAATGCTATCACATTCAAAGAATTTGACAGATGCACCAACAAGGAAACAACAAAAGCATATATGATAGTCTGGTTCTGACCTATGAAGGAAGTCAATAGGTTCAAGAGGCAAAGTCAAACATACTAGTCAAACAGTATGAGCTGTTCAAGATGGAAGAGGATGAAGACATTGAAGCAATGTTCTGCAGATTCCAGATTCTAGTATCAGGTTTAAACGTATTGAAGAAAAGCTATACCACTGTAGATCATGTAAAGAAGATCCTCAGAAGCTTACTAGCCAAATGGAGACCAAAGGTTACTACAGTACAGAAAGCTAGGGATCTGAATACCTTGAGGCTTCAAGATCTGATCAGCTCCCTCAGGTTTCATGAAATAAAGTTGGACCAGATGAACCAAAGAAGAAGAAGACTTTAGCCCTTAAGTCAAAATAGAAGAAAGCGGCAAAGGTTGTATCAGAATCATAGGATAGTGATTGTGAAGATGATGATCTTGCTTACACAACCAAGTAGATTGCAAAGATGTGGCAAAACAAAAAGAAGAAGCTGACGAGAAAAGCATCATCTGCTATGGATGCAATGAACCTGGACATATCAAGTCAGAATGTCCAAACATGGAGAATGGAAAGCATCACAAGAAATGTTCCAGATTCAAGAAAAAGGGTCCGATGGCAGCATGGGATGCATCTGACTTAGAAGAGGAATCATCTATGATGGCTCACATCAAGTCTGCCCCACATGAAGATGGCTCACATTATGGAATCATCTATGATGGCTCACATTATGGAATCATCTATGATGGCTCACATTATGATGAAAAGGCAGAAACAGCTATGATGGCTCACATCAAGTCTGCCTCTGAATTCCATAAAGGTACTAGCTCTGGAAGAAAAGCAGAAGGTAAGAAGAATGGACAAATCATTCATTTTGACAACTCTGCAAGCACATTAGAGGATGCAGTATTGGCTCTGATGGCCTATATCAACCTAAGTTCTGGATCCAGCACAGACTTTGGAACTGATTCAGAAGATGAAAACGAAGAGGTATTCTCTGATCTTACTAAATCTGAATTGATTACTACTCTTAAAGACTTTCTAAATGCCAACAACAAGATGTCTTTAAAACTGAAAACTCTGAGGGAAGAAACTAAAATTCTAACCAAAGAAGTTCAAATTTTAAAGAATCTGAATGCTGAGTTTGTAACTGAAAACACTAATTTTAAAACTGAAGTTGCCAGACTCAATTATGAAAATCTAACTCTCAAAAGTAATATTTGCTCTACTTCCAATACTGTTTGTGAATCCGATATGCATGAACAAACTTTTCAAAACTTTATTGCAAATCGTATGGAAAGAAGTAAGTATGCTTCCATGATTTATGGAATGTTAAGAGAGGAATAGGTTTTACTGAATCTGTTGCTGAAGTTAAGTCTGTTCATTCTAATGTTCTGTGTATTATTTGTGCTAAAAAGGGTCATTCTAAATTGTCTTGTGCTATGATAAAATCTGGGAAAGACAAGAGACATGTTAAGTCTAACAAACCTGGACCCAACCAGTTTTGGGTACCAAAGAACAAAATTGTTTATGTTGCAGATATTCTGAGCAACCAGAAGGAAACACCAATCATGGTGCCTGGTCAATGGATGCTGGCGATGCACAAATAGAAAAAGGTGTATGTTCCAGTTTCCACCAGACAGAAGCAAAATGAGTTTGATGAAAGAAGGTTTGGTCAGTACAATTCACACCAGAATCAGAACCAAAACCCGAACCAAAATCAGAACCAAAACCCGAACCAGAACCAGAACCACTATCAGAATCAGAGGTTCAGCCACAAACAACATAATCACACACATCAGCTTCAGTATTACCATAAGAAGCAGAATCACCATAAGTTCCAGAATCACCAGAGGAACATGGTGTATCAGCTGAAGCAGAATCAAGGGAACAGTTCAACCAGTCTGAACAAGCCAGAAACAGAACTGGCTCTGATGGCTCGTACAGAATCTGATTACAGCACTGAGTCTGATTCTGACTCTGACGGTGAAGTATCAAAAGAAGAAAGGTCTGATCTACAACACAAAGTATGGTATCTGGACAGTGGATGCTCCAGGCATATGACTGGATACAGAGCAATGTTCCAGAAGCTAACTTTGAAGAAAGGAGGCAAGGTTGCCTTTGGAGGAAACCAGAAAGGGTAGATCATTGGTATAGGCACAGTATGTAACAGTTCTTCTTCCTTATCTATTAAAAATGTTTTATTAGTTAAAGGTCCGAATCACAATCTGTTAAGCATTAGTCAGCTAAGTGACTGCGAGTATAATGTTGTGTTTAATCAGAAAACCTACAAGGCTGTTAGTCAAAAAGTTGGACCTGTTTTGTTCACTAGTGTTAGACAGAATAATATCTATAAAATAGATTTGTTTAGCCTAGTTAAGTAGAAAGTTAAATGTCTTTTATCTGTTAGGGAGGAAAATCTAATTTGGCACAAACGATTTGGCCTTGCAAACCCTAGGCTGGTTTTCGAGTTAAGTGAGCTTTAACTAGTGAGAGGTCTTCCCAAACTAAGTACCAAATCTGAGATTCTGTGTGAAGCATGTCAAAAAGTTAAACAGACCAAAAGCTCTTTTAAACCTAAAAACTGTATTTCTACTTCACAACCTCTTGAACTGCTTCATTTAGATCTATTTGGTCCTGTTAAAACTGCATCCCTTAGTGGTAAAAAGTATGGGTTTGTCATAGTTGATGATTACTCAAGGTGGACTTAGGTAAAGTTCCTGAGAAACAAAGATGAATCCCATAAAGTATTTATTTGTTTCTGCAAGCAAGTTATGAATGAAAAAGGTTTTAAAATCATAACTATTAGAAGTGATCATGGAGGCGAGTTTGAGAACAGGTACTTTGAAGAATTTTGTGATGAGAATGTCATCTCTCACAACTTCTCATCCCCCAGAACACCTCAACAGAATGGAGTTGTTGAAAGGAAGAACAGGTCACTGCAGGAGATGGCCAGAACCATGCTGAATGACATGAATGTTGCTACCTACCTATGGGCAAAAGCTGTCAACACTGCATGCTACATCCAGAACAGAGTTTACATCAGGTCTATTCTAAACAAAACTCCATATGAACTGTGGAAAGGTAAGAAACCTAATATTTCCCATTTCAAACAGTTTGGTTGCATTTGTTATATGTTAAAAGCTAAGGATAATCTAGCAAAATTTGATTCCATATCTCAAAAGTGTACCTTCATTGGTTACTCTGAGAGATCAAAAGCTCATAGAGTGTTTAATAAAGAAACGAACACTGTGGAGGAATCCATACACATTAAGTTTGATGACAAACAACTTGACTCTGAAAAGTCAAAGAAAGATGAGGAAATTGCAGGTTTACTAGAAGCACAGGAAGCAGGAGCAAATCAAACAACAGAACCAGAGAAAGAAAAGGATGAAAGCAAATCTGAAGATAATGCTGAACCTGAAGACAAGTCAGAAGTAAAGAATGGGTGGAAGTACAAGTCTTCACGTCTAGAAACACTGATTATTGGCAGTGCAGCTGAACCATTGAAAATCATATCATCATTTAAAGAAACAAGTCTGTTTGGTTTACTTTCTACCATTGAACCAACTATTGTTGATGAAGCACTGGCAGAAGAAGGATGGATTCTTGCAATGCAAGAAGAGCTGAATGAGTTTGAAAGGAATGATGTTTGGGATCTGGTATCCATACCAAACAAAAATATCATTGGAACCAAGTGGGTGTTTAGGAACAAACTCAATGAAAAAGGTGAAGTAGTCAGGAATAAAGCTAAGCTTGTGGCACAAGGATACAGTCAGCAAAAAGGCATTGATTACACTGAGACTTTTGCTCCAGTGGCCAGGTTAGAAGCAATTCGTATCCTACTCTTTTTTGCTGCAAATCATAATATTACTTTGTATCAAATGGATGTCAAAAGTGATTTCTTAAATGGTTATATAAGTAAGGAAGTCTATGTGAAACAGCCCCCAGGTTTTGAAAATTTTGATTTTCCAAACCATGTTTTTAAACTTAAAAAATCTTTATATGGTTTAAAACAAACACCTAGGGCATGGTATGACAGACTTAGCAATTTCTTACTTAAAAATCAGTTTGATAAAGGCCAAATAGATAACACTTTGTTTAGAAAATCCATTAAAGATGATATTCTGGTCATTCAAGTTTATGTTGATGATATTATCTTTGGATCCACTAATGGCACTATCTTCCAAGAGTTTTCTGATTTGATGCAGCAAGAGTTTCAGATGAGTATGATGGGAGAACTTAAGTTCTTCCTAGGAATTCAGATTCAGCAAGGCAAAACAGGTATACTCATTCACCAATCAAGGTACACTAAAGAACTTCTCAAAAAGTTCAAAATGAGTGATTGTAAGCCTATGGCCACCCCCATGCACCCCACCTGCTCACTTGTAAAAGATGAATCCGGCCAAAAGGTAGACCAGAAAACATACAAAGGTATGACTGGATCCCTTCATTACCTAACTGCTTCTAGACTTGACATTTTGTTTAGTGTTTGTGTATGTGCTCGTTTTCAAGCTGACCCTAGGGAATCCCACTTAACTGTTGTCAAAAGAATCCTTAGATATCTTAAAGGAACCACAAATCTTACCTTGCTCTACAAGAAAACTCCCACATACAAACTAAGTGGATACAGTGATTCTGATTATGCTGGAGACAAATTAGAGAGAAAAAGCACAAGTGGCAATTGTACGTTTCTAGGTGATAATCTGATTTCTTGGTCAAACAAGAGACAAAACACCATTGCCATGTCAACAACAAAAGCTGAATACATATCAACAGCATGATGCAGTTCACAGTTAATCTGGATGAAACATCAGTTGGAAGACTACAACATCTTTGAAACCAACATCCCTTTATACTGTGACATTACTTCAGCCATCAACCTAACCAAAAACCATATCCTTCATTTTAGAGCCAAACACATAGAAATCAAACATCACTTTATCAGAGACCATGTTCAAAAGGGAACACTAAGCATCCAGTTTGTAGACACCGATCATCAATGGGCTGATATCTTCACCAAACCATTGCCTGAAGATCGATTTGAGCTCATCAAGAAGCATCTCAACATAATCTCCATATCTGACTAGATCAAGTAGTCGTTTTAGAGGAGTAACTTTTTATTTTTTGTATTTTATTTCCTGTGATTTATTTTTTTTGTACTCCAGAAGATATAAAAAAAAGGTCAGAAGATCAATCCTTTTTGACTGATGACAAAAAGAGGGAGAAAAAGAAAGAGTGAGAAGGAGTTGAAAAGGAGAGGAAAAGTCTGGGGCATTAGACTTAGGGGGAGAAGCTTGATCTGAGGGGGAGCCTAACAAAATAAGTCATAAAAAATACAAGGTTTTGTCATCATAAAAAAGGGGGAGAATGTTGGAACCAAGTTGGTTCTATACTTAGTTTTGATGCTAACAAAAGTATTTTGTGTAATAGTATTTTGACTTAGAAGAACAAATCAGAAGCTGTGCAAAATCAGAGGATGACACCACCAGAAGATACATCCAGAGGAAGCAACCAGAAGATAGAAATGCCACTAGAAGGTTCAGCCAGAGAATGCATCTAGAGGGTACCAGAGGATGCATCCTGAAGGCACCAGAGGATATCAGAGGATGTCATCAAAGGTCAAATAACCATCAGATGATATCTTTCCTGGCCTAGATCAGAAGGAAGCAGAGTTTAGAAGGAGACTTGGTCCAGACCATAAGGAAGCCTGTCAGAGGGAGACTTGTTCCAGACCAGAAGGAATCATAAGTCAAACTTGGTCCAGACATAATCCTGACCAGAAGATTGCTTAGTAGTGATTATAAAAATCAGTCCAGACTTGGTGCAGAGCAGAAGATAACTGGTCATGAACAGATAACTTGGTCCAGACCAGAAGATAGCATAGTCCAGAGTATAAAACTAAGTCCAGATCAGAAGAAATGAGTCCAGATTTAATCCAGACTTGATCCAGATTAGAAGGTAAATGTCCAGATTAAAATATCATTAGTCCAGATTTAATTCAATCCATACTCAGTCCAGATTTGGTCCAGAACCAGAGGGAAAAATGTTCATATCAATGGTCCAGATTTAAGCATCATGGCCTAGTGTTGGCCGAAATTAGAAGATCAGAACATATGGCCCAGTATTGGCCGAGATCGAAGATCAGATCATGTGATCCAGTGTTGGCCGAGTTCAGAGGATCACATAATTGAGGACGATCAGATTATATGGTCCAGATGTGGTCGAGATCAGAAGATCAAACGGTCCAGATTTAATCATTATGAAAATCAATGATAACTTGATTAAAATTCGAAGAAGACTTGATTAAATTTTGATAGAAATTTGATCAAAGTATTAAAGGAATTTGATTCAAAAATTACTGAAGACTTAAAGAAATTTGAATGCAATCTAAAGCTTAAAAAGATATGGTTTGAAATCAAAAGAAACAAGATTGGTCAACAGAATTTTCAAAAGCAATCTAGAGTTAAAAAGATACGATTTTTATTTAAGTGAAACCCGATTGGCCAAGTTATTTTTGCAAGAGAATCTGGGCAGATTTAGCTCGAATTTAAGCATTGAAGAAACCCTAATTATTCATCTATAAAATGAGGATCAAGGTAGAAGACTTAGCATCGAAAATTAGTGAAAGAGTCATACACTTCCAAAAGCAAACACTCGAGTTTTCAGTGAGGTTAATTGTGAGTATTAGTTTTCCAGAAGCAAGCACTCTTGTTTTCGTTCCCTTGTGTGAAATCTATATTGTTGAAGTAGAGTCTACAATCTGAAGAGTCAGAAGAAGTAGCAGGTGACTTAGCAATTAGATTCAAGGTATTGTAATTCCTTCTACAATCTGGGGTTGTCAGATTGGTAGGAGAAGACTTGACTTTGAAGGTGCAAACACGAGAAGGGGGGTTGAATTGTTTTTGACTAACTTGATTACTTTTTCTGTTTTTGCAGTTTTATAGCAAAATCTGATGATGAATAAAACAAAGTTAGCAGCGGATATAAAGTAAATATAAAACACATAATTTTATACTGGTTCACCGTTAACTAGGCTACATCCAGTCCCTTCACCTTGAAGGATTTCACTAATTCAAAACCTTGAATTACAACAATACCACTGACCCTCCAAGTTAGTCTTCTCAAACAGTCTAACAATCCTAGACTTTTAAGGGAAAAAACCTTGAATCTAACTGCTAAGTAATCTGCTACTCCTTCTGACTCCTTTAGATTGTAGACTCTACTTCAACAACTTAGATCTAACACAAGGGAAGGAAAAACTTAGAGTGCTTGCTTCTGGAAAGCGGATACTCACAATTGACCTCATTGAAAACTCAAGTATTTCTCTTTTGGAAGTGTATGACTCTCAAGTATTTTCGATGCTGAGTATTCTGCCTTGAGCCTCCTTTTATAGATGAAGAATTAGGGTTGCTTCCATGCTGAAGTTTGAGATGTATCTTGCCAGATACTCTTGCAAAAATAACTTGGCCAACCGGATTTCTCTTAAATAAAAAACATATCTTTTTAGCTCCAGATTTGCTTTCGAAAATAACTTTGGCCAATCATGTTCTTAGTTAATTCTAGACCAAATCTTTCTTCCCGCCAATAGCTTCTGAATTCCCACAAGACTTCAATTTATTTTTGTATCAAATCCTTTTAATACTTTGATCAAATTTAATCAAGTCTCCACTGATTATCATCATGATTAAATCTGGACCATTTTATCTTCTGCTCCCGTCCAAATATGGACCATACAAACTGATAAGCTGTGATCCTCTGATCTCAGCCAACACTGGACCACACGTTTTGATCTTCTGATCTTGGCCAATCACTGGAACATATAATTAGATCAGAGGATAAATGTCCAGATTAAAATATGATAAGTCCAAATTTAGTTCAGATTCAATCTAGACTAAGTTCAGACTTGGTCCAGATCAGAGGGAAAATGTTCAGATCAATGGTCCAAATTTAAGTATCATGGCCCAGTGTTGGCCGAGATCAGAAGATCAGATCATATGGCCCAGTGTTGGCCGAGATCAGAAGATCAAATCATATGGTCCAGTGTTGGCCGAGATTAGATGATCACTGAATTATGGCAAATCAGATCATATGATCCAGTGTTGGCCGAGATCAGAGGATCACAAAATTGGGGCAGATTAGATTACATAAGTCCAAAGTTGGTCGAGATCAGAAGATCATACGGTCCAGATTTTAATCATGATGAAAATTAGTGATGACTTGATTATAATTCGAAGAAGATTTGATTAAATTTTGATAGAAATTTGATCAAAGTATTAAGGGGATTTGATTCAAAAATTACTGAAGACTTGAAGAAATTCGAATGCAATCTGAAGCTTAAAAAGATATGGTTTGAAATTAAAAGAAACAAGATTGGTCAACTGAATTTTCAAATGCAATCTGAAGCTAAAAAGATACGATATTTATTTAAGTGAAACAAGATTGGCCAAGTTATTTTTGCAAGAGAATCTGGACATATACAACTCAAATTTGATCATGGAAGCATCCCTAATTTTCATCAATAAAAGGAGGCTCAAGGCAGAAGACTTAGCATCGAAAATCAGTAAAAGAGTCATAAACTTCCAAAAGCAAACACTCGAGTTTTCAGTGAGGTTAATTGTGAGTATCAACTTTTCATAAGCAAGCACTCTTGTTTTTGTTCCCCTTGTGTTAAATCTATATTGTTGAAGTAGAGTTTACAATCTGAATAGTTTGAAGACGTAGCAGGTGACTTGGCAATTAGATTCAAGGTGTTGTAATTCCTTATGCAATCTGGGGTTGTCAGATTGGTAGGAGAATATTTGACTTGAGAAGTCAAGGTGCTGTGTTCCTCAAAAGTCTAGGATTGTTAGATTGTTTGGGAAGACTGACTTGGAGGGTCAGTAGTACTGTTGTAATTCAAAGGTTTTGAATTAGTGGAAAAATCCTTCAAGTTGAAGAGACTGGATGTAGCCTTGTTAATGGTGAACCAGGATAAATCCTTGTGTTGTTTATTTTACTTTATCCGCTGCTAACTCTACTTGATTATATTTCAGATTTCAAATAATCATCAAAAACTGAAAAAGAATTCAAGTAGTACAAACACAATTCAACCCCATATTCTCGTGTTTGCACCTTCAATTGGCATCAGAGCTCGGTCTCAAGGCTGAGCACTTAACAGTGTTTGAGGAAAGGTCCAAGGGGGTTCAACGTGTCTGAATCCAAAGAAGAATTTGGAGGCAACATCAACAGGCCACCACTGTTTGATGGAGATCACTTTGAATACTGGAAGGACAGAATGAGAAGTTTCTTCATCTCCCAAGATCCTGATCTATGGACCTTGGTAGTCAAAGGCTACACTGCACCCACTATACCATGAAATGAAACTGGTCAAGAACTGGATGTAGAAGATATGAATCCCAACCAGAGGAAGTTATACAAGTTGCATCACAAGTCCAGAACCATCATGATCAATGCTATCACATTCAAAGAATTTGACAGATGCACCAACAAGGAAACAACAAAAAGCATCTATGACATACTAGTCAACAGGTTCAAGAGGCAAAGGCAAACATACTAGTCAAACAGTATGTGCTGTTCAAGATGGAAGAGGATGAAGACATTGACTCAATGTTTTGCAGATTCCAGATTCTAGTATCAGGTTTAAAAGTATTGAAGAAAAGCTATACCACTGTAGATCATGTAAAGAAGATCCTCAGAAGCTTACCAGCCAAATTGATACCAAAGGTTACTGCAGTACAAGAAGCTATGGATCTGAATACCTTGAGGCTTGAAGATCTGATCAGCTCCCTCATGTATCATGAAATAGAGCTGGATGCAGATGAACCAAAGAAGAAGAAGAAGACTTTAGCTCTTAAGTCAAAACAAAAGAAAGCTGCAAAGGTTGTATCAGAATCAAAGGATAGTGATTGTGAAGATGATGATCTTGCTTACATAACCAAGAAGATTGCAAAGATGTGGCAAAACAGAAAGAAGAAAGCTCCCAGGAATAATGGCAAATACTCCAACAGAGGAAAAGAAGAAGTTGACGAGAAAAGCATCATCTGCAATGGATGCAATGAACCTGGACATATCAAGTCAGAATGTCCAAACATGGGGAAAGGAAAGCATCACAAGAAAGGTTCCAAATTCAAGAAGAAGGGTCTGATGGCAGCATGGGATGCATCTGACTCAGAAGAGGAATCATCTAATGATGAATAGGCAGAAACAGCTATGATGGCTCACATCAAGTTTGCCTCTAGACTCCATAAAGGTTCATGAAAAATTACCTCATTAGTATTTGAATTTGAATTTAGACACATGATAGCTTATTCCTCTTCTTATTCTGAGGATGGATTTTTGTTTGGAGATTTTTGAGTTCTTTTAACCATCTTTCTCTTTTTGTGATGTTTTCCATTACTTTTTTACATCACTTCTTCTTGAAGCTTTTCCTCTTACATTGTTAAGTGCTCAAACCTTAGAGGCTGAGCTATGATACCAATTGAAGTAGCTAGAATATCACTAGAAGGGGGGTTAAATAGAGATATTTGTGGTTTTAAAAATTCTTTTGAGTTTTAAAGCTTTATTCTCTTCGAGAGGATGACGATTAGAGGTTGTAAATTTAAAGCGTAGAGGTTTAGTTGATTACCAAATGATAAAGAGATAGAGAGAAGATAATGACACACATAAATTTATACTGGTTCACCCAATGAAGGCTACGTCCAGTCCTCACACACTTGTGAGATTTCACTAAGTATAAAAAAGGATCCTCTCACTGAGGTTGGTTACAATTTGTGTATTCTAGAGCTTCACCAAGCTTACAATATTTTCTCTCAGATTTCAACTTCTCTCAAGTGTATCTCACTTGGAAGTTACAAGATGATATGATGTAGTTTGGGTTGTTTCTCTTTGTTCACACTTTCTAGAAAGATATTTCAGAGATCTAGTGTAATATTATAGAAAGTATGATGAGAGGATAAAAATGCTCTTGATAGTCTTAGACTTTTTCTTTTTATGCTTAGTTGTGTGTTGAATGAAGAAGAACAACCTTCATTTTATAGAGATAAGGAAACTTTTTCTTTAAGAAAGTTGTCCTTTATGACCGTTATCTCAAGTTGTAATAGTCCTTGAAGTTTGTCTTGAATTGCGAAAACGCCATTGAAGCTGTCCTCATTCAGCCTTGCACTTAGGAGGTTGGTTTTCACTGCCTTGGAATTTAGATCTTTCTATACGTTTTGACAATTGGAAAGTGTTTTTTCCTTTTTTTTTCTTTTCCAAGATATGTAATCTTTCTTTTCATGACCAATGCAACCTTTTGTACTTTGGTACTTTTAGTCATTTCCAATGTAGAAGGACGAAAATGCAGTTTTTTATCTTCTAGTGTTCATCCTCTAGCGCTGATGACTTTGTTTCTTTATGCTATTCGTCCAGAAATTTGTCTTCACTTAATTTTTGACTTAGATCATTGAAAATTATTTTGTCTTTATAAATGTTCATCCTCTGGACAGGAGGTTAGAGCTTCTATAAATTAGGACATGACTTGTACTTTTTCCTTTTGAAATTCAAACATATGGGTTAGCAAAATATAGCTGTTTGAAGTTTTGCTAAGTTTCCTTGGATTTGTCTTTATTTGCAAAGCTACCATTTAGCCTTTATCCTCATGTTTGAGTTGTAGGAGGATGAAACTTTCATTTGTGATGTGACTTGTGCTTTTTGACTTTTCCTTTTCCCAACAACTGTACTGTATTGCTTTATCAGTCAAGGACATTGTTATTTGTGCTTTTTATTACAGAAATGTCATCCAGCTTTCTTGAGTCTTGTTTGAGCGCATGAGGATGGGAATACAGTCCATCCTCGTATATGAGGTTCAAACCTCCTTGAAGTTTGAGCCTTAGTTGTCTTTTGCTTTTGCGTTCTCCAAGACATGTCAGATTACATTTTGGTCTTGTTCAATACAACCTTTATGTACTTTAAAAAGGTAGAACCATTTTCATCATAAGAGGATGAAGAGAGCTGGAGGTCCATCCTCTTACACTTCATTCTTCTATGTTCATCCTCTGCCTTTGTTTTCTTCATTTGACTTTATTTTTTCTCTAAACTTTAACACTGATTTAACTTCTCTTTTGACAAGAAATCAATGTTATCGTGATTCTGAAGATTTTGCATAATTGTTGGTTCATCCTCTTTGAGGGTTCATCCTCTAGTCCATCCTCTAGTTTGAAAAACTTGTTGGATTGACTCAGATTTTTCCTATTGAATAGTAACTTGTTTTCTAATATTAATTCACTCAAGAGCACATGTTAGATAACAAACATAATCATAATCTTTGAAATAATTTTGTTATCATTAAAACAGTTGAGAGAGATTTTGTCTCAACATATTAACCATCTCTTTAAGTTCTCCCTCATCATGGATCCACAATTCATCATCTTTTTGGAGGGTAACAATCCTATTATGGTGCCTTCTCTTCAAGTAGCCATATGAAAAAACCTAGTATTTAGGTCACCTTGATTCACCCATTTACACATTGATTCTTGGTACGAGTAATTTTCCTCATGCTTAATAATAAAGTTGTATTCCTTCCAAAACTCATATCTAATTTCAATTAGGTGTTGGGACGTTTGATTGGCCATTGTAATGTTGGAGGTTTAACATATTCATTCATTGTCTAATATGAGCCACTATTTTTATATATTGTTTTCTAAGAGGCTACATGCTTATTTTTCTTCTTTTCAGTTTGTTTCCTCTACTAGTTATTAATCCTAAGGGCATCCACAATGGGTTTCTTTTTTCCTAATTAGCACCGTGCTAAACAGACACTCCATTGTGGTCGTGAAAATTGTGATGCATTTTTAGATAAATGCTTAGTAAAGAGTATTCTCTCTCTTTCCTTTTTGAGGGTTCCACTTATTAAATTATGTTAAAATAAATGAATGTTGTTGAAATATATTGATATAAACTTATTAGTGAGATTCATTTGGTAATATTTTATAAGGTGATGAGTTAGAGAGATATGATGTTTATTAGGTACTTATATTAAAAAAAAAATTGTAAATGACTAATGCAAGAACCATTTAAGCACCAAAATCAAGAAAACTCCCTTGAGGGTGTAATTACACTTGCTAGTTTGTACTTACACTCCATATAATTACATGTTTTTTCTCATAAAAAATATTTAGTTTTTTTCAATAAATTATATATATTAAGTTTGGTCCATACCATCTTTTTTTCTCTTTAAAAGAGGTCTTCTTTTTTATTTTTTAAAAAATTAATATATATTTTTCCGTTTTACTTCCTGCTCTAGAGGTATTTCCAAAAGAATTAAAAAATATCAAGGAAAATTAAAAAATTAAACCCTAAATCCTAAATTAATTTTCCTTGAAATGATTTTTTATAAAATAAAAAAAATGAGGCGATTAACCAACTAAAGAAAAAATTGACAATAACATTTTTTTAATACTTCAAATTTTCGAAATCTTGCGGTTTTACCTCTTTAATTTAAAAATTATAATTTTAACCCCTTAACATTAATTCTTTTGTAAATGGTTGGTTTTCTTTGATGTTGACTCGATGAATGTTTATGTGACTTTTTTTTTGTGTTTTTATGATTTTGTTGAATTATTTTAGAAAAAATACCAACTCAATTGTTATAAATAAAATTCCCTACCTATTTTTTTTATAAATTGCTAGCTCATTTTTTAATTATTGTCAACTCTTTTTTTTCCTAATAGAATTACTAATTCTGATTATCAATTAAAATAAACACAAAAATAAAATAAGTGGATCAAAAGTGCATTTTTTTTCTTTTTAAAATTATTGTGATATGTTGTATACTTCTATTTTTCTTAAAAGAATTACTAGCTCTGATAATCATATTTTATTTTGTATTTATTTTAATTAATAATCAAAGTTAACAATTTTTTATAAAAAATTAAAAAAATGAAAAGAGAATATTTTTTTAAAAATGAACCCACAGTTTTTTTTATAATAAGTTCACAATCATAAATAAAAAATAAAATTACATTAACGTTGATGTTGTTAAAATCAAGAGTATTATTTATTTGTAAAACTAACTAAACTTAAGGAGTTAAAACTATAATTTTCAAATTATGAGGTAGAAATTGCAAGTTTGAAATTTGGGGTCAAAATTACATTTATTTTGTCTATAATTTTTCGCTACTAAATGTCAATAACTCTTCCAAGGGAGGTTCAAATTCCAGTTGACCATATTTTAACCCCTTGACTAGACCTGCGTATTAACATTTTTTTTGGGTACAACATTAACATTTTATTATATATAAAAATTAATCTGATATTATGACATCAGAAAATCCGATCCACCATTTTTCAATTCATATTATCCTCAAAAATCAAATGTTAGAAGCAAGAATCATGAATCACATATTTCATTCTCTCTCTCCGACCGATAAGAACCTAACAAGACAAGCCCCATGTGGGTTCTTAGGATCCACTCAGTTAACTTGTGTTTCTAATCTTTTTTCACTTCAACAAAACTAAACTCGTGACCCATATAACCAAAAAAAATCATAAAAACACCCCTTTTTTTCTGTGTATTCTTCTCTCTTTTTCCTCTTCTTTTGTTCTTGTTCCAAGTCCCAACTTCACACACTTTTTCCTCCAATGCTATTAACTTCTTCTTGGGTCTCTATTTAAACCCCAAAGTTACTTCATTTTCCATCTGAGTATTTTGGATTGTGATTTATAAGTTATTGAATGATGTCTTTTACAAGCAAAAGTATTGATTTTTTTGGGAAAAACTTGGTTTCTTGTGGTTGTTCTTCCAATGCTTCTTTTGATAGGTATAAAGTGAGGAATTATGGAAAAGTTAATTCTAAAGGGTGTGGAAATGGAGCTCGTAAATTGGTTTGTTGTAAGAAGAGGAACACTACTCAATATCGTGTTTCTTCTATGGAGGCTGCAGAACCTACTTTGAATGGTATAAGAATTTTTATTTTTTATTTATTTATATATATAGAAATGTGTTGTGGAGTTGCTTCATGTTACTTACTAGCTTGAATGAAGGAGTAACTGTTGTTATTGATTGTAGAATTTGAATTTTGGCATCAAAAAGTGACTTTAATTTTGATACAATAATGTCGATGTAAAAAGTTTTAATTTTTTGAAAAATTGCAATCAATTGTATATGTGTGATTTTAAAAATAGATAATAAAAAATAATCGTTTTTATTGATTCAACTAGTATTTTTAATTGATTTTAATGATCTAATTGTTTTGGTTTTTGCATAGGTGGGACTCAGGCAATTAAAGACCTTGCAAAAGGATTGAACTTGAAGAGTTATTCAGAAACCCCTATTTCACCTAATAGGTTGTTTGAAGTAGTTTCTGATGATCTTCAAACACTCAATAAAAATCTTCAGTCTGTAAGTAATGCTTTCTATATTCATGTTGTCTGCTTTTCTACTATCTAGTTCTGTAGCATGTGATTATATTCAGTTAATTTATTTTCTCAAATTATTATCAGTAGTAGTGTTGACGTGTCAGTGTGGTGTCTATTTATGTCAGTGTTTCATAGCTACCTGGCTTACAATTGTTCCTGTTTTGTCTGTTTAAGTATTGTGTTGTTCTATTATCTTAAGCAGACCAGAAAAATGTGCTACTTTTAATGAAATGCAACATGGAGCTTAGAGTTTTTGAATAATATTCATTGTTCCATTATTCGATACATAGCTTTCTTTGTTTATTGTTGTTGTTAACTGTTTTTTGAATTCCTTATGTCAATTATGTCTGATAACATACTGATTCTTGAGTCTCATGAAAGAAGCTTAGAAAGTACAATGTTTTGGGATTAAATTAAATATTATTTAAACACAGGTCGTTCTCTGTAACTTTAAGTATTGCATAATAGAAAACTACACAGTTACTCTGGTATCAGAGATGTAGGCGCAATTGGCTGAACTCATGATCAGTCATTGTGTTCTTGTGCGATTATTTATCTGTTTATTTCTTAGTCGAGTTTGCTGCTTCTTTTACATTGCAAACAGTAATAATTAGATTTTTCTTGCCTAGCTGTTAGTGTATCTGATGAAGATGCTCTTGATAGATTGTAGGCGCAGAAAATCCAGTTTTAATATCTGCAGCTGAGCAGATCTTTAGTGCTGGCGGGAAGAGGATGAGACCTGCTCTCGTGTTCTTGGTGTCAAGGGCGACCGCAGAGCTACTTGGCTTGGAGTAAGTATAAAATTCTCTCTCTCTCTCACACATACACACACCCGCGCGCATACCGAGTTATTTGCTTGTCCTGAAAATTCTATGTATATGGTATTAAAAAGTTGAAAGCCTCGTCTTGGAATGAATGATTCCAGGGATATTACTGTAAAGCATCGACGTTTAGCTGAGATAATTGAAATGATTCATACTGCAAGTTTGATACATGATGATGTGTTAGATGAGAGTGACCTGAGAAGAGGTAAGCTAGCAATCCTTATTAAGAAAAACCCGTTTAATATTCTTGACATCACTTTATTTTTCTGATTATGATCTTGTTTGGCAATGTGCATGCCCTAAAGCAATTTTGCTCATATTGTATGGTTGTTTCAATTTTAATCCTGGACAACCATGTTATAATTTCAACATCACGGCTCCGACTCAATACTTTCATGTTGTTATCTATAGGTGTCAAATGCTATATAAACCTGCTGTGTACATTACAGAACCATTTAAATTGCATAATTCGGAATCAAACATTATTGCTCCTTGTTGAGTCATTATATGTCCCCTTTAAATATAAGGCTAAAACTACAGCTGCTATATATCATCTTCTAGTGTTGTCAAATAACAGTTATAACGGCTTTATAGCAAAGCAGAATTTTAAGAAACAACTATTGTTCTGCAAACCATGATTTAGTACAAAGTGTTGTCTAAAAGCAGCTATAGTGTAGGGAAATTTTAACTAAATGCTATTTTTGCGCTCCGCGATTGACAATACTGTGACCTTGTGAAGGAGTATTGGCCTATCGGTGTATACAGTCATAAAAAGGCTTTGAGTTTCCATCCTTTGACATTTCGTTTGTTGTTTTTATTTTTCTTTTCCAACTCCTCTCCAGTGTCCATTTCCCTCTATTTGAACTCAACGGCTTGATAACTTGCTATGAATTAATAGGGAAGGAAACTGTTCATCAAATGTTTGGAACAAGAGTTGCAGTTCTGGCCGGAGACTTCATGTTTGCGCAGTCATCATGGTATCTCGCCAACCTCGAAAATATCGAAGTCATTAAACTTATCAGCCAGGTGAGTTCCATCATCTTTATCTTTCACTTGCATTTGTTAAAATCATCATTCCATAAGTGCTTGATGCACATGAAACCAGTTACTTTGCAAAGCGTATGAAAAACATGCATAATTCCATTTTCTGAAGTTTTATTTTTTTTGCATATCATTTGGTGCTGTGTCAGGTGATTAAAGATTTTGCTAGTGGAGAAATAAAGCAGGCTTCTAGCTTGTTCGATTGCGATCTTCAACTCGACGAGTATCTAATCAAGAGTTATTACAAGACAGCTTCTTTAATTGCTGCCAGTACAAAAGGAGCTGCAGTTTTCAGTGGTGCTGACAGCAATATCACCAAGAAAATGTACGAATACGGAAAGAGTCTCGGTCTATCCTTCCAAGTTGTGGACGACATATTGGATTTCACACAATCAGCGGAGCAACTCGGAAAGCCTGCTGGCACTGACCTTGCCAAAGGTAACTTGACCGCTCCCGTAATCTTTGCATTGGAGAAAGAACCGAAATTGAGGGATATCATCGAGTCTGAGTTTAGCGAGATCGGTTCACTTGATGAAGCCATTGCGTTGGTGAAGAGTTGTGGCGGAATTGAAAGAGCACAAGAGTTGGCAAAAGAGAAAGCTGATCTTGCTATTCAAAGTCTTCAATGTCTTCCGCAAAGCGCGTATCGTTTAGCTCTCGAGGAAATGGTGACATATAATCTTCAACGGATTGCGTAGGCTTGTTCATGCCGATGACACATTAAGAAAATCAGAATAATACATTATATTCTTTGGTCCTATAATATATGGAAGAGAACCTTGACTTTGAACAAGACAAACACCTTCTTCCCCTTGTTCTACTTTTTGGGGTACTAATATAGATATTGAAGGATCAAGTAAATGCACATTCTCATCGATTTATATTTTTGCAGTTTCCTGCAAATTAAAGTACAAGCAACAACAATATATATTCCATTATTGTATTTATATAATTTTATACATAAATCAGTATATTCTTTTCCCCATTTTTATGTTCTTGGTTTTGGTTGTAAGGGAATAAAAAAAATATTTTTCTATTTTCTTTTGTTCTGTATCTTTTCTTGAATTTGCTCATACTATTTTCACTAACTTATTAAATACTAATACTTTCTTGTTGAAAAAATTAATCAACAATTGATAGGAACCAATGGATCCTACATCTGAAAATAGTAACACAACACAAGTAAGAAGAAGAAATACATACAATTAAGGAAAATAGGGTGTTTTATTGATAATAAATGATAATAGTAACAGAGGGTTTCTCTAATTGCTCTCATAGCAAAGCTTCAACATAGAGATGAATCATATTTTGGCTCCAACAACAACTTATACCGTCATAGCCTCTAAAACACTGTAACTTATTCTTAAATACTACTAAAGAGATAATTCCAGAGAATATCTTTTCTAGGAACATATTATTCATAAAATATCTTTATTATATATTATTAATAAAATATTCCTATTGCTTGCTTAGACATCCTACTAATTACTTAAACACTTCACTAATAAACTTGAGTTGCGTTCTATTTGTATTTGAGTCTTATGTTGTCAAAATTTCTAGGATGTGCAATGTGTATATGGGTTTGAGCATCTTCCCCATTTGAATTAACTTTTGAAAATGAATTATTTAACATATGAGTGTGCACACAAAAGTTTTAGTCCGAACAAACCTACCACCACCATCATCTCTAAGACACATTCCTATGCTAACAATATTATTATTGAGTGTCGCATCAACGTTGCACTTATACATATACTAGCAGGGGTCTTGATCCATTTAACTAGTACTAAAGTAGATGCACTTGGATGGAAGACTCCAGTAGTGTAATTAGCTACTTGCCATTGCTGCAAAACGTTGCAGCACACAATCCCTAACTTGTTGGGTTCAATAGAAAATCAAAGTGACGTGGACATGTGCATTTTCATCTCTAGAGATTTGGTAGTGATGTGAAGTCAACGTCAAATATCACATCTTCTTTTAACATATTACATCATGAATTTGAATTTTTTGCTGTTAATAATCGAACTCAACAAAGACATCCTTTTTGTTGGTATATTAATACCATTTTATTGACTAAATTGCTAATTGGTAATAATCATAAGCTAATTTGATCAATTATTATAATTTAATAGATGAAATTGTTTAAAATTAATATGATGCATAATTACATTTTTTTTAAACGAGTAATACACCATTTTAGTTCTAAAAACTCAAATTATTTAATGATTCAATAAATAATTTGAGTTGTTGACATTGTTACTAAAAGTAAAATCTCTTTACATTTTTAGGAATTAAAATGACCGTTGATCTAAATTTAGATATTTTAACGTTTACGCTAGGCATTTTTTTTAGTCTACAGATAAAATGATAAAGAAACTTGTATATAATTGCAAAGTTGGAGTTAAATTTTTTTTTTTTATGTTGTCACAGGATTTAAAAACAATAAAAAAAGAAAAAAAAATAATGTGTATTTTTCAAATTATTAAATTATATTATTTTTATTTGAATTTGACAAGAACAAGAAATCTTGTGCCCAAGAAGGATTTTCAGTAAGTCATTTTCTTTTATCCTGTATGACTAGAACAAGAAAATGATGTAATAAGCTTTATAGAATTCAGAAACAATCACTCTCTCTCTCACACACACACAAACACAGATGAAGTTTATGAGCTACATTGCGCAATGGAGAAGCGGTGCGAAGGAAGCATTAGACCGCACAGCGATAATTGCGAAGTTCCTTTGTTGCCTTCACTTCACCGACACCTACCTCTGTTCCCCAACTCACGTACTGTTCCAAAGATTTCATCTTTCTTCTTCCTCTTCGTCTTTTTTGAATACCCTCTTGACTCAATTGCTTTAATCCTCTGTTTGCAGGTGTATGGTCCTAGTATGCTCCCTACCCTAAATATCGCTGGCGACGTTGTTCTTGTCGAACACCTCTCTCCACTTCTTGGGAACGTTGGTTATGGTGATTTGGTTCTTGTTCGCTCCCCTTTGAACCCTAATCGGAACTTGACAAAGAGAATTGTTGCTATGGAAGGGGATACTGTTACTTACTTTGACCCTTTGCATTCTGATTCCGATCGAATTGCTGTGGTGTGTGTGCTTAATGGTTTGTTCTTCGTTTTCTCTGTTTTTTTTTTTTGGTTTGTTTTAGTTTTTATGATTTGTATTATTTTCTTAATATATGTTTGTCAAAATGTGCTTACTTGATTGATGCCATGTTAGATTAGTTATGGGCTAGGTTTTTGCTCTGACCTCAAGTCTGCCACTTAGTATTGTCCGCTTTGAGTATTGTGTAAGTAATAATGGTTTTGTTCTTAGTTAAAAGATGCTCAGTGGTTCAAAAGATTGGGTGTCTATAAATTATCATTGGCCTTGATTTTTAAGTAATGTGACACTTTTTGGTGTATAAGAATGGTAGCTCCTAGTCGAGACTAAGGGGTTAAAGGGTTTGGTAGCCCTTGTGCGTGGCTTAGGCCCTCCTTCTAGCTTCAATGTCCTGATCTCAAGTTTGCTATACCGGTTTTCTCGAGGTTTTCAATCGTGAGCCCTCACGATTTTGGGCTAAGTTAAATGTGCTTCAATGAGTTGAGAAGAGTAGCTGTTTATAAACTACTCTTAGCATCAATTTCCAAGCAATGCGTGATTTTTTTGGGTGTATCTAACTAGTTTTTAAACAACAATTGTGATAATGGTTGCAGTCATGATTCTTGATATTGTAGAGAATCACAATCAAATGTGTATAATGTGGCCTTAATTGCGGTTGCAATGACATAAAAAACCATGATGCCACGACCAGTTTTGCTGCTGCGGACCTTTATTTAAAACACTTATTACGATTATTGAACTTTTTATGGCATTATGTTTTTCTAAATATTTGTAGTATGCAGATATATTGTTCTGAAAAGTGCCACTAGATTGTTTTAGAATGTTGGGTTATAGTGAGTGGAAGAAGGTTTAAGAATTGTTTGGTAACAAGATTGCAAGCCATTGATTAATGCATTCAATAAAAAGATCATTACTTGGGTCATTGTGTGTCATGCTATTTCCCCATATAGACGAGTCTTTTCTCAGTTAGATATCTAGGTGATATTTTCAATGAATGGATATGCAGAACTAAAAGAATGACTGGATGCAATTTCCTACTTCTTTCATTTATGGAATAGAGAGTACAGTTTCACTAACAGCTTTCTTGAAGTTAGGTTATTCAGAAGGTGCCATATAGAAGCTATGCATATTATTTTCACCGAGCCTCGATGAAATGCATTTATCTGCTTTGCTGACTTTGTCGTCGTCATTGTTTTACTGTAACCGTTGTGGTCAAAGATCAGTTCTTTGCTTATGATGTCTGGTTAGGATGCTTGAAATTTCCCTATGCTTTTTGGTTGAGACAATTGATCATTTGTTTTAAGATTGCAACACTTATTTACTCAAGTTGACTGATATCCTTAATTCCCCCCACGTATGAGAGCATCATTATTATCCAATTCCTTATTGATTCTTAACACTATAGTTATTTATCAAATTTTCAGATTAAAAAGAACAAATAACTTATTACTCAACTATCTTATTTGTTTCCCCACCTGCTTGGAATATATGTTTGCAGGTTGCATTGCTTTTTTTTTTGCGTAATTTCTGTTTGATAAGTTTGATTTGTTGCTTAATTAATCAATCTTTATTTCATAGGTGCCAAAGGGGCATGTTTGGATTCAAGGAGATAACATCTATGCTTCCCGTGATTCACGTCATTTTGGTCCTGTTCCATTTGATCTTATAAAAGGAAAAGTGTTTTTCAGGGTAACTATTCTGCCTCATACTATATTCTTCTATTTGTTATATTTGATTTTTGTTAATTAAGTTTCTCTCTGTTATTTTGATTCATTTGAGGTTCATAATGCAATTTATTTCTCACTTTCATGTGGTTCAATATTATCTTTCCTGAATAACTTAGATTGAGCTAGGGTTCTAATGACACCGTTCTATTAATACACTAAGAACTACTAACACGGTACTGACAGATAGAAGTGATTGAATGTAACCATATGTATTTGTGTCGTGTTGGTGTCAGACATTGATAGATGTCGGACACCAGACACTCCATCAATCCGAGGTTTTGGTACCACATTCATGTCTGCTTCTATGTTTCTTTCCGGACTTGTACATATACTTGCAAACATCTACTGATTCTATGCTTGTAAGTTTTAAAGTGTAATGAGCAAAGCAATTCTAGATGTCATGTACTGGAACAATTTCATCTGTCATTGTAGTGAGGACATCATTTGCTGATTGAAACTAGTTCCTTCCTATTTGTTAGCTTTATTTTATTATGCTTTGCTACTATAATTTTGCTTGATACCAAAAAATCAACGTATTTCGTTACACGCTTAAGTGCAAAATTGTTCTATTTAATTGAATCTAGTGTTTAAGATATTTAAAATACCGTTTTCTATTAGGTTTGGCCACTCAATAGCTTTGGACTGCTAGATAATTGAAGATACTTTAAAGAAGGTACGGTACGTTTTATTACTTGCGTTCTATTATGTGCGTTCGATATGTCTGCTTTTGCCCTTTGTTTAGAAAACTTATTCCAGTCTCAGAAATGGACATTATAAACTACACTATAGAAAATGAACTTTTTCATATGATTTCCTGCTTAATTTGAGTTATAGTTACCAGGTTTTATGCTTTTTTTTAATGTTGATGTTGGAATATTTTTAATACTCTTTCTCTCTTCTCATGTTGATGGACATTATCAATGTTGATGTTAGAATGTTTTGATACTCTTCTCTCTTCTGATTTGTAAGGCAAATAAATTTATTGCAAAAAATTAGACTCTATCTGTAATTTACAAAGCATGAAATTTGAATATTGAGTCATAGTTGTTTGTAACTCCGGACGAAAGAGCGTTAACTTATCCAAACAAATACAGTACTTTTAGGGATCCCTCGATTTTGCTAAACCGTGTTGTATAGTGTGATAATCTAGCAAAATTTTGGATTGTAATTTTTGACATTTCTTGCCTAGCATAGAAACTGTCTCATTTTGTTTTTTTCTATCATCAGTTGTGGACTCAGCTACATGAAAAAATTTAAGGGCTTGTTGGGTTTAAAAAATATTTTATATTTTCATCTTTAGTTAAACAAATGTCGGCTTCTTTTTACTCCATTTCTTGTTTTCAAAGATTTGTTTATGATAAAAAAAAATAGTTTTCATTATTTCTTTTTTGTATTTTTGTAATTAAAAGTAAAAATGAAAATAATAATAATTTCTCAAACCAAACAAGTCCTTAGCATAATATATTGGAAGTAATTTCTTGTTCAAGTGCCAATTATTGTCTGCTTAGGCCTTATTATAAGGGAAAGCATGTGATAGGAACCCGAATTAAGAAAGACAAGAAAAAGAAGTATTATTGATTGAAACTGAAATATTGCAGGAGATTAACCACTGTAATCCTAGAGCAAATGCTCCTCATAGAAGAGATGATTCTCTCTATGCCCAACCTTAAAGGTTTTAATAGAAAATATGCAGAATGACAACTTCCCTCTCAACACTACCTCCTTATAACTAACACTCCCCCTTTATCTAATTTGCCTTTTGGATAACTTTAACTGGGCCTTGGACAATTGGGCCTACAACTACAAGTACATATAAGATACCTATACATAAATGGGAGGTTAAGATTTTCCAATGCTTTTATCTGTGTTATTGCTTTCGGTTAAAACACCTAACATCTTTTTCATTTGCCAATTTATTGAACAGTGCTTATAGTCAATTATCCCTTAAAATGCATCTTATTATACTTGGTGGAGCTTCAGTGATTTCAATGGATGTGGCTGTTTGCATGGGGAACACATGAATCATGCTCCCTTTTGTGGCGATAAAGGATACATGTTTTAGCCTTCTAAAAAAAACCTTTATAAAAGAACAGAGTGGACACTTATATGCAGTAGAACATTTGGGGGTTATGAACCATGCATTTTACCCATGATTTTTTTTGTAGGGTAGGCTAACTTTCTTTGTTTTTGGTTGTTCATTGTGAATTTATACCTGAAAATTAAAGACATATGGATTCAAAGAAGTACTTCATCTATCGTTCTTGCCTCATTTGTCAGGTTGATTGTTGTTGTCTATGGTTATGTGGAATCTAGAGATTCTAGACTGTTAAAATATAGTAAGGTTTTGAGTGGTGTTTGTTATTGGGTTTGTTTTGTTTTTGGCTTTGATTTTGAGTGTGGGGTGGTGTTGGTAAAGAGGATGAGTTTATTCCTGTTCTGAATTTGAAACAAGCATAAATTTGGATTTTTGAGTTTTCAATTCGGTGATTTTCTAGGTTTCGGTGACGAGGAAGAGGATTTTCGTAATACATACAGTGTTGTTTAAAAACCATCAAATATTTATATTTTAGTTTTGATTTATTATAAATTTAATTAATGACTTTGATGTTATAAATTTGAAGACATCTATTTTGGCATTTAACTCAAATCACATTTGTAGGTATTTTTATTTTATACTATTAATTTGAATGCTGAAAATTTATTAGTAAATTTATTCTTTTTGTTTTTAACAACTTTGAGTTTGTGTAATTTCTGATAGGCGTATTCTATAAGTTTAGCTACATCTTTGATTTGTATAGTTTAAATTTGTGAGATTTTGGTCTATCAATTTTTTAAATAGATATTAGTTTGTGATTTAAAAATTAATCAAACATAATTCTTTCATTAATTTTTAAAAATTAATCAAGTCCAAACATTCTTTTATCATATGAGTAGCACTCAAGCATAGGAATGAGTAGTCATCTTCCACTCATTCCGTTGGATAAAAATAATATATCCAATATATTTTGAGGGTATCTTCTAAATAAGTATTAAAGAGTTTTTAAGTATATCTTCTAAATAAGTATTAAAGAGTTTTTAAGTATCTACAAATATTTGTGGATATTCATGGATATTATGTTTTAAATAAAAAAATAATTATGTACAAATTTATTTATATTTAGTAATCCTGAAGAAATTTTTCTTCAACACAAAATAGTAGTAATACATAAAAATCTTAAAACATTTTTTTTTGTTCATCAAATTTTTTTAAGGTGAATGGATGATGCATCGGCTCAAAGTAGCCGAGGAAAGACATTTAGGCTTATTGAAAAAATATTAAAACATCAGCACATACTTGCTAAATCATTTTTTTTATTAACAGGTGGTACGTATTTTTTTCCATCCCTTCTTCTGAGATCTATAAAAATATATATTTTTTATTTATTTATTGATAAGAAGATATAATTATCATTAGAAAATTGCACACAACTATAAAATTTTGGGTCTAAATATGAGATATATATGATATTCAATTGAACAATATTGACATTTATCAGTTGAACTACGATTTAAAAATCATAAACATATTTCTATGATAAGCATTTTAGTGTAATATAATTATTTTTTGTTATATAAAATATTAAATTAAATCCCTTATTATCTTTAAGAGTGTAATTGATACGAACTGTTGTTATAGAAAAATTTATACTTTCAGCATGTTACAACTATTCATAATAATAATTTTTAAAAGTTATTTTGATTAAAGTCAAATATCTTTTGATCCAACGGCTGTGATTAATTGATAGTGAATTTTTTATAAAACTTTTTATATATATAATTTGACCCTATCTTTAATTAACATAAATTATCCAAACGGGGGAAGTAATGAGAAATATTTTTTATAAAACAAAAGAGTCAGAATTATTTATTTCAGTTTTAACTATAAATTATTTTAAAAGAGAAACCATCGAATGAGGGCAAAAGGGACATTTAACGTGAATCAATGGCTATAAAAGAACGTGAAGTCACTGTTAGGGTTTTATGTGCCAATAAAGAACCGGGCGTAGCAGCCAAACATTTGCGTCCGAGTTCCGTTGCGGGCATAAATCAAATCTTCAGTTCCTTTTCTCTCTTTTCTGCAATTCATTTTCAAATTTGCAGAAGCATTGAAAGGATTTATACATAGCTTTCGCTAGATTTTCAGTTACTATCGTAGATTAATTAATTAATTAATTTATTTTCATTTCATATTGATTTTCAAACCGTGTTTTCGGCCGATCCAATGGGTTCTCAGTAAATTATGTTTTGAGATCTCTATTTCACCCGGCCAATATTAAATCACTTTTGGGGCGGACTTAATTTTTGCATGTTTTTTCTGTTCATTGTTTAAATTTTGAAAATTTTAATCTGCCCTACATTTAATTATTCTTTTTTGGTTTATGTTTATGCTTCGTTGCAATTTTTTGAAACCCATAAAAGAAACTGAAAAAAGTGTTTTTTTTAAAGATGTTTAAATTTATTATTTTGCGATGAAATATTTGTTACTGTAGTTTTATGGGTACCCATTTATTATTTTATTGTTTCTACTGTTCCTTTTGATTACATCGATGATGTTTCCATCAATGTAGCACTCGTTAAGGATACGTCCTATAGATCACCGACACCACCTGGTTATTTTTCTGTATTCCAACGAAGCTCAATACCATAACAAAAAAGCATGTATGATTAGATCAAATCTCATATTTGAAATTTAATTAATTTCCGATTGTTAACATTGCAACTTAAATCATACTCTAAATCCTAAACTTGGTTGTGTGGGTATGGAAGTTTATCTGTTTCCCAGGTTTCAAAGATTTTACTTTGATTACAGTTAGAACTTCCACAACGCAATTATTACTTTGATTAAAAAGTTCTTATGTTTTACTGTGAGTTTCAGTTTTCTCAATTTTTTTATTTATCTTAATTTTTTTATATGGATAGAAAGTTTAGATGATATAGGTCATATATACAAGATTTTATATAAATATAAAATTATTTGATATTAATCAGATCATTAACATATAAAATAATTTTATATTTATATAAAATTTTATAATAATAAAAATTTGATCAATATAAATAAAAATAAAAATTTAGAGAGATACAGTAGATTGAAGAAAATTGAGGGAAATTTGGATTACTTTTCATAAACTTTATATCTATCTAATGTTACACTACATAATATTCATGTATATCTACTATGTTATTGTTTTAGTGCTTAAAAGTTTAAGATATTATTTAACAAAAAAAATTTAAATTAGTAACTGAATGGTCAATAGTTTTTCAAAATACAATTTATTTATTATTATAATAGTCTTTGAACATGGAAGCAAGTTATTTCATTTGCCATTTTTAATAATCAGACACATTTTTTTATTAAAATTATAAGTGAATAACTATTACAAAAACCATAAATTCAAATACATTTGCCATTATCGAACTAGGGGAAAAAGCAGAGTAATATCTAAAAATTCTCATTATAAAGCTTTATACATACAACAGCAGTAAAAACTAAGAAGAATTAAAGAAAGCAGGTAAAGCATGGTTGTGACATAGGAATTGTGTGCATAGTTGATAAGTTCAGACAAAATTTAATATCCGACTCATTTGGATTGAGTTAAATTTTAAATTCTTATTTTTTTATTTAATCCGAATTGATTCGATCAAGAATGGAATGTATTGAGTTGATGAGTTATATATAAATAATAATTTGTTTTTTATTTTACGGAAAAATATATTGAATAAAAATATATTTAATACTTTATTAATAAATTTCAATTACATCATTCAATTCTTTAAAAAAGTCAACTTTTCACAAAAAAAAAATCCAACAAATTTTAAATACATGAATAAATTCATAAATTCAATAACAATATATCAATAAAATAATTGAGAATTTGCAAAAATAAATGTCAATAATAAAATTGAATAGATAAATAAGGAGAAATAATAAAAAAGTAAAATATGCATAAACAAGAACTAAGTTCAATAACTAAGTTCAGCAGCAGTCACTCTAATATCAATTAAAACTAATTCAAATAACTCTAAAATTTTAAATAAAATATACAATCTTATTAACACACCAAACGACTAAAAAAATAACAAAAATAAAAGAAAATCAATTTGAAAGTTAAAATAAAACATTCGTACCTAACTCAATCTTTTGTATTTTAATTAAATCTGCTAAATCAATTTTCTTAGGAGATTTGATCCAATATTGGTACAAATCAAAGCTTCAACAGTAGTGACATTTAATGAACTTCAAAATAAATCGAGGATTTGATTATATTCAATTCACTTTTTTGCAACTCACCTTGTTTTTTTTTTCATGTTCAATCTAAACAAATTTTTCCAATCATCCTCATCCCTCTTTTCAATGTTAGATTGTAAGTGCATGTTGAGATTCGAGGTACTAGAATCACTAGTTTCATTAGTAATGAGATACAAAACAATATAGTGTTCAATCAATTTACCGATGAGATTTTTTAGTTTTTCAATCATATCATTGTACTTAGCAGCGTCATACATTCTTTTAAAACAAAACTCAATATATTCAAGCTTATAACGGAGATCAAGAAAAACAAAAACAAATAGAAGAAAATTTATCTCACCACTATCCTATATTTGTTGAATTTTATTTGCATATTTACAGTCATATTTTTTCAAAGCAATCCTATTAGACTACTAAACAAAATTTTAAAAAAAAATTATAACTAGTTATTGGGTCGGGTCTACAGGTAGACGAGTTCAAATTGTTGAATTTATTACTCGAACCAAATATAAGCAAGTTTCAATAGATTAAATCAGATCAAACCTAAAAGTGAAAATCAGATTGAGTTGGATTAAGTGATCGGGTTAGCGGGTCGACCCGCGCCCATAAACATAC
Source organism: Cicer cuneatum (assembly GCA_037974295.1). NCBI lineage: Eukaryota > Viridiplantae > Streptophyta > Magnoliopsida > Fabales > Fabaceae > Cicer > Cicer cuneatum. The sequence continues at coordinate 55,266,276 of JBBPBO010001984.1, forward strand.
ACACCTAACTTTCGCTTGTTTGGTAGGAGGGAATATTTATTTTTTTTTTTAATCTCAGAGAGCGTAGATAGTTGGTGTGGTGGACAGCCGTGCATACGCGGGTCAAAATCTAGTAGTACATAACAAAATCTGATAAGCTAGATAATCTTAAAGAAGAACAATCAAATTTTTAACTTTCAGAATCACTTTTCAACATCAAATAAACAAGTCATCAAATGCAATCTTTAGTCCCCTATTTTATTATACGTAATCGTAGTCTCTTTATTTTTAATTTCGTAATTTTAGTATATTTATTTTAATTGATTTGTAATTTTGTTCGTTTTATTTTTAATTTCATAATTTTGGTGTCACTATTTTTTAAAATTGAGACATTTTATCCCACCTATAATTTATGTCTCTATTATGATGAGATGATCATTAGTATGATTAACCGAAAATCATGTCATATTTTATTGATTTTTAATTAAATAGTATATTTTAAGTAAAATATTTTATTTTTGAAACCTAATTAAAATATTTTTAAAATAAACTCAAAATTGAAATTAATAATAATCACACTCATTATTTTTTTAAAAATATAAAATTATTTATCAAAAAAGGAATTCAACTTCCCCTCTCATAATTGTAATTTCCCATTTTTTTATTTATGTTTTGCTTAAGTTTTAGAAGATTTTTTTCATTATTTAAAATGTTTTATTTAATTTAAAAAAAATAAATGTTGACATATCTTCCTCTTAATCATATTATTCAAATCACATCATCAAAATTAATAATTTAATTGATAGACAGTACAAAATATCTCAATTTTAAGAAATAGAGGAACTATAATTGTGAAATTAGAAATAGAGAAACTAAAATTACAAATAAATTAAAATATGGAGACTAAAATTACAAAATTAGAAATAGAATGACAAAAATTAAGGATAAGTTAAAATAGAAGACCAAAATTGCAAAATTAAAAATAAAAAGATCAAAATTACGAATCAATTAAAATAAAAAGACTAAAACTGGAGTTAAATTTTTTTGTTATTACATCATAAATTTTCCAGTAGCTAACGCTACATAACAAAAATAAGTTAATTTTTTTTTTATATTTCAAGTTTACGTAGAATTATATGAGCACCATGTTGTGGCTGAAGAGTAATTATCATGGCTGGAGCATGAGCATAAGTCGGAGAAAGTTCAAATGAGAAATGTTGCAAAATTAATGCTATTGCCATCTTTGCTTCCAATAAGGAAAAGTTTTGTCCAATGCAAAGTCTGGGACCCCAACCAAATGGAAAAAATGAAATTTTGCCATTTGTTGCTTTTAAAATTCCTTCTGAAAATCTTTCAGGATTGAATACCTTAGCATCATCACCCCATACTTCGCAGTCATGGTGAAGCCAAACTATTGGTAAACCAATTTGAACTCCAGCAGGTAATGTTAGGTTTCCAATTCTTACATTTTTTTGAACAGCCCGAGGAAGCACAATTAGTGGTGGGTATAACCTTAAAACCTCATACAAAATCATGGTAATCTGTCACAAAAATATTGTGTTAATTATAAATTACATGTTTTATATAATGTTAAATATCAAGACAAAAACTCTATACTTACAATCTTAAGATGACTTAGTCCATCAAAATCTGGTTTTTTGTTGCCAAAAACTTGTAGCACTTCCTCCCTTGCACGTGCTTGCCAATTAGGGTGCCTACTCAATAATATCATTGTCCAAACAAGTAAAACTGAAGTGGTCTCTTCTCCGGCAAGGTAAAATAGTTTGCATTCCTTGATTACATCATCAAGATTCATTCCAACATTCTTATTGTTGTTTTTTTCTTTATGATTTGACTCTAGAAGAATACCTAATAACTCGTTCTTAGGAGTTTCACCTGCCTTTATTGCACTCTCTCTCTTGTTAATCATATTACTCAAGGAAGCTATTATATCTCTATCGATTTCCTTCAACCTTCTGTTTGTAGTAGTAGGTAGAAACCTACAAAATAAACTCAAATTAGAGTTTAATTACTTTGAACCGATTATGTAAACATGTGTTTTAGATATGTTCTAACTAGCCTACCAATTTTTTTTAATAATAGTGAGAAAAACAACAAGTACTTGTATTAAGGGAGAAAGGTAGTATTATATTTCATTATATGTTATGATACTTATAAAGACATCAACCATGGTGATAAATCATTTGATGAGACAAGTATATAAAACTTTTAAAAGCTTTATCTTTTATTGGTTAACAAGTAGTCAAATATTGCTTTTGAAATGAGATATACACAAAAATAGTAACTGAAAAGTTGATTTATATGATCTTAATGAAGATCAGATAAATCAAATTTTCAATTGTCATTTTTACTTATATTTCATTTTGAGAGAAGTACACAAATAAGTCTTACCTCCCTCCATCCAGGGATGTAAACTTTCATTAAAATTTCCATTGTAATATCAGCTTGTTCCTTTTGAAGTTGAAATATTCTTATTCCTTCTTCGTAACTACTTCCAAAAGCTGTTCGAGCAATAACATCGCTTGCCAAATTTTGAATGGAAGGCCATACGTCAATTTCACATGATTCATCTGACGATAACATTCTTTCCCAGTTGTTAATCAAATCATTGCAACTTTTGAACATTATTGGTAACATCATCTGCGGTGCAGTAAAAAGGTTGATAATGAAGAGTTAAAATTCCATACATTAGACTATATGCATTTGGAATTAAAATCATGTTGCTTATATTTTAATCAAACATATGGTGCCTTGCAAAAGTATAAAATGTTGTAGGAGTAAATAAACACAAGCTTTTCCTATACTAATATTTTTCTCTACAGAATCGTATAATGTAGAAGAGTAGTTTTCATTAACAAGAAAGAAAAACACACATGGACATACACAAAATTCAATTCCAAATATATGCTCGACTTCAAGCCTATGCAACATGACATTATTTAAGGATTGTCCACTTTAAATCTTAAGTAAGCCCTCACACATTTGTTTTTCATAAAAGGCGTGTTAGTGAGTTGAAGAGTGTGAGTACATATAAACTACTCTTAGCCTCAATTTCTATCAGATGGCTTAGGCCCTTTGTGGGTTTCATTTCCACAAACGGCGTCAATGTTCTGACTTTAAGTCTACAACACTAAATTTCTGATGTATTGTCGACTTTGGGACTTGTGTAACATCCCACAATTTAATCTTTTGTAAAAGATATCTCGGTGGATCGAGGGATGTTAGTGTTTATAAACTATCCTTAATCTTGATTCCTAAATAGTGTGAGATTTTTTGATAAAACAAACTAACCTTCAATTTTTCCAAATGGAATACAGGATTGATTATCTTTCTATGCGTGCTCCACTTTTCTCCCTCGTGGGTTATAAGACCAGTAGCGAGTAACCTAATAAGTGGATTTGAATTAGGTTTTTGAAAGTCATAGATCTTGTTGAAAACATCTTTAACCAACTCAGGATATGTTAGGATCACCCTTGGTGTTGGTCCAAACTAAATAAATGAATTATTTCCTGCGTACATAACATTAGATAGATATCTTGTAAAAATTTAAAGTTAAATTCAAAATAATATAGAGTGGGGTGAGTAACTCAAATAATTTGAGCTAAAAGTTAAAGAGTTAGGAAGACATAAGTTCAAATCTAGGTGGAAGAGAAAAATTGAAAATAATATAATTAAGTAAACAACTAGAACTATAGTCTCAAATAGTACTCCGAAGAAATATATGTAGGGAAAACACTATACCATTGAATATAGCTAATTCACAGTGAAATAAAAAAACACTTCATTGTCTGCAACTCTGTATGCGGATTTGGGGAATTAATCATTTATGTAATATGAGAGTTCATTGAAATTTTCATCTGTTATTGGAAAAGAGAGAGAAAGAGGGGGAAGAAAAAGTGAATTTTAAAAGTGATAATTAAAATATATGAAGAAATACGAGGGAAAAATTGAGAGGATTCATTTTCAACGTATGAAAAGAAACTTTAATTGTGTGAGTATTACCCATTCTCTCATATTATTTGAGTAATACTCTTAAGATGGAGGGAATGAATTCTCTAGTATTTAATTATAATGACTATTATTAATTACTACCAAAAAAAGATTAGTGACAAAAATAATTAGATTTTTGTGTGATATTCCTATCAAATTTGGTCACTAAATTTAGTGACAAGTTGATTAGTTAGTGTTTGGATTTTGATTATTCCGTCTTTAATTTTACCACTAGCTTTTTTAACTAGTATATTATATGAAAATTTTATTTTTTATATTTTCGTAAATATAAACCTCAAGTATATTGCACCGACATGGATTTTTCATTTTTTTGACATAATAATATCTTCATTTTAGGGGGTGTTTAAAATGATCCTGCAATACAAGATGATAAATAATCAAAATTTTTGAGAATTAAGTTAAGATGTTGTCACCTTTGCAAGGGTGCTAGCAAATATATTTACTTATCTTCTAACAAACTTATGGAATGTAAAATTTAAGAAGCACTTATAGGAACAGAAAAATAGATGAATAATACAATAAAAAAAATAAACAAGTACATAGGAAAATAAAGGTCAATTGCAAAATATAATGTTAATAATATACAAACATACCATGTTTTGTAACAGTTTGTTGACCGTAAGGAAAAACACGAGACACTATATCATCAGAAAGATTCATGGGTTTAGATCTAGCTTTCTTTTCCGATTTAAAAAACTCCTTCATATCCCCTACTAAAAGCCTATATGGATTCCCTTTAAGGCCTTGTTCCCTTAACAACTTTTCTAACTTCTTTGGCCTCAACCATAACCAATGTAGCATTTTCCATGCCCAAACAAGCACTATCAATAGAATTATGCCTGCAAATATTGCACATGTTGTTTCCATCTCTCTCACTCTCTATGTATGATTGGAGACCCAAAGACAATGACATAATGATAAAATCAAAGCCTTCCTATACAATGTTTACCATTGATAAAAAAAAATACAAATGTTTACAATGAACACGATTCTCAACTAGTAGTATATATGAACTTTATGGTACTTTAATTAGAAAATTATTTAAAAGTCAAATTGAATATTTTCTATTTTAAATTTTTTTAAAATTGGTAAGTTTAACAACTACTACTTAATGATTGATGATCATTTATAAATATTTTATTAGTTTTATATTATTTGACTGAAAATAGTTTAAGGAAATTAATAATTTTCTACGAGATAACTATTAAAAAGGTTGGCTTTTATAGCAACAATACTAATTAAACAGATAATTAATATTGATTTATTGTGGTCAACAATTAATATTGATTTAATTAACTTATTAGTTTTTTTTTTTTACTCTAGGATTCGTGATTTCTTAAGATGGAGAGGAAAGTAATAACCGGTCCCATTCTAAATAATAAATATTCTAATTTGTTAAAACTTTACAAAGATATCTAATTATATTTTATTATGATGTAATGCTGTATTATTTTTCGCAAACTAAAACACAAAAATTTATAATATAAAATACTATTTTATATTATAAATTATTTAAACCCTTGCCATTGGTGTACAAAGTTGTAGGAAATATAAAATATTTACCTTATATGAATGGTCGGGAGGATTAATTTATGGTTGTCCAGTATCTCTCTACATTAAAAAATATTTACCTCCAAGTTATTTAAAAATTTCCATTGAATACCCCCAAAGTTTGATCTCCTTAGAAGCCTCGATAGTGACCTTAACTGTCAATCTCATTTAATTGTATTTTCTCAACACTCGATCAAAATTTCTCACATTGTTAAATCATGTATTCAACACTATATAAAATACCCTCACAATTACCTTCCTCCTTCCTTCATCCTAAGCCACTCCTTATACAAAATGAAACGATCATCACTAAATAATGTATGCAAGATTGGGTAAAATACCCTCACAGTTACCTTTCACTTTTCATGTAATGCATCACATTGCATGACGCAGTCAGAATCGCAAAGGGTTAGCAAGCGCTAATCCTAAAAAAAAAGAACAAGTTCTGGAATCCATCAGAGAAAAGAAAACTCTCAAATTAATTATTTTATTCAAAGATGCCCTTTGGCTACAACATAGAAAGTCTTTAAATAGACAATAGAAACCCTAGTGCAAAAATTAGGTAAAACAGAAAAAGCCCGAAATTACAGGGAAAACTAAAATTGCTGTTTTGAGGCCGAAGACGAGTCCAAAACAGTTCTGGAGCCCATACATCATGGCAAAGCGATGTGTTGTAATTGTGGCGCGATTCCCTTTCTGGAAAGGTATAATAATAGGCAATGTGACACCGGATGATCGTTTTCCGCATTTCCCGCTGCGTTTGCCCGCAAAGCCGTTTCTTCCTCGATTCTTGCCGCGAACCTTCCTACATCAGTCTCCTCCACCTCTAAAGAACTCGACCCCGAGTTCATACCAGGATAAAGGTCAGCCTCCTCATGGAACTCATAAATATCAGCCACATTAAAGGTATTGGAAATATTCATGGATTCCGGCAAGTCGATCACATAAGCGTTGTCATTGATCTTCTTCAGCACCTTGAAAGTTTTGTACTTGCGAGGCTGAAGCTTCTTGTAAGTGCCAACCGGGAACCTCTCCTTACGCAGGAACACCATCACATCATCTCCCACAGCAAAGACCTTGATTCTCCTACGCTTGTCAACATCGACTTTGTTCTTCTGCCCAGTAGCTTCTAACTTCACCCTGACAGTCTCCTTAACGGCTTGCACATCCTTGGCCATACTTTCAGCTGCGGTACTCACTGAAGGTGCAAACACGAGAAGAGGGGGTTGAATTGTGTTTGACTTAACTTGAATACTTTTCCTGTTTTAATACTTTTAAAACACAACTTGATGTATAATTAAAACAGAGTTAGCAGCGGATAAAAATAAAAATAAAACTCACAGATTTTATACTGGTTCACCGTTAATGAGGCTACGTCCAGTCCCTTCGCCTTGAAGGATTTCACTAATTCAAACCTTAAATTACAACTGTGCTACTGACCCTCCAAGTCAGTCTTCTCAAATAGTCTAACAATTCTAGACTTCTTTGAGGAAAAACAACTCCTGTCTTCAGCCAATCTGACACCCCAGATTGTACAAGAATTCACAACACTATGAATCTAATTGCAAAGTACCTTGCTACCCTTTCTAAATCCCTCAATTTGTAGACTCTACTTCAACAACTTAGATACAACCCTATCTAATTGCCAAGTAACCTGCTACCTCTACTGACTCCCTCAGATTGTAGACTCTACTTCAACAACTTAGATTTGCCACAGTGGAAAGAAAATAACCGAGTACTTGCTTCTTGAAAGCTGAAACTCACAATTGACTTATATGAAAATTTGAGAGTGGTTGTTTTGGAAGTGTATGACTCTTTTGTGATTTTCGATACTTTATTCTTCAACATTAAGTCTCTATTTATAGTTGAACTTTAGAACTTCACTGATGCTTTACTTCTGCAGTATATTTCGATTAATCTGTTTTGAAAATATTCTGGAGTATTTTGCTCAGATTCTGTTTTGAGCATTTTGCTCACTGATCTGTTTTGAGCATTTTGCTCCGCTTCTGTTTTGGGCATTTTTCTCAGATTCTTTAATTCTCATGATCAAATATGCACCATTGGATCTTCATGCGATAGTCCACATCTGGACCAGCCTATTTGATATTCTGTGATACTCTGATTTCGGCCTTTGCTGGACTGCGCAGTCTGTCCCTCTGATTTCGGCCACCACTGGGCCATGGTCTGATTTTCTGATCTGGACCATCATTGGACCAAATAATTATTTCTAAACCATTGATTTGGAAATTTTTACTCTGATCTGGACAGATTATGGACTTTGGTCTGGAACAAACTGAAATTAACTTGAACAAAAAATATTTCAGTCTGGACATTTTACCTTTAATTTTGGACCAGGTCTGGATTGATTCTGGAACTCATTTCTTTTGGTCTGGACTTAGTTCCATGCACTGAATCATGCTATCTTATGATCTGGGCCAAATCTAAATTGATCCTTTTGTTTTGGACTCATAAACATACCTTCTGGTCAAGTCTGAAACAAGTCTGGACTGTGTAATTTTTCACTGCCAGGCCATCTTCTGGTCAGAATAACTTCTGGAATAAAATTGATATTTGACTACTGTTTGTCTGGAACAACTCTCCTTCTGCCAGGGTTTTTAATGGTATGATCCATGTTTCATTATGATTTTTCTTCCTTCTGTTCTGGGCCACCAAACATATCTTCTGGTGATGTTTTGACATCCTGGAACATCTTCTAGAAATTCCAGAATTCATTTTCCTTTGATCTCTGCTTCTGTTTCCTTCAGTTTCTGGGGCATTTAACTTAATAATTCAAAGTACAAAATAAGTTTACATTGAGTACATTTGTAAGCAACAAAATCCTAAGTACTTAGAACCAACTTGGTTCCAACACCCACCTCACGAGCCTTGGGTAGCACCACCAGATCAACCACATGTCGCTGTGGAGAAGTATAAACCAGAGAGAAAGGCGATTTTCCTGTAGCTGAGTGCACTGCGCTGTTGTAAGCAAAGTCGACCTGGGGTAAAGCCAGATCCCACTGCTTCGGCTTATCCCCGCAAACACTCCGAATCATATTCCCTAGCGTTTGGTTGGTGACCTCTTTCTGCCCATCAGTCTGAGGATGAGCTGTAGAACTCCTATTCAGTGCAGTACCAAACATCCGCCATAGAGTAATCCAGAAATGACTGAGGAACTTGGTGTCTCGGTCTGAAGTGATGGACCTGGGGACTCCATGCAAAAGCACAACCTCCTTGAAAAACAACTTGGCTATGTTGGATGCATCAGCGGTCTTCTTACAAGCAATAAAGTGTGACATCTTCGAAAACCTGTCAACCACCACAAATACAGAATCTACTCCTCGCTGTGTACGAGGTAACCCCAATACAAAGTCCATCGAAAGATCTAACCAGATATCATCAGGAACAGGTAATGGCATGTAAAGACCAATGTTCTGAGACTAACCTTTAGAAACCTGACAAGTGTAGCAGTGCTTGACGATAGTACCCACATCACGGCGCAGATGAGGCCAGTAATACCGCTCCTCCAGACTGGCGATGGTTTTATCTCTCCCCAAATGACCTCCAAGACCGCCACCATGTAGATCTCGAATCAGCTTCTCTCTCAAAGAAGAATTAGGAATGCAGAGTTGATTCCCCTTAAATAGGTAGCCTTCTCGAATATGAAAAGCTGCGCTGGGATGCTGTTTGTACACTTGAGCCACAACTCCTTGAACTCAGTATCAGAATCATATAGTTCCTTCAGAAACTCAAAACCCACAATCTCCTGAGCTAAGGTAATCAACAAGGAAGTCCTCCTACTCAACGCATCTGCTACCTTGTTCTGAGCGCCTGATTTGTGCTGAATGATAAATGGGAATTTCTGCAGAAAACTCACCCAGTGAGCATGCATCTTGTTTATCACCTTCTGACTATGGAGGAACTTCAGGGCAAAGTGGTTAGTGAACAAGATAAACTACCTCTGAATCAAATAATGCTCCCATTGCCTCAAAGCTCGAAAGACTGCATAAAACTCCTGGTCATAAGTGCTCCACTTCTGCCTGGCATTGCTAAGTTTTTCACTAAAGAAAGCCACTGGTCGCTTCTCTTGTGAAAGTACATCACCTACCCCTACTCCACTGGCGTCACACTCCACCTGAAATATCTTGTCGAAGTCAGGTAAAGCGAGAATTGGTGCCGTGCAAAGTTTCTCGTTGATCATTGCAAAGCTCTGCTCTTGTTCAGGTCACTGGAACTTTCCTTTCTTCAGACACTCGGTGATAGGCGCAATAATGGTGCTGAAGTCGCGCACAAACCTCCTATAGAAAGTAGCCAGGCCATGGAAACTGCGTACTTCCGTCACAGACTTAGGTGCAGGCTGTAACACCCCGAGTTTAAAACACAGCGCGAGTGCATTTTTTTTAACCGAATAAATAAATAAAAGAGTTATCAGAATTAATTTCAAAGGAATTAAAAACAAGATTACGTCATTTCTTAAAATAATTTGTCGTAATCCAAAACGACCAAAAGTAGTTAAACAACTACATCACGATTAATCAAGTAAAATATTTTTGGGAATTTAATCTTCAAAATATATCAAAATAAAGATACATCCAAAAGCTGTATCCTGAACCCACCAAAATATTTATCAGAGTGCGGAAAATATACAATTATCCCAAACCAAAATATTATCAGAGTTGCGGAAGGAAAATATACAATAATCCCAAAATAAGTAAATACAGCCCTCAACACTAGGCCCTATACAAAAAGTCTAGTCTGATCATGCGCTAAGCTATAGTAGCAAGCGATTTCCACCGCCTCCTCCACAAGTCTCATCTTCACCCCAACTGTCCGTCTCTCTACGTTGTCCACGAATACTCCGTACGTGACGATCAGGGAAAACTAACGATGTCTCCGTCGTTAGTGTAACCGTTGGTGGGACGGGTTTGGGTATCATCTGAGGGCAAAGCCCAATTTCCAAAATAATAGTTAAGGGTCACCGACCGAAATTAACAATTAACACGTAGGAATTAATATCACAGAAACAAATACATCCATGGCATATCATATAACAATGATGAAAATTAAGGATGCTCATTTGAAATTTCATGACATATATGCTTTTTCAAACAGCAACCAATTAATATAGAAAACATATCGTAAGTACAACTACCACCTCAGCAATCACAGACATTCATCAGGAATTCAGATTTTTATAACGTACTTACACACATCATTTTCCAATCATCATCATATAACCAACTCGTGACCCACCGGTCAATCACCCCGATGCAAATGTATATGCTCATGTATTCAACTTCTTGGAATTACCAAGGTGCAGTCGCTCAACAGACCAGCACAATTTAAATATGTTTGACATTAACAGCCCCCAAGACCACGGTGCAATCGCTCAACAGATCAGCACCAGTGCAGTCGCTCAACAGACCAGCACTCGTGCAGTCGCTCAATAGGCCAGCATGTTTAACATATACCAAGGTACAATCGCTCAAAAGATCAATACTAGTGCAGTCGCTCAACAGACCAGCACTCGTGCAATCGCTCAACAGATCAGCACATTTTTGCGCATTTCAGGGTACAGTCGCTCAATAGACCAGTACCAGTGCAGTCGCTCAACAGACCAGCACTCGTGCAATCGCTCAACAAATCAGCACGTTTACGCATTACTCTGTGGCCCATCGCGGGTACCACCTGACTATGCAATGCATGACTATGCAGTGTTTTCTCTTCACTGAAAACAATATGCAACATCAGTAAAATTCATGTCTTTCCATCATTTCTCAAAACATCTCAACACAACCAATTTCACTATCATCACATCATAAATCAAACATTCAAATATCTCATCATTTCCACTTCACATGATCTTAAAACTCCATTCTTATTCATAAAAAATCTTCCCTTTGTCTTCCCCAACTCTTAAAATTCATAAAACAGTGTTTAGAACTGAGATTTCTGGAAAACACGAATCTATATTCGAATACAGTTTCTCTGTATTCGAATACAGAAGCCAAAACAATGCAGAATTAACACTCTGTATTCGAATACAGCTCCCTAGTATTCGAATACAGAGGCAGTCCCAGTGCACAAACCAACATTTTTCACTACATCAGTAAAGTCTCAAAAACTTCATCACCACCACTTCAAACTATCACAAAAATTCCATTTTAATTCATCACAAACCTTCCCAATATTCCCCAACACTTAGGGTTTATAAAACAATGTTTAAAACTTTGATTTTCTGAAAAACACGAATCTGTATTCGAATACAACTCCCTTGTATTCGAATACAGAAGCTAAATCTGCAAATTCAACACTCTGTATTCGAATACAACATACTTGTATTCGAATACAGAAGACAAAAACAGTGTAAACTCAGCATTTTCTCCAACATCATTAAAGGTTTCCAGAACTTCATCCTCTCCTCTTCAAAACTATTTCAAAGACTCCATTTTAAATCATTCAAACCTTCTCAATGTTCCCCAACACTTTAAAGTTCACATGACAGCGTTCAAAACTTGATTTTCTAGAAAACACGAATCTGTATTCGAATACAGCTTCCTTGTATTCAGATACATAAGCTAAAACTTGAATTTATGGAAAAACACGAATCTGTATTCGAATACAACTCCCTTTCTTCAGTAATACAGAGGCATTCTGTATTCGAATCTGGAAAAATAGTGAAAATCAGCATTCTGTATTCGAATACGACAGGGTCGTAGCCGAATACAGAGGCTAAGTCAGAAGCAAAAATCCTTCATCTGTATTCAAATATAGAGGCCCGTATTTGAATACAAGTTCTTAAACTTGAGTAAAATAGAAGCTTGTCAGGTTGTATTCAAATACACTCATGCTGTATTCGAATACACCTTCGAATTCAGTGAAATTTTTTTGAGACTTCAACACATTTTCAAACTTTTTCCTTTGGAAAACCAACAACCCCAAAACAGTTTTACCACTCTTTTGCAAACCACAAAACTCAGACATTTTTCATCAATATAGATTTTCCCGAAAGCACTTTCATCATTTTAAATCATTCTCTTTTGAAAACACCAGAATCACTCAAAAGCAGAAAGTCAACCACAACAAAACAGACATTTATCAACGTTTACATTTTGATCATTTCCAAAACAACATGCACAATGTTTTCCAGTATTCTCACACCACCATAATAACATGGAAAACATTTCCAGCTTTCTCACACAAAACATAACAACATTAATGCATTCAGCCACACAGCAACCATGACATAGCAGCAAAGCACCAACATAATTGCATTTTCGCATTTTATAACAACAAGCACAACAGTTTTGTAAATATGCAATTTGATAATCTTTAGAATAACATGCAAGACATTTTTCAGCTTTCCCATACAACCAAAACAACATTAATGCATTCAGCCAAACAACACTCATCACAGAATCATCAAACATCAACAGAATGCATTTTTTCCATTTTTTTCAAAATATCATGCAAAACAGTTTTTTCTTCAAACAATGATGAAACATTATTAATGCCATAACAGTATGCATTTACAGACCTAATGCAACCTAGAAAGTGGAAGGTGCCCCTTACCTCTGTTGCGTTTCTGCTCCCATTCACGTTTATGCGTCAAAAATCGGCGAAGTTCCCGTTTTGCGTTCGCTGCTACGAAAGTGAGTTCTCTAGCTCCGTAATGATGAGGAGAACAACTTTTGTACTGGATGTTTTCTGGTTTGGTGCTTGGATTTCCAAGTAATATCACTTTTGAGGAACTCCCTTTTTTTTTTTTAACGTGAAACAGAAATCAGAATGAGAGAATGAGGAAGGTGAGTACTGTTACATGCAGTATGGAGGAGGTATGGTTTTCTGCCTTTGCTCTGCCTCCTAATTCCTATTTATAGGCATTTGTGGGTGCCACCTCACCCGACACTTGTCTGATCCTCAGCACTTAACCAGTTTCGTCGCAATTAGCCGATAATCCCTAAATTAACTGACCGATAATTTAATTACTCGTAATTAAATTAATTTACTCTTCATCCTATAATCTTTTCATCTTCCAAAATAAATATTTATATATATATATATTCACTCAAAACATACATATATTAAATATTTTACAAATATCCCCAAAATACACTTAATATTAATTCCATAAATTAATTCTTAAATTTAAGGGTCTTACACAGGCCAGTTTCCGATAGCTCGCACCTTCTCTTCGTCCACCTGAACCCCATCTTCACCGACAACAAAACCCATAAACAACAGCTTGTTGGTACAGAAGGTGCACTTCTTCAAGTTGATGTATAACTGGTTCTCTTGCAAGACCTGTAGCACTTAGATGATCCTCCTTGGTTTTGCTATAAATCAGAATATCATCAAAGTAAACCATCACAAAAGAGCCAGTAAAAGGACGAAGAACCTGATTCATTAGCCTCATGAAAGTGTTGGAACCAAGTTGGTTCTAAGTCTTAGGATTTTGATGTTTACAAAAGGATTCAATGTAATCTTATTTTGTACCTTGAATTATTACATTAAATACAACCAGAAAATGAAGTTTGCAGAGGCAGAAGATGCATCCAGAATGCATCCTGGAATTACCAGAAGATACTCCAAGATCACCAGAAGATATTTTTGCTTGCCCAGATCAGAAGGAAGCAATGTCAGAAGAAGACCTGGACCATACCAAAGGAAAGCCTGCTAGAGGGAGAGTTTGTCCAGACCAAGAGGAATCAAATATCAGATTTATTCCAGAAGTTATTTTGACCAGAAGATGGCCTGGCAGTGAGAAATTAAAACAGCCCAGACTTGTTCCAGACTCAACCAGAAGATAAGTTAATGAGTCCAGAACAAGAGAATCAATCCAGATTTGACCTAGATCAGAAGATAGCATGGTTCAAGGTATGAAACTAAGTCCAGACCAGAAGAAATGATTTCCAGAATTGATCCAGACCTGATCCAAAATCAAAGGTAAAATGTCCATACTGAAATATTACTTATCCAGATTTAATTTCTGTTTAATCCAGACCAAGTCCAGTATTGGTCTAGATCAGAGGGAAGATTTCCAGATCAATCGTTCAGAATTAATTATTTGGCCCAGTGTTGGCCGAGATCAGAAGATCAGACCATGACCCAGTGTTGGCCGAAATCAGAGGGTCAGGATGTGTGGTCCAGCAATGGCTGAGATTAGAGGATTGTAGCATATTAGGTGCAAGTCCAGGATGGCCAAAATCAGAAGATCAGAGGGTTAGGAAGTGTGGTCCAGGGATGGCCGAAATCAGAAGATCACAACATATCAATTAGTTTGGTCCAGATGTGGACTAGCGCAGAAGAATCCAATGGTCCAGATTTAATCAGAAGGATTAACGGTGGAGATTTTAATTTATTTTAATCAAAGTATTAAAAAGATTTATTACAAAAATAAAAGTGAGGTATTGTGGAATTCAGGAGCTGTGGCGGGAAGCAACTAAAGTTTTGATTGGCCAGTTATTTTTTGAAAGAAATCTAAAGCTTAAAAAAGATATGTTTTTTATTTAAATGAAGCCCATTTGGTCAAGTTATTTTTGCAAGAGAATCCAGCAAGATTCAGCTCGAAATTAAGCTTGGAAGAGGCCCAAATCTGCATCTATAAAAGGAGGCTCAAGGCAGAATACTTAGCATCGAAAATCACAAAAGAGTCATACACTTCCAAAGCAAATACTCAAATTTTCAGAGAGGTCAATTGTGAGTTCCAGCTTTCAAGAAGCAAGTACTCGTGTTATTTTCCTTCCACTGTGTCAAATCTAAGTTGTTGAAGTAGAGTCTACAATCTGAGGGAGTCAGTAGGGGTAGCAGGTTACTTGGAAATTAGATTCATAGTGTTGTAATTTCTTCTACAATATGAGATTGTCAGATTGGCTGAAGACAGGTGCTGTATTCCTCAAGAGTTTAGGAATGTTAGACTGTTTGAGAAGACTGACTTGGAGGGTCAGTAGAACGGTTGTAATTCAAGGTTTGAATTAGTGAAATCCTTCAAGGTGAAGGGAATGGACGTAGCCTTGTTAACGGTGAACCAGTATAAAAATTCTGAGTTTTATTTTTATTTTATATTCGCTGCTAACTCTGTTTTTATTCATACATCAGTTTTGTTTTAAAAGTAGAAAAACAGGAAAAGTATTCAAGTTAAGTCAAACACAATTCAACCCCCCTTCTCGTGTTTGCACCTTCAGAAAGTATTGGGGGCGTTGGATAACCCGAAAGGCATGGCCAACCACTCGTAAAGGCCATCCTTGCTCTTGAAAGCCTTCTTCCATTCATCTCCAGGTCTAATTCGGATCTGATGATAACCACTTCGTTGATCTATCTTCAAAAACAACTTAGACCTCGATAACTCATCAAGCATGTCCTCCAGACGAGGAATGGGAAACCTGTACTTGATCGTTATCTTGTTGATGGCTCTGCTATCAACGCACATCCGCCACTGATTATTCTTCTTAGGCACCAAAAGCACTGGAACTGCACATTGGCTCATACTCTCTCTAATGAACCCTTTCTTCAGTAAATCCTCAATCTGCTCCCGCAATATCTCGTTCTCCTGGGACTCATGCCGTAATGAGGTAGGTTCGGCAGGCTGGAACCTGGAATTAAATCAATCTGATGCTGAATATCTCGCATAAGAGGCAAGTCGTTGGGTAGCTCATCCGAGATCAACTCCTCAAAATCCATCAAGATTTCCTGCACCTCTTTTGGTGGTTCAAGCTCCTCTTTCATAGCACTTAGCAAACCCTTGACCACCAATGGGCAAAACCACTCAGTTTCCTTGAAGGCATCAGTCAAATCATGCTCATCCTGCGTCATAACAAGAAAATTGGACTTCTCCTTCCCTGTTCGTCTATTAAAACCAGAAATCGGGGCCATAGCTATCTTGTGCGTTCCCCAGGTGAACATCATCACATTATCTCTGCCTCTATATGTGATGTCATTGTCATACTGCCAAGGTCGCCCCAGTAGGACATGACACACATCCATATTCAAAACATCACACAATACTTCTGCCTTGTAATGCCTCTCGATGGAAATAGGCACCTTGCAAGTCTGCGTCACTTTGACCTGCAAACTCTTACTCACCCAGCCCAAAGCATAAGGCTTGGCATGCGGTTCTGTTGGGAACTCCAGGTATTCCACCAGCTTCTGGGAGACCAATTTCTTTGTACTCCCGTTATCCACATCAGATTACACAACTTATTCTTAATAGAACAATGTGTTCTAAAAAGATTCTTTCTTTGCCCCTCTTCCTTTGAAGACAACAGGACTCTATGCAGCACAAAATTCACCGCTTTTTCAGCTTCTTCTTCAGCGAACTCAACACCTTCATACTTGTTACTTTCTTCCTCTTCCTCAGACTCCTCATTCAAGACTGGAGTCGTTCTCCTGGAAGGACAAACATTCGACTTGTGACCCTGCCCACCGCAACGGAAGCACTTATCTCCCGTCGGTTTCGCGTATGGGTTGGCTGACTTTTGGTTCGCTCTTTTGTTGGGCGTAGCACTACTGGTTCCACCAATTTCCTTTGCCGAGGAGTTAGAATCCTTAGCAGCAACACTCTTATCCTTGTCACCAGCAACTTCAGAATTACCCTGTGGAGTGAATCTGCGAAAAGATGAGAAATTTTTGGGGGATTTCTCCATTAGTTCCGCTTTCAAGGCTAGCGTAGAGGCCTCCGTCAAGGTCCATACAGTCTGCAGACCCATCTTCTCCTGTATCGACCCCTTCAAGCCATTAATATAGTGAGTCACCTTCTGACCCTCAGTTTCCCCTAGTTCGTTTCATTTTGAGAAACGCAGGAACTCTGCTGTATACTTGTTCACGCTCCTTCTTCCCTGAACGCAATCAATATACATCTTGTACAGAATCTTCTCATAATCTTCAGGCAAGAAACGCTCCAGCATCAACTGTTTCATTCGCCTCTACGTTCTGATTGACGCTTTCCACTGGCGTTGCCTCTGAACAACAAGCTTCACCTGCTTGTTTTCTGGCACACCCATCACGTCGAAGAACCGATCAACGTCAATCTGCAAATCCAGAAACTCTTCAACCCTCATAGTTCCATAGAACAATGGGATATCAGCCTTGACTCTGTAGTCGTTGCGATTCTGTTGATTATTGTAACCCTGATTCTCCTCCAGGATCTCTTTTTCGGAACTAGAGTCTGATTCAACACGAGCCTGCAAGCATCCATGTGGACGCATGGGCGGTTCGTCTCTCCTACCTCTGTCCCTCCTATCATTGATGGCGTTCACTCGATTCGTCAAAGTCGCCATCTGCGTAGTCAAAGCAGTAAGGGCCGCGGTAAAAGCCGTAGTGATACCTTCGATGTCTGCTCTTGTGACTGGTTGATCTCCCATGGCTGTTCAAGATACGAAAAGAAACAGGAGAAAGCCTGCTCTGATGCCACCTGACGCAGTCGGAATCGCAAAGGGTTAGCAAGTGCTAATCCTAAAAAAAAAGAACAAGTTCTGGAATCCACCAGAGAAGAAAAAACTCTCAAATTAATTATTTTATTCAAAGATGCCCTTTGGCTACAACATAGAAAGTCTTTAAATAGATAATAGAAACCCTAGTGCGAAAATTAGGTAAAACAGAAAAAGCCCGAAATAACAGGGAAAACTAAAACTGTTGTTTTGAGGCCAAAGACGAGCCCAAAACGGTTCTGGAGCCCATATTTCATGGAAAAGCGATGAGCTGTGTTAGTGGCGCGATTCTCTTTCCGGAAAGGTATAATAATAGGCAATCTGACACCAGACGATCGTTTTCCGCATTTTCCGTTGTGTTTGCCCCCAAAGTCGTTTCTTGCTCGATTCTTGCCACGAACCTTCCTACATCATTGCAATACACATATAACGGTCACATAACATCAATAAAAAGATATTCAAAATAACCAACACAAATCATCACAACAGTTTAACAGATAGTACACTCATATTGTTAACATTCATGGATGAAGCTTAAGGGGGACCAACGTATGCCATTATCCCCCAAACTATTATAATTTTTTTTTTTAATACTAGTATGTTATTATGATTTTTTATCTCTATATTTCAACTTTTGTTAACGTTATATGAAATTTTATAATGTGTATTTTTTTGACTCAATATATTGGTCCTTAAACACATTTTGACCAAATAAAATATAAAATAAGCCTTTATTAAAAACCTAATTTGTCTTATAATTTCTTAAATTTCTTATATATGTTATATACTTAAAGCTTTACTTTTTCTTTATTAAATTATAATTTTAAATTGTGTCCCCCTATGTTGAATTTCTGGTTTCGTCCCTATTAGCATTAGTTAATAACAACCATTCAATTTGACAAATATCACACATCATATAATATTATGTTTCGATCGCATTAAAGCTACCCTTACTTGGATAGTCGAAGAAGAAAAATTTGGACATAAAAGAGCTACATTTCAAACATGGTGCATAAAGATTTATTAGTACACTTCAATTCTCTCAAAATAAAAGAATAAGGTTCAGTGTGGCGTTTATTGAACCAAAAATAACTCAATTGCACGAAGTAGGAAACATTTAATAAACAAATATCAAATAAAAATGAGACATACTAATAGTCAAAGAAACACCTCATAGATTAGTACAAAAATATGATCTCAAAATTATGATCTTGAGCTCTATTTATTGAGTTACATTTTTGAGGTCTTTGAATGGAGATACGACATATTTACACGTATAAATGTGCATTAAACATGGCATTAACTAACGTTTTTGCATGAAGATTTTAACTTGCACGAAAAATGATGTATTTACGAGCATGTCGCACAACAAGACAATTATCGCACAACGATACGAGGTTTATTGCTGATAGATATTTGGTTAGTGTACCAAATTTTTCAATTAATAACAGTGATAAGAAAGATTGTCTCCACATGGTTTGTGTTTAATTTAAATACGCAATAAAGTTAATAGCACTTAGGTGAGTAAAATATTTAATAATAGATTGTTTGAGAAAAAATGAATTAAAATGAATGAGATAGATATTATGAGAAAGAATGATTAAAATTTCGATTTACCCCCCTTTTTCACTATGCAAATATTGACCCATTATTTTCACAATCAAATCATTATAGTTATATCAAATTAACTTATTAGATTAAAACTAATTCATTGCCTCAAAATCTTTTTTTTTTATAACAATGAACCCTAATTCCTTAGGCGATTTAGTTTGTTACTGAAAGCATGAAAGTTTGTCAATTTATCCAACACATGTTAAAACTTTATATTCCTATAGCAGATATTGACGACATAGATTTTTCTCTTGTTTTTTGTTGTTGTTGTTCTTGCTTCTTTCTTAGTCACAATCACAAATCATTTTATAGAGGAGCTTTTAAACCATTAGGATTTTTGACTGTTGTTGTGATTGCATGAAATCCACATGTGAAATAATAACTCGTATAAAATATTCAGAGATCTTGAATTAGCATTACAAATTGGTCCAAGTCCGTCTTCATAATTTATTCAGTGAATCTTGATAGAAATGGCAGGAAGACCAGAGGATGACACAATCAGAGGATGCCATGCACTTCTTCAGTAAGAGGATCAATGTATTATGATGAGCAGATGAAGGTTGAATTTTTACTTTATCAGAGTGTTGACTTATCAGTTTGTCAATTTGTATGCGAAATTTATCAGACAGTCAATTTGCATGCCAATGTTATCAAACAGTCAATTTGTATGCCTAGGCTGAGAAAGAACTTTAAACTAAAAGTTCTCTTGCTCTGTTTCAACCGCCAACACCATATACCTAACAAAGAAAAATGAAACATGTGCAAATTCCTCACCGCTGTAACATCAAATCTCACGAGGTTGACTTACCAAATCCCAATTAACCTAATGAATTTTCTTGATCCCCTCAATCCCTCCCCACAAGTAAGATTTAAAAATGGATTTAATATGAAAGATGGTACCTGAAGGAGCTTTAAAGAAGGAAAAAAAACCAGGAGGGTACACGAGAACACTTTGAGGAGAACAAGACGACCATCCTACGATAAATTTTGACTTTTCCACCCATATAGCTTTGCCCAATCGATGAATTCTGAAAAGATAACCTTCTCAAATTTCCTCCAATTGATAACCCAAAATATCTAAAAGGGAAAAGACTTGCAATTAAGCATTTGAGAAGGTTATCTTTTTGGAATTCATCGATTGTTCGAATTCATGCAAAACTGCTTCCTCCAACCAAGATTAAAGAACATTGACTTCTACAAGTAAACTCTTATAAAAGTCACCTTAAGACTGGCCACTTGTTCGAATAACAAAAATAGCTTTTAGAGCTCGAATGTTTATCCAACTCTTCTCACCCACCACCATGTCATCTGCAAACTGTAAATGAGTCACACAAAAATCCCCCTGATCACCAACTCGAAAAGCCTCTAAACATACCAACTAACAATGTTGTGTTCACAAGCACATTTAACCCTTCAGTTTCCAACATTTATTAAATGCCGATTGAGATTGAACCATTAACTTTTCCATTACCATCTTCAATCTATTAGCAATGACCTTGAACAATACATTGTACATATAACCAACTAGCAAAATTTACCTAAAATCTAAAACCTTTTGAGGAATATCTTTTTTTGTTTGGAATAACCACAATAAAAGTACAATTTGAGACATTCACAAGCTTTCCATTTGAGTGAAACTCTTGGATGAGCCGTATAAAATCCAATTTCACAACCTCCGTTAATTATTTCGAAAAACCCAAATGGATACCATCCGGACCAGGTCTCTTAAAACTATCACAATCCCATTATGCTATCTTCACACCATCTTCATAAAATTCCTTAACAAGCCAATCGACGACTAGCTCATTAAGGTACTTACACTGAAAATTATACATGTTAAAAATTGAAATGCAATTCAAAATATTTAAAAGCTAAATTTTTTTTCTCACTAAATAATGAGACAATTTTTTGTCTCAAGTACATTAAGTTATCGAAAATACCAAAATAATTTTTCATTTTCAACTCAAAATATATTTTCTCCCTCGTTTTATCCCCATCCTCTCTCTCCTCCTTATCAAGTGTCTTTTAAACCACGTCGGTGGGAACATGTTGAAATGACAATGTTGATCACAAGAAAGGGGGTTTGAATTGTGATACCTTTTAAAAATATCTGCAATGTATTTTGAAACTCAAGATTGATCTTGATTTGATAGGTAACAAAAGCATATTGATCTTGGTCAGAAATAAGTAAAACTTTGATATGTGATTAGTGATGTGCATGTGATAATTAAAATAAAGATAAGAGAAAAGAAAATCACACAACAATGTATCCTGGTTCACCCAACATGCGCTACGTCCAGTCCTCACAATCTTGTGAGCTTTTTCACTAATTTGGTCAAAACAAAATTGTTCCTGTTTTTTTCCCACAACTGATCAACCTTGATCTATTATAACAGATTATCTTTCACCTTGAAAGAAATATCACAGAATATTTCCCAACACTTGGAAGTATCTTTACACTTATCCTTTTTACTCACAAGGATTTTTACAAGATTCCTCACACTATCTCTAACTCTATAGTGTTTAGGTTTCGTAAGTGATTGTTTAGAGGAGATTTAATTTGATCAACAGTTTCTCAACATTTGTTTGAGTTTCTGTTTCAAGCAAACAAGTTTCGAAGTTTGATCTTTGATATTGGTAACAAAAAGCTGAAGCCTTGCTATTTTTTCGAGCTTGTTGTTACTCAAGAATAATGATCTTTATGGAGATTGATTGCTTTAGGATCTAATGATATTTCCCTTGCCTTGGAATTCCTTTTACATGATTTTTAGGGTCCTTGCCAGCTCATATAGCCGTTTGAAAGACAGGTTGTAAAGGCTATGAGTTTTTATGCATGTGTCATTTTGGAACGAAGACTGTTCTTGCTGATCTCCATAACATTCTTCGTTTCCAGTTTTGGAATTTTTCTGTTTTCTATTTGTCCTTTATTTTTCTTCAGATTCTGCTGCAGATTTTCATCACATCTTTTAGTGATGCAATCTCTAGGGATGACAATTAAATCCAGACCCAGTGGGTACCTGCAAAAAAAACCCGTAATAGGTAGGGTAAAAATTCGCATAATGTCATGTTTAATACAACATCCATTTAGTTTCTACGTAATCCTTCTAAGTTGATTTTCTTTTTCCCTTATCTTTGATTACATGTTTTACTCAAAACAACAACAATAGAAATGATGAGACTACGTTTTAGTGAGTTCTAATAGAACTAACATAGATTGACTCCTAAGACACAAATGCATAATCTTTAATAACTTAATTATACAATCTGCAAATTATAAAACAATTACATAACTCTATTAACTTATTCACCTCAACTGCGACCACATTACATACTTGAATTTAAACAGAATAACTTAAATTAATAAGGCCACATAATTATTTTTATACTATAACTGTGAGTATATATATATAGCATATCAAATGAGAAGAGTTTTACAATAAGAGGTTGAGAGGGTTAAATCTTGACCATACATGAATTATGATTAAAAGTTATTTAAGTGGCTCATGATCACTTTAAAAAAGTCACATGACTTTTTCTTCTAATCTTGACCTCCATGTATGATCGTGTGGTCAAGATTTAACTGTGTTATTGTAAAACTCATCTCATTTGATATGCTCTATATATACATATATATATATATAATTGTGTATAAGTTGCATAGTTCATTCCTTAGATGTGAGTTAGTCCGAGAAAGTATAATTGTGAATAAAATTTCACTCACTACTATGAAGTAATACTTTATTATAAAAGTATTCAAATACTTATAATGTTCTATAATTTAACATTATACTCTCTAATGTTCTATATAATTCCTTTTAACTTCTTATACATAAGACTAAGTATTATGAAACACCTCAAGAACCTAGCCTAATTTTAAACACCCCTCTATAATTCCATGACTGCAGTTGTGCTCATAAAATTACTACAAATTGTAAAACTAATATAAAATTATGAAACTTCAAAGTATTAAAGTACTAAAAGTAAGTTTTTCAATGCAATTGGTTTCACTCAATACCGATTCCTATAATTCTTGTTATACCCATTTTAACTCATTTTGTGCAAAATTTACTTCAACTTTGACAATTCAATTAAAATATCAAACATCCTCCAATTTGAGTAAACTACGCCTCGTTAGAAAGCTTATAATGTCTAGTTTATGAATATATTTTCCATTTTTTTAGTTTCCCAATTAGTACAATTTGTCAAAACAATACATAAAGATTAAAAAAACAAGGCAACAACTTTAGTCTAACTTATGACACATTTTTTCTCTATCAATTCTCAATTAAATTTAGTGAAACCAGTGTCTATTCCAAAGGAAATTTAGTCTAATTTCTAATGGTAAAAAATAAAACTCCATATGATTTCTATAGAAAAAGTTATAGACTAAATACTAAAGTTACTGCATACGGGATTTGAGAAACAACAACTATAATTTTATCAAATACCTTATACACAAGTTATCACACTATCAATTGATGCTCAATGTACATGCATGTTTCAACGAATGATCTAGTCATAAAAATACTTAGTAATACAAGTTCACCTCTAATACAAGTTAACTATCAATTTCACGTCTAATACAAGTTCTAACATTGATTTCTAACATGAAGTATTCTCAATTGAATACTCATAAAAATACCCAATTTGCACTCAAAGTTTGGTTCATTCTAATCATCAATTTTCAGCCACAATCTATTTTAATCGCTATCCTAACATGCAATTAAAGGTGGGGGAAGGAACTCACCCAACTTTGAAGCTGAATGAGATAACAAGAAGGGAAGTATTGAGATTTGCTTCTAATCCTTTAGCCTTCTATATATTTCCTCTACTTGAGTTTAGTTCCTTATGTTAGACTCAATCCTTGTCGGTATGATATTATTTTAAATATTACTAAAATAAAATGCAAGGTGAATTAAATATATATCTTGACCAACCGAGTAAAATTAGCATCAAATATTAATTTTCCGCAAAATAAAATTATGATAAAGTTAATTCTAACACACAATTAGGAATAAAATACAATAAAGTTAAACACAACATATTTTAAAAAATATCACAAAAATAATATAAGAAGATAAATGATCGAGTTTAGGCAATGACGTGATTGAATCATATCTTATTTTCTTGAAGAAAAAAAAAGTCTACACAAATTTAAATTTGATATTGCTAATTTTCTTGATCAATTAAAATAAATTATATTTTATTTTTTTTATATATATATTTATCATTTCAAATAAATGCACATAGATATATACGTACTCGTAATTCAAATATATTAATTAAATTTAGCAACCATAGAATAAAAATTAAATCAAGGAAAAATGCATTAAACACCCTAGTAATAATAGAAAAATATACAGGTCTTACAGGTTGGGTTTCTTAAGAAAAAAATCAATTAAAAAAATCCATAAAAAATATTGATGTATTTTGCCACCTCAGCAGTTTTAATAAAAATTAAAAAAAAATTAATTTATTAATATTTTAATAGATAAAGGATCTATATGGAATACAAAAAGATAAATGGCTTAAATATTATAACTAAATAAGATAAAAAAAAAAAAAACCTAGAATCCGTGTCACTGCAACGGCCCCTTGGAGCATTCTAGTATTACATTAAGATCATATTATAACTTTTTAAGAACAATATGAACACCACATTGTGGCTGAAGAGTAAGCAACATAGCCGGAGCGTGAGCGTATGTTGGAGAAAGTTCAAATGCGAAATGTTTTAAAATTATTGTCAATGCCATCTTTGCTTCTATTAGTGAATAATTTTGTCCAATACAAATTCTAGGTCCCCAACCAAATGGAAAATATGAATTTTTGCCATTTGTTGCTTTTAAAATACCTTCAGAAAATCTCTCAGGATTGAACACCTTAGCATCTTCACCCCACAATTCACAATCATGGTGAACCCAAACTATTGGTAAGAAAACCTGCACTCCAGCTGGTAACATTAGGTTTCCAAGTTTTATATCTTGTAGAACAGTTCGAGAAAGGTGAGCTATAGGTGGGTATAACCTAAGAACCTCATACAAGATCATAGTCACCTGTCAAAAACAGAGTTGTGCTAATGTTAAGTATAAAGTCTTATATAATGTTCAATATTTAGACAATAACATTATTCTTACAATCTTAAGATGATTTAGCCCATCAATATCTGGGTTTTTGTTGCCAAATACTTCAAACACTTCCTTCCTTGCACGTGCTTGCCAATCAGGGTACCTACTCAATAATATCATTGTCCAAGCAAGCAAACTAGTTGTGGTTTCTTGCCCTGCAATGTAGAATATCTTGCATTCGTCTATTATATCTTCAAGACTCATTCCTTCATTCTTATTATATCCACCTTCTTCACTTTTCTTGCGATTTGATTCAAGAAGAAGACCTAATAAATCGTTCTTATTGGCTTCACCCAGTTTTAGAGCTTTCTTTCTCTTATTAATGATATCAGTAAGTGTTGATTTTATGTCCTTATCAATTTCTTTCAATCTCCTATTTTTTGTCGTAGGTAGAAACCTACAAAGTAAATTCATAATTAGAGTTTGATTATTATGCATTGACAATATAGATATTTTAACATAGATGTCCAATCATATTTTACTATCATACCACACTTGCATAAACATCAACCAAGTTGAAAAATGCTGTGACAAGACAATAAAATTTGGTTACGTTTTTAGGTAAAATATTTTGTTGGGTCGATGTTAGTTGTTGGTAAAATATAAATTCTTACATTGAGAAAATAAAAGGAAGCAAATATGTATATAATATGATATCCGATGCCTTGAGCACTAACTATTAATCTAAAAAATTTAGGCTCAAAGACATGACAACAAAATTATGATACCTAACATGAAGACTTAATCCAAAAACATAAAGAATAATTCCAAACAAGGCCCAATATTGGACTTGAAGAGGGAGAATAATTGTTTTTGTTTTTTAGAAGCAAAGAAAATTTCATTAAAGGGAAGTACAATAGACACTCCATCAATACAATATAAAACCAAAGTAGCCAATATTTGATTAAGAAACTAATAGTCCAAAAAAACAGAGGAGTTGAGTGAAATTAATTTTTACCTTTATTACAATATAACACCTCATATACTTTTTAATACGAAAAATAATTATTAATAAGAGTAAGATAATATTTAAAACTACTTTCTAATTAGTTTTACCTCCAACCAGGAATATAAACTTGCATCAAAAGTTCTGTTGTGAGTATGATTTGCTCCTTTTGAAGTTCAACTATTCTTTTTCCTTCATCATAACTACTTCCAAAAGCTGATTGAGCAATAACCTCTGCAGTCAAATTTTGAATAGAAGGCAACACGTCTATATCACACAATCCATTTGATGACAACATTCCTTCCCATTTGCTAATCAAATCATTGCAACATTTAAAGAATTTTGGTAACATCAACTGAGTCATAAAGAGAAAATGAAGTGTTAAGATTCCTTGAATCAAATAAACTACCAAAATTTATTCCTGTTTTTTTTATGATGGGAAAAGATAAATAGACAAATTTTTCTATACAAATATTTTTGAATTTAATTTATATTGACAGTTATTATTATTATTTTCAGCAGTTAGTCAATCATAACCTCCGAATCATTAAAAATGTTTGAATATAACCTTAACAAGTTCTAAAGTTATATATACGAGTGAATATCATTTGTCGAAAATATACATTTTTTTTACATATACAGTTTATTATGAAAATTAATCTCAAATATTTTTGTTAATAAAATTGATCAATATGTGACTCAAAAGAAAAAATTTGATCAATATGAGAGAAATATTCCTTCACAAGAATATAAAAAACACAAAATCTATAACTAGTATAAAGGGAAAACTAACCTTCAATTTTTCCAAATGGAATGCAGGATGGATTAGCTTTCTGTGTTTGTTCCACTTTTCTCCCTCGTGGGCTACAAGACCAGTGACTAGTATATTTACAAGTGGATTTGCATTAGGCTTTTGGAAGATATATAACTTGTTAAAAACCTCTTTAATTAGCTTAGGATCTGTGAGGGTCACCTTTGGTATTGGTCCAAACCATATAAAACAATTATTTCCTGCATACATACACCATTAATTAGATAGCAATTTTTGTTTTTCCCGAACACATAAAACTTAAAAGAACTAAGATGATCAATTGTCAATAATTTTAATTTTGTTGATTTTAATGAAATAAGTTTTATTTATTAATATATTTTTATTAATATTAACAGAGGTTGAATCTAATAGAAATGATTAATTCCCACAATATGATAAATTAAGGTTTGAATTTCCGTTAAAAGATATACCTATATTTAAATAAGTTTTATTTATTAAAATATCTTTATTAATATTAACGGAGGTTAAATCCAATAGAAAGGGTTAATTCCCACAATATGATAAATTAAGGTTTAAATTTCTGTTAAAAGATGTACCTATATTTAGTGTATGTGTCTAAGTTGAACAGAGGAAATCTATGGAAAAAAAATTCTTATTAATAGTAGCTAGTGTTTTGATCCAATGAAAAACATTAAAAAAAATTAAATTAAAAGAAATAGAAATTATTAACAAAAATTTCAATTAAGAACATCCAAATTTGTTATTATTATAATAATTAAATAAATTCAGATATAATAAATAAAAATATATTAATAAAAAATAATAATTTATAATTCATGAGAGTAATAATATTAAAAGACAAATAAATATTACAAATGACACCGAAGAATAAATGTACCATATTTCGTAAGACTTTGACGGCCATAGGGAAACACATGGGGCACTATATCGTCGGAGAGATTCATAGGTTTGAATCTTGTTTCCATTTCCATCTTAGAAAAATCCTTCATGTCCCCAATTAAAAGCCTATATGAATTCCCTTTAAGGCCTTGCTCTCTTAGAATCCTTTCTAGCTTCTTTGGTTTTAGCCATAACCAGTTAAACGTCTTCCATGCCCAAACAAGTGTTGTAAAAAGAATAATGCTCACGATTATTGCCCATGGTTCTTCCATCTTTCTCACTCTCTCTATATGACTGGGGACAAAAAAGAAAATAAAATGATGATAAAATTAGAGGCTTTTTA
Source organism: Cicer cuneatum (assembly GCA_037974295.1). Lineage (NCBI taxonomy): Eukaryota > Viridiplantae > Streptophyta > Magnoliopsida > Fabales > Fabaceae > Cicer > Cicer cuneatum. Next base: position 55,294,957 of record JBBPBO010001984.1, read on the forward strand.
TACCAATGTAACAGTAAACACAATTTATTATTATTATTATTGACAAAAAAGGACATTGGTATTTGTGAATTTTTTGGTACACTGATTAGAAAAATACCAAAAATAATATTAGATTCCAAAAATAATATTAGATTCCTATTTTGAAGATTTTAAAATCTGAATTTTTTTAAATATGGTAGACTGATTAAATTTCCATTTTTAAATTTACTATTTTATAGTAATAATTTATCACTATTTTATTATGCTTAACATTATTTAAATTAAAAGTCATAGTTGTAACACTCCAAATTTTATAATAAACTATTTTATTAATAAAATAATATTTGAAATAATTAATTTGGTGTTAAAATTATTTTAGAATATATGTTGATTAATTTTATGATTAACTTTTTTATATGTGTGTTTTTTATGATGTGCTAATTTTATATATATTTGACTAAATGAGTAATATATATATAACAAATACTATATTTTATTATTTATATATTTTTCTAAAGATAATAGTATTTTAGTGAATATTTTAAATAATAAGATTTTAGGCGATTTTACGTGTATATATGTGTTGGTAATTAATGTGATATTTTCTTGTATGTTTGACTAATGTTAAGTGTGCACATATTTATATTTGAATTATTTCTAAGTATTTCATATTTTAGTTATTTATTTTATAAATAATTATCTTGAGATAGTAGTATTATTGTGTTTGTTTTCCTTTATTTGTATATACTTGTTATGGCATGATGATTTTATATATATTTATCATGATTTACTAATTAATATAAAGTGTTGAAGTTATATTTATTTATTTTGTAATTTTGACTATTCTCTAATGATGATAGTATTTGATGTGAGTATTTTGAAAAATAAGTATAATTATAGTGATTATTTTGAATATGAGAGTTTCAGTTATTATTAATATTTTTTTTTTAAAGTTAATTATTTTAATTACTCTAATTTATAATATATTAGTTCTTAAATATTAATTTTTGAAAATTAAATGGTGTTTGGAGGAGTATTAAAATTGAGATTAAATAATTATTAATTTTGTTTTAACAAAACAAAAATAGTAATAATAAAACATGAAATAAATTAGGAGACCAATGGATTTGACCCATGTGTGTGAAGGGATTTAAATTCCTAATTATGTTAAAAAATAAAATAAAATAAAAAATAAGAAAGGGAGTAGGAGAAGTAGCCCCCTATGTGAAAGGAGGAGTAGGAATGTCAAAATAGAGCTATCATTTGACATTAGTGATCGATAACTGTTTTAGAAAATTTTATCTGTTTTTATCCAAATTTCATTATGTTGTTTCACTCGTTTAGTTAGTCAATTAAACACATTTTTTAATATTTTTAACCATATCAATTTCTCTACAAAATACACAACTTCTCCATTTATGAAATTCGTTATTTTGCACCGTTCTTCTTCATCGTAAGTCTAATTTGGGTGGAAACAACGCCAAAACAACCGTGTGAACAATGACAATATTATGCACTATTTAGTTTCCTATTTAGGGTAAGTTTACTGGACTCAATTTCGAAAATTTACCCTATAGTGTTTTCTCATAATTTATTTTTGACGTTTACCCATAATTGTCGAATTAGATTGATTGAAGGACAAAGAGTCAAATAACAAAGGCTTTTTGCTTGTGGACTCGTATTTGCGTGTGAAAGCGTCGAAATAAGGTAAGTGGTGAGAGGATGTTTGAATTCATGAGTATAATATTGTAAGATTAACGGGAAAGTCGTATTTGTTAACAACTCACTTAATTAAAATCTATTAAAATAAACATTTTAAATATATTAACATATTAATTTGGAAATAATGTATTTCATTAACAACGAAAATAGGCAAAAAGGATAATAAGGGAATTGCCCAAGGTCAAAATAGAGAAATCTAATTCTTTTCCCTCACTTAAGTCATCCCCAAACCATACTTCATCATCTTGCTCAACTCCTACATTTCTCTTTCTTTTTCAAAATCTCCAAAAATATTAATTTACTAAACTTCATAAGACTGGCCCTGACCCATTTCATTCGCGGGTTCAGCCCTCAAGTTTCAATAATCGACCAAATCACATTGAAGGAAAGACAAGCAATGACAAGGAAAAGCACCAAAAACAATTGGAGGAAGATGTGAAGACTGAAGAGGTAAATAGTTAGGAAAGTAAATAACTACTCCAAATCAACCCAAATCGAAGGGGAGAACTTCCATAGAAAACTGAGTTATGTTACATTAACTCCTTGTAGCATGGGGTTTTTGGGAATTTATTCACTAAAATTCTTTACTTTTTGTTAGAAACTACTTTGGGGGTATTATGGGTTAAAAGAACTTAGAGCGTAAGGAAAATGGAATTTTTAGCATATAGGTGTTTTGAAACTGCACCCAAATGATTTTAAAATGTCATGCATGTTGTTTGTTTGATATTTGTATGATTGTTGCGTTAGAAATTTAGGAACTCTTAGGATTTTGAGTAAAGAATTGTAAAGAATTGAAGAATTGTATCTAGCTTTGATTTTTAAGATTAAGCTTCTTGTTATCACAGTAAACATAAATATCAAACAATAATAGTATTTACAGCAAGATGTAACCTCTATGTCAACAGTTTCAGTTTTACTATGAAAATCCTCTTGTTTCTGGTTTTCAGATTCTGAATATGTATGTTCTGTGATTAGATGGTTTGGATGAAAGGATTTGAATTCCCTTCCTGGTTTGTAGTCTTGATGAATTTTACTGGAGTGTTTGAAGAACTCTCCAGATTCTGACACTTCTCTTTCTGCTGATATATCAGGTTCTTGCGATAGTACTGGAACTGGTGATAATTTTGATTCCTCTGGTAGTTCCAATTTTGTTGATATGTGTGATTTCTCTGTCTGTTTTGATATTTCTTGTTCCTCATATGGTTTTAGTTCTGATAGGCATTGTATTTACCAGTTCTTCTTCCACCAGAGTTACTTTGCTTCTGTTTGGTAGATGTTGGAACATAGACATTTTTCCCTTCGTAAGTCAGAATCAGACTATCATAGATGCTCTTCGCTGTTTCTCTGTTAGTGCATTTGTCGAACTTCTTGAATGTGATTGCATTGATCATGAATGTTCTGGATTTGTGATGCAACTTGAACATTTTCTTCTGGTCAGCATCCATATCTCCTAGAAATTTTAACACCATCAGCATCTTCTGGAGCAGTATAACCATCTTCCACCAAGTCCCAAAGTTCAGGATCTTGTGAAATAAAAAAACATATGAGCCTGTCCTTCCAGTACTCAAATCGTTCTCCATCAAATAGAGGAGGTCTGTTGATGTTTCCTCCAATAGCTTCTTCATTGAATCCAGACATGTTGAACCCTTGGATCTTTCCTCAAACACTGTAAAGTGCTCAACCTTGAGGCCGAGCTTTGATACCAATTGAAGGTGCAAACACGAGAAGGGGGGTTGAATTGTGTTTGTCAAACTTGAATTCTTTTGCTGTTTTGTTGAATATTGATGTGAGTTATTTGATGAATAATTAATTAGACTCAGCAGTGGATAATAATAACATAGGAATACAACAATTTATCCTGGTTCACCATTAACTAGGCTATGTCCAGTCCCTTCCTTCAGAAGGCCTTTTCACTAATTCAAACTCCTTTGAATTACCACACTACTGACCCTTCAAGCCAGTCTTCCCAAACAGCCTGACAACCCCAGTCTTTTGAGGAATAACAACACATTGACTCTACAAGCCAAGTTTTCTCAAACAGCCCGACAACCTCAGACCTTTGAGGAACAACAACACCCTGACTATACAGACAAGTCTTCTCAAATAGTCTGACAACCCCAGACTTTTGAGTAACTTCACAACCTTAAACCTACAAGCTAAGTCTTTTTCTAACAACCTGACAACCCCATATTTTAGAAGAAACTTCAACACTATAGGATTGTATACAAGGGATCGAAATTAGAACTGAGTAATTACTTCTGGAAAGTTGATACTCACAATAAGCTTAAAGTGAACTAGAGTGTTTGCTCCTAAAAATTTATGATGATGATCGGCTTCACACTCTAAGAAAAGAACACATAGAAAATACTTATCTTTTAAGCAAGTGTTTCTCCCATTTGAACTCTTTGAATACTTAGGAATTTTTTGCTCAAGTTCTTCTATTTTTTGAGGCTTCATTCTTTAGCATTAAGCCTCTATTTATAGTTGAAATTAGGGCTCCACTTTGATATGATACTTTATTTCTGGAGTGTATTTCAATTAATTCTGTTTTGAGAATATTCTTAAGTATTTTGCTCAGATTCTGTTTCTGGAGTCTTTTGCTCTGATTCTGTTTTAAGCATTTTTCTCAGATTCTGTTTTGAGCATGCTTTTAGCTAGATTATGTTTCTTGAGTCTTTTGCTCCAATTATGTTTTAAGAATTTTTCTCAGATTCTTTTTTGAGCATGCTTTTAGCTAGATTCTGTTTCTTGAGTCTTTTGCTCCAATTCTGTTTTGAGCATTTTTCTCAGATTCTGTTTCGAGCATACTTTTAGCTAGATTCTGTTTTTCTGATTTTTTCGTCTCTAATGAGATCCTCTTATGATATCCTCTGACGGGTTCCTCTGATGATACCCTTTGATGACCATCGTCTTGTAATCATCCTCTGATGATATCCTCTGATAATATCGTTTGGTATTTTCTGGAGGTATCTTTTGGTACTCTCTAGTGACATCCTCTGGTATTCTCTGGATGTTTCCTCTGGTATGCTCTGAATGTATTCTCTGGATGTATTTTTATCTTCTCGTGACATCATTTTCTGATGACATCTTTTGCTTCTGATTTGTATCTTTTGGTGATATCTTCTGTTGACATCCTTTGGTGACGTCATCCTCTGATTTCTTCTTCTAGTGATGTCATTTTCTGGTGACATCATCATCTGATTTTTGCTTCCGGTGACATCCTCTGGTGATGTCATCCTCTGATTTCTAATTCTAATGACGTTATCCTCTAATTTCTGCTTCTGGTTACGTCATCTGATTTTTCATTCTTCTTCTAAGTCAAAATACGATTTTCATAAAATACATTTATTAACATCAAAACTTTAATTGCAAAAACCAACTTGGTTCCAACATTTCTTTTCTATTTTGCTGCATCTGATTCCCAACTCATGATTTTGGGCATCCTGCCTCTGATGAAGAACTTACGTTTCCGGGCATGATTCCTCTGATGCTATTTTTCAACTCTGAGTAATTTTGCCTCTGGTTTCTCCTTCAGTTTTTGCCTCTGACTGTTGTTTTATGGTTTCATGTATTTTGCCTTTGGTAAATTACTTTTGTTTTGCCTCTAGTAAAATGCTTCTATTTTGCCTTTGATAATACTCTTCTACTTTGCCTATGATTTTTCTTCTTCTACTTTGGTTCTAATTTTCTCCTTCCATTTTGCCTCTGTTGTTTCCCTTTTGTCTTTCTTTTGATCATGCTGCCTCTGATAAGAGTTTGCCTCTTATCATGTTGCGTTTGATCCAAGTTTCCCTGATCATGTTGCCTCTGATCCACATATCTTATGATTCTGCCTCTAGACACGTATCCTCTAATTCTGCCTCTAGACACGTATCCTCTGATTCTACCTCTAGTTACATATACTCTAATTCTGCCTCTAAACATGTATCCTCTAACTATTTCTTTGGTCACATATTCTCTAACTCTGATTATGCTACCTTTGACTTATATGCTTCTGGTCATGCTGCCTATGCTTTGTGACTACAAAATGCACTGCCTCTGGCTAAGTTTTCCTCTGGTTCCAACTCTTGTCAAGGACTTAGGATTTAATTCCTACTTGATTTTCAATATATTGTTAAGTTATTATAAGTGTTATAGAGTAATGATTCATTGCAAACCTAATATTATCAAGGCATTGCATACATAACATCTCAAGTGCATTACATTTTTATTAATCATATCATGGATGGCCTTATTCACGGTGGGACATTCAGGTTTGTTACAAGCATGAAACAACAAGTGTAGGAGAACAATCAGGACACTGGTTGGGGTTTGGCCGGCCACCTTTACCAATCATGACTCAATTATCTTGGTGGCCCATATCTAGATATTGTGCGACTTTTGCTTGTTTCAAGGAAAAAATTTGGGGTCATGCATAGTTTTCAGAATCATAATGAATGAATGATTTCAGTTAAGCTTTTATGAAAAATTGAAGTTAAGAGCTTCATCATGTGCATCATAATTTGATGTTTTTATGCATATTTAAGAAATAAATATTTTTAAACTACCCATTATCCCTTTATTTTCAGAACTCACTGAGATTTTATCTTACCCATTACTTTTTTTTTATACATTAGAAGCTAAAGGTGACTGATGTTCAGTCCCAGTACCAGAGGATGATGATCTGCAAGCCTTGTTTTGGACTTAGTGTTTTATGTTTATTTGATGTAATCTAATGTAACAGGGAATATTTTTATAATTTCAATAGTGCTATTGTAATTTAATTAAATAGTTCACTAATTTGAGCTGGAAACTATGTTGTTTAATTGTAGTTACAAGTTACTTTAATGATGCTTATTACTGATATGTAATACTTGTTTCAGTTTTTATTGAGGTGTATGGATTCAATTGTCAAATTCTAGAAAATCGGTAAGGGGTCTTATAGTATTTCCACATGATTCATCTAGGACTCGCTACATATGGCAATAGTCCTTTGAGAGATAATCTAACTGATGTGCAAATATGGAAATTGTGAGATTAAAATATGGAATAAAAACATTTATAATGTGTTGATTGATTTAATTTTGTTAAATGTGTGGTATTTGATATTATTGTGATATTGGATGTCGAATGAATTTTGTGCATATGTTTAATTAGACGAGTTTATGTGGTATGATAATAAAAGATGAATGCATTGTATGATATTAGTTTGTGTTATGTGATAGTAAAAGATGGATGCATTGTATGGTATAAGTTTATGTGATGATGATGTATGATTGATGATAGTGATGTTATAAATTTGTGAGGTGATGATAAACCTTGAAGAATGTATTGTGTGACATAATAATATATGACGATGATGATGGTGACTGACGGTTGAGATGTTATCAAATTGTGATGAGTAAGTTGATGTTACCCCATATTTGATGAAATAGTGGCGATTCCAACTTGTGCTAAAGATTAAGTTTTTAATGGAGTAGTCTAGGCCAACGAGGGAAAATAATAGATGTTGGGAATTTTTGAAGTTGATGAGAATTTTTGAAGTGGATATTATTTTATCATCATATAGGTAGGGTCTGACAAACCTAGTGATGTTAGGGAAGTACAACTGAATGAATGAGCCTGATCGTGGCGATATACTTGAACCTTAAGACAAAATTGTTAGACCTTAGGAATATTCTGGTGGGGAATTCGTAGGTGACTTGGAGGTAGCCCTCCAAATGTCGAGAGCTACCATGCAACACTCGTTTATCTCAATTATCGCGTATATGTGTCTCATATTGAGTTGAGGGGATCTATGAGGACATGACAATTTTGAATTGGTCTTCCACTTGCGTGGCGACATAGTATCAAGCGTCCTAACCAAGTACTTCAGAATTAGAATGATACCAAATTGTGAAGAAGTAGAGTCTAAGCTGATGCATAACATTGCATTTTCTTGTGATCGTTTTGTTGTGATTAATGTGTTTCAAAAGTGATTATAGTTCCTCTTAGATGATTTGATGCATATTATAATGAGATAATGATTTTACTTGAGTGATTTTGATGTTATACTACGGTATTAATTCCTTGAATATTTTGATATCATGATGTGTTATGATACAGTCTATTATGATTATTCTTGTGTTTTTCTTACTTATATTATACTATCAACATGTTTTGAAAATTCATCTTCTTTGTTGTTTGTGTTTGACTAGTTTGACCTTGCGTTTGCAAAATCGCAGTTATTATAGGTTAATGAGTCTTGAAGTTCAAGTTTGGGAGAAACTCCGTTTTGATATATGATATTGGAAATGAAAGTCATAAGTTGTGTTTTTATTTATTTAATTAGAAACGACTTCTTGTATGAAAATCTTATAAGTACTTAGTAAGTTTTTGGAATTAAATTAAGAAATTATAGTTAAATCAAGTTTATGAAGATTGCACTATTTTATAGGAGGAAAAAAGTTTAAAGTGTTCTATTTGTATTTTGATAAATGTGATATCCTAAATAACTTGTAAAAGTTTATTTTTCATCTGAAAGAGTTTTTTTATCCGCTACAAATTTTTATAAAAATAAGGCATAAATTATTATTATTTGGGGTTTAGAGTGTCACAATAATAATTTTATATGATTGAATAATTAAATTAAAAGGTAGTTATTAATATTGATTTTATTTAATATGTTATTTTGGAAATATATGCATATTTGTAAAGACATAAGATATCGAAAGACCAAGATAAAAAGTCAATCAAATGATCTTTACTTATATATTTGAAGAGTCTAATAGATATACGTTGTCATATTTAACATTAATGTGTATGAAAATTAATAATTTTCTATATGATTTGATAATTAATGTAAGAGTAATTAATTAGGATTTTATTTAATACTCGTTTTAGAATATGTGTAACCTTTTGAGAAGGACAGGAGATATCATAACGCGAAGAGGAAATAAATGATGCGATTCTTTACCAAAAAATTTATATGTTTTTCCTAAACAATGAAAATTAATAATTTTCTATGATTGGATAACTAATTTAAAAGATAATTTATATAAACTTTATTTAATATATTATTTTAGAGTATGAAACTTTGTGAGAGGAATACTAGATATCATAAGATGTTGATAAAATTAAAGCGTTCCTTTACTAAAATTTAAATATTTTAAGATTTTAATTTGTTTGTGGTACCGTAAACATGTTTGTCTTTTTAAGAAGTCAATATGATTTAAATAAAATAACCTATTCAAAGTACAAGATGTATCATGGTACAAAGCCCAACAACAAATGATGAAAGTAACCCCAAAACCCCAACTTTCAATCCTTGACCAAAATACAAGGTCAGCCCAACCATATTAAATTGCCTATAAAAAATTGACAAGCCTATACATGATGAACAACACTTAAACATTCAAGGGGATTAGTCCACAATTGATGAAGTTATACCTTAAAGCCATTAACATGATATTTAAACTGCCAATATGATAATATTTTAATGTTATCTACTTGACTATTCAAAACACATTCTTATTACTTACACTATAAAATTTATGGCAAGCTAAATAGTTCAAACACAAACTAACTAAATTACAATCAAACTATCACGAAGTGTTTTATTGCCACAAAATAAACTAGAAAACAATTAAACACATCGAGGAATCTAATTAGAAAACCTAGCATATACACTAAACCAATGAAAACCGACGACCAAGTCTTCTCGAATAGATGACATTCCACAAACAAATGATGCAAAGATTCCACATTACCATAAAAAGCTTTTCAATAATAGATTTGAAGGTGCAAACGCGAGAAGGGGATTGAATTGTGTTTGACTAACTTGATTACATTTTCTATTTTTGCTGTTTTATAACAAAATCTGATGTATGAATAAAACAGAGTTAACAGCGGATATTAAGTAAATATAAAATACAAAATTTTATAATGGTTCGCCGTCAACGAGGCTACGTCCAGTCCCTTCACTTTGAAGGATTTCACTAGTTCAAAACCTTGAATTACAACAATCCCACTGACCCTCCAAGTCAATCTTCTCAAACAGTCTAACAATTCTAAACTTTTGAGGAATACAACACTTTGACTTCTCAAGTCAAGTCTTCTTCTACCAATCTGACAATCCCATATTGTAGAAGGAATTACAACGCCTTGAATCTAATTGCTAAGTAATCTGCTACCGCTTCCGACTCTCTCAGATTGTAGACTCTACTTCAACAGCTTAGATCTAACACAAGGGAAAAAACACGAGTGCTTGCTTCTGGAAAGCTGAAACTCACAATTAACCTCACTGAAAACTCGAGTGTTTGCTTCTGGAAGTGTATGACTCTTTTGTGATTTTCGATGCTGAGTCTTCAGTCTTGAGCCTCCTTTTATAGATGTGAATAGGGTCTCTTCCAATCTTAAATTCGAGCTGTATCTTGCTGGATTCTCTTGCAAAAATATCTTGTCCAATTGGGTTTCTCTTAAATAAAAAACATATCTTTTTCTGCTCCAGATTGCCTTCGAAAATAACTTTGACCAATCCTGACTTTAGTTAATTCTGGAACAAATCTTTCTTCCCGCCAATAGCTTCTGAATTCCACAAGACTTCACTTTATTTTTGTATTGAATCCGTTTAATACTTTGATTAAATATAATCACGACTCCATTGATCATGATTCAATCTGGACCGCTTGATCTTTTGCTCTCGTCCACATTTGGACCATACTAATTGATCTGCTGTGATCATCTGATTTCGGCCAACACTGGACCACACTTTTTGATCTTCTGATCTCGACCACTCTGGACTTGCAATCTGATCTGCTGTGATCCTCTGATCTCAACCAATGTTGGACCACACGTTCTGATCCTCTGATCTCGGCCAACACTGGGCCATATACTTAAATCTTGACCATTGATCTGAAACTTTTCCCTCTGATCTGGACCAATTTTGACCTGGGTCTGGATTGAACTGAAATTAAATCTGGACATATGATATTTCAGTCTGGACAATTACCTTCTGATCTGGATCAGGTCTGGATTAAATCTGGACATCATTTCTTCTGGTCTGGACTTAGTTTCATACTCTGAATCATGCTATCTTCCGGTCTGGACCAAGTCACTTGTTCTGGACCACTTATCTGAAGCTCTGGTTAAGTCTGGATCAAGTCTGGACTGTTTATCATTTCACTGCCAAGCTATCTTCTGGTTAGAATAACTTTTGGACCAAGTCTGACTTATGAATCCTTCTGGTCTGGAACAAGTCTCCCTTTGGCAGGCTTCCTTCTGGTCTGGTCCAGGTCTCCTTTTGGACTCTACTTCCTTCTGATATAGGCCAGGAAAGATATCCTCTGATGGTATTTTGACATCCTGGAGTATCCTCTGTTGCTTTCAGGGTGCATCCTCTAGTACCTTTTGGATGCATTATCTGGTGACTTCTAGAGGTGTATCCTCTGGTATGATTTTACCTTCTGATTACTCATCCCCTGCCTCTAGTGACTTCAGCTTCGGCCTCTGATAACTTCATCTTCTGGTGACATTTAATATAGTAATTCAAGGTACAAAATAAGATTACATGAAGTGCTTTTGTAAACATCAAAATCCTAAGTGCTTAGAACCAACTTGGTTCCAACAAGATCACCCTCAATGCCATCACAAATATTCTGAGTATCTTTCACACCCCCAAGCCCTTCACCACCCCATACTTATGCAGTACCACTTTAAACAATATCGCACTTTGCACCATCCTTAACCTCCAAAATCATTTTCTTAATAAAACAACATTAAACACTCACAAATTACGCACACCTATACAATCATATTTCATCTAATAGATATAAAGATATTTTAGAATATTACTAACAAAATAAAATAATAACAAAATATGATTAGATGTATTATGTATACATATTAAAATCTCATGATAATTCTATATTATTCATGTCTAATAAAAAAGTCATGTTATTAAAATCTCATGCTTATCAGGAAAAATCTCATGCAAACCCCATATTAATTTGTTATCGAATATATTTATTGTTTGGATGTATATTGTTATATGGGCGCTTTTTTAAAAAAATACTTAAAATTTAGAAGTTTCATTCTACTGAATTTATTTCCATTTTCTTTTAATCACAATTTAAAAATAGAAAATAAAGTAAAAAAATCTAGTGTACAAAGCATGGATCACCACAAGAAGCACTTATTATTTATTTCTATTTTTTTTTTCAGGCAGAATGGTATTTTTTTTACAAGGTGGTTTTCAATTTGATTGTTATTTGCCATATAATTAAACAAACAAACAAGTAAATATATAATTTTATATTGTGAAGATAATAACCAAGTCTCCATAGCAAAAACCATGGTATAAATTATTTATTTCCTTTCGTTTACATTTTTGTTAAAATGAATTTCATTTCGTATATTCTATTACCAATTATAGGCAGTGACGGTTTTGTGCGACCATATAAGGTTCTGAATGTTCAAAGGCATTAAATATTTTTATAGTATAAAAAATTATATATTATTAAAAAAATGTAATATAAAAAATTATATAGTAAAAAAATGTCAAAGTTTGAGTGGTTTCATGTTTTTCCTTTTTAAACTTTAAGTCCAAAATTTGAAATTTATAAATTGTTGGGTCTTAATGGTTGAATATGTACAAAAAATGATATACATTTTCTTATCCTTATACTCAAATTAGAACACTAAATAACAAAAAGATTTTTTCCTTCTCAATTATCCTACTCTTGTTACTTTTTTTTTTACAAAGAGGAATGTAACTCACTTTATTAAGAATGACCGCTTTTGCAAGAAAATGAACAACCATTTTAGCATCTCTCCTAAGCAAACTCCACATGAGAGTTGTTAAAAATAACATTAAGAACGGACCTACATTTAATAAGAATAGCATCTAGCTCCGTTAAATCGTGAGACGAACTATAAAATGCAGCAAGTACAACCTTTGAGTCCTTAGAAAATACAGATATTAGTAAAACTCAACTCAACTATCCAATCCATAGTCGTAAGGGCTCCCATAGCTTCACCAACATTTACCGAAACGACAGGTTGCACCCATATAGTTTTGGCTCCAATGTAAAGACTTACTTCATCTCTTATACAAAGGTCAATTTATGTCCTATTATATGCACCGACAAGAAAGAAACATCAATGTTGCATTTTATAAACCCATAGGCGGGGCTACCATCGAGGCCCTGCGCCGAGCGGTGAGTCATCACCCTCAGACCATCGCGCAATCGAGCAACACTCCACTCGTTCGACATATTTTTACCACAAAAGACAATCCCAGCAGGCTGCTCATCTTCTTGATCTCATACAACACGGTTCCTACCTCACCACAAACTCAACAACATCATAGAGAACACATTATTCTTAACCTTAGACAATTAATTCAATAACTTGGATATAATTTTTTTGAATTCGTACCTAGACGAAAAAGACAATCAATTGAGTCCCATAAACCAACCTCCCACCAAACTATACCACTCTTCCAACATAGGAGTAAGACATGGTCAATAGTTTCTGAAATTTGTGAAGAAAAAAATGATATAATTTTCCATAAAATCTTCTTTAATTATCAACAATTATTCATCTCTATGCTCATCTCAAATGTTTATCTCTTGTTGAGATAATCGTTGAATGAGATCTTGTAATACAAATTCTTGTTGATCACATCAAACAAAGTGAAATTCATTTTCATTATCTTAATCGTAAGATTCAAGGTGAATTGATTAATATCTCATAATCATAATGAAATTTATTTTTATTATTATTATTATTATTATTAAAAATTAAAAAAAAATCATATTGGAAATTTCAAAGTTTGAAATTTCCGGTAATATAAAATAGTTTGAAATTTCCGGTAATATAAAATTAACTATCATAAATTTCAAAACTTAATTTTTCGATGAATGATAACTACCGAAAATTTCATCAATTTCTGGTACACATACTGAAAAATCCATAATCTTTTGACAATTTAAAAATATTTTGCTTACCAGATTTTTTTGAAAATAAAATTTCTGGTAGTGTGACGTAGTCGGAATAACAAAAGATTAGCAAGCGCCAAATTCGAAAGAACAAACAAGTTCGCAAGCGACAAACCTGTTTCGATAAAACTCTGGAATCCACCAGAAGAGAGAAAACTCTCGAAATCTAATATTCAATAATAAAAAGTTTTTCCGGTTACAACATAGAAAGTCTATAAATACCTAATCGAAACCCTAGCACAAAAATTAGGCAACATAGGAAAAGTCCGAAATTACAGGAAAAACTTAAAATGTTATTTTGAGGTCCAAGACGAGCCAAAAACGGATCTGGAGCCCATATCACACAGCAAAGCAGTGACTTGTGACTGTGGCGCGATTCCCTATCCGGAAAGGTATAATAATAGGCAATTTGACACTGGACGATCATTTTCTGCATTTCCAGCCGCGTTTGTCTGCAAAGCCGTTTCTTCCTCGATCCTGGCCGCGAACCTTCCTACATCAATCTCCTCCACCTCTAAAGAACTCGACCCCGAGTTTATACCAGGATAAAGATCAGCATCCTCATGGAATTCATGAATATCAGCCACATTAAAGGTATTGGAGATATTCATGGATTCCGGCAAGTCGATCACATAAGCGTTGTCATTGATCTTCTTCAGCACCTTGAAAGGCCCGTACTTGCGAGGCTGAAGCTCCTTGTAAGTGCCAACTGAGAACCTCTCCTTACGCAAGAACACCATCACATCATCTCCCACAACATAGACCTTGGCTCTCTTGCGCTTGTCAGCAGCGACTGTGTTATTCTGCCCAATAGCCTCTAACTTCGCCATGACAGCTTCCTTAACGGCTTGCACATCCTTGGCTATACTTTCAGCTGCAGTACTCACCCCATGAGCCTTGGGTAGCACCACCAGATCAACCACATGCCGCGGTGGAGAAGTATAAACCAGAGAGAAAGACGATTTTCCCGTAGCTGAGTGCACTGCGCTGTTGTAAGCAAATTCAACTTGGGGGGTAAAACCAGATCCCACTACTTCGGCTTATCCCCGCAAACACTCCGAATCATATTTCCCAGTGTTCGGTTAGTGACCTCTGTCTGCCCATCAGTTTGAGGATGAGCTGTAGAACTCCTATTCAGTGCAGTACCAAACATCCGCCATAGAGTAATCCAGAAATGACTGAGGAACTTGGGATCTCGGTATGAAGTGTGAAGGTGCAAACACGAGAAGGGGGAGTTGAATTGTGTTTGACAAACTTGAATACTTTTCCTGTTTTTACACTTTTAAAACAAAACTTGATGTATGAATAAAAACAAAGTTAGCAGCGGATATAAAGTAAAAATAAAACACAGAATTTTTATACTGGTTCACTGTTAACGAGGCTACGTCCAGTCCCTTCACCTTGAAGGATTTCACTAATTCAAACCTTGAATTACAACCGTTCTACTGACCCTCCAAGTCAATCTTCTCAAACAGTCTAACAATCCTAGACTCTTGGGGAATATAGCACCTGTCTTCAGCCAATCTGTCTTTTGTGATTTTCGATGATGAGTATTCTGCCTTGAGCCTTCTTTTATAGATGCAGATTAGGGCCTCTTCCAATGCTTAAATTCGAGCTGAATCTTGCTGGATTCTCTGTAAAAATAACTTGACCAATTGGGCTTCATTTAAATAAAAAACATATCTTTTTTAAGCTTCAGATTTCTTTCAAAAAATAACTGGCCAATCAAAACTTTAGTTGCTTCCCGCCACAGCTCCTGAATTCCATAATACCTCAGTTTTATTTTTGTAACAAATCTTTTTAATACTTTGATTAAAATAAATTAAAATCTCCACCGTGAATCCTCCTGATTAAATCTGGACCATTGGATTCTTCTGCGCTAGTCCACATCTGGACCAAACTAATTGATATGCTGTGATCCTCTAATTTAGGCCATCCCTGGACCACACATCCTAACCCTCTGATCTTCTGATTTCGGCCATCCTGGACTTGCACCTGATATGCTACAATCCTCTGATCTCGGCCATTGCTGGACCACACATCCTGACCCTCTGATTTCGGCCAACACTAGGCCATGGTTTGATCTTCTGATCTCGGCCAACACTGGGCCAAATAATTAATTCTGAACCATTGATTTGGAAATCTTCCCTCTGATCAGGACAAATTCTGGACTTGGTCTGGATTAAACTGAAATTAAATCTGGATAAGTAATTTTTCAGTCTGGACATTTTACCTTTGATTTTGGATCATGTCTAGATCAATTCTGGAAATCATTTCTTCTGGTCTGGACTTAGTTTCATACCCTGAACCATGCTATCTTCTGATCTGGGTCAAATCTGGATTGATTCTCTTGTTCTGGACTCATTAACTTATCTTCTGGTTGAGTCTGGAACAAGTTTGGGCTGTTTTAATTTCTCACTGCCAGGCCATCTTCTGGTCAGAATAACTTCTGGAATAAATCTGATATTTGATTCCTCTTGGTCTGGACAAACTCTCCCTCTGGCAGGCTTTCCTCTAGTATGGTCCAGGTCTTCTTCTGACATTACTTCCTTCTGATATGGGAAAGCAAAGATATCTTCTGGAGATCCTGGAGTATCTTCTGGTAATTCCATGATGCATTCTGGATGCATCTTCTGCCTCTGCAAACTTCATTTTCTAGTTGTATTTAATGTAATAATTCAAGGTACAAAATAAGATTACATTGAGTCCTTTTGTAAACATCAAAATCCTAAGACTTAGAACCAACTTGGTTCCAACAAAGTGATGGACCTGGGGACTCCATGCAAATGCACAACCTTCTTGAAAAACAACTTGGCTATGTTGGATGCATCAGCGGTTTTCTTACAGGCAATAAAGTGTGACATCTTCGAAAACCTGTCGACCACCAAAAATACAGAATCTACTCCTTGCTGCGTAGCCCCAATACAAAGTCCATCGAAAGATCTAATTAGATATCATCAGGAACAGGTAATGGCATGTAAATACCACTGTTTGGAGACTGACCTTTAGAAACCTGACAAGTGTAGCAGCGCTTGACGATAGTGCCCACGTCACGGCGCAGATGAGGCCAGTAATACCGCTCCTCCAGACTGGCGATGGTCTTATCTCTTCCCAAATGACCTCCAAGACCGCCACCATGCATATCTCGAATCAGCTTCTCCCTTAAAGAAGAATTAGGAATGCAGAGCTGATTCCCTTTAAACAGGTACCCCTCTCGAATACGAAAATCTGCGCTGGGATGCTGATTTGTACACTTGAGCCACAACTCCTTGAACTCAGTATCAGACTCATATAGCTCCTTTAGCAACTCAAAACCCACAATCTCCCGAGCTAACATAATCAATAAGGAAGCCCTCCTACTCAACGCATCTACTACCTTGTTCTGAGCGCCTGATTTGTGCTGAATAATAAATGGGAATTTCTGCAGAAAACTCACCCATCGAGCATGCATCTTGTTTATCACCTTCTGACTATGGAGGAATTACAGGGCAAGGTGGTCAGTGAACAAGATAAACTCCCTCTCAATCAGATAATGCTCCCATTGCATCAAAGCTCGAAATACTGCATAAAACTCTTGGTCATAAGTGCTCCACTTCTGCCTGGCGTCGCTCAGTTTTTCATTAAAGAAGGCCACTGGCCGCTTCTCTTGTGAAAGTACAACACCTACCCCTACTCCACTAGCGTCACACTCCACCTGAAATATCTTGTCGAAGTCAGGTAAAGCGAGAATTAGTGTTGTGCAAAGCTTCTCCTTGATCATCGCAAAGTTCAGTTCTTGTTCAGGTCCCCACTGGAACTTTCCTTTCTTCAAGCACTCGGTGATGGCGCAATAATGGTGCTGAAGACGCGCACAAACCTCCTATAGAAGGTAGCCAAGCCATGGAAACTGCTTACTTCAGTCACAAACTTAGGTGCAGGCCAGTTTCTGATAGCACTTGTCTTCTCTTCGTCCACCTCCATCTTCACCAACAACAAAACCCAGAAACAACAGCTTGTTGATATAGAAGGTGCACTTCTTCACGTTGATGTATAACTGGTTCTCTTGCAAGACCTGTAGCACTTGCTTCAAATGCCCTAGATGATCCTCCTTGGTCTTGCTATAAATCAGAATATCATCAAAGTCAACCACCACAAAAGAAACAGTAAAAGGGCGAAGAACCTGATTCATCAGCCTCATGAAAGTACTGGGGGCGTTGGATAACCCGAAAGGCATGACCAACCACTCGTAAAGGCCATCCTTGCTCTTGAAAGCTGTCTTCCACTTATCCCCGGGTCTAATTCCAATCTGATGATAACCACTCCGTAGATCTATCTTCGAAAACACCTTAAACCCCGATAGCTCATCAAGCATGTCCTCTAGACGAGGAATGGGAAATCTGTACTTGATTGTTATCTTGTTGATGGCTCTGCTGTCAACGCACATCCGCCACTGATTGCTCTTCTTAGGCACCAAAAGCACTGGAACTGCACATGGGCTCATACTCTCTCTAATGAACCCTTTCTTCAGCAAATCCTCAATCTGTTCCTGCAATATCTTGTTCTCCTTGGGACTCATGCGGTAATGAGGCAGGTTCGGCAAGCTTGAACCCGGAATTAAATCAATCTGATGTTGAATATCTCGAATAAGAGGCAAGTCGCTGGGTAGCTCATCCGAGATCAACTCCTCAAAATTCGTCAAGATTTCCTGAACGTCTTTCGATGGTTCGGGCTCTTTTTTCATAGCACTCAGCAAACCCTTGACCACCACTGGGCAAAACCACTCAGTTTCCTTGAAGGCCTCAGTCAGGTCATGCTCATCCTGCGTCATAACAAGAAAACTGGACTTCTCCTTCCCTGTTTGTCTTTTAAAGCCAGAAACCGAGACCATAGCTATCTTATGTGTTCCCTAGGTGAACATCATGACATTATCACTTCCTCTATAAGTGATATCATTATCATACTACCAAGGTCGCCCTAGTAGGACATGACATAAATCCATATTCAGAACATCACACACTACTTTTTCCTTGTAATGCCTTCTGATGGAAATAGGCACCCTGCAAGTCTGCGTCACCTTGACCTGCAAACTCTTACTCACCCAGCCCAAAGCATAAGGCTTGGCATGCGGTTCTGTCGGCAACTCTAGGTATTCCACCAGCTTTTGGGAGACCAAGTTCTCTATACTCCCGTTATCCACAATCAGATTACACACCTTATTCTTAATAGAACAATGTGTTCTAAAAAGATTCTTCCTTTGCCCCTCCTCCTTTGAAGACAACAGGACCCTCTACAGCACAAAGTTCACCGCTTCTACTTCAGCGAACTCAACACCATCATACTCGTTGCCTTCTTCCTCTTCCTCAGACTCGTCATTCAAGACTGCAGTCATTCTCTTAGAAGGGCAAACATTCGACCTGTGACCCTACCCACCGCAACGGAAACACTTATCTCCTATCGGTTTCGCGTATGGGTTGGCTGACTTCTTGTTCGCCCTCTTGTTGGGCGTATCACTACTGATGACACGAGTTCCCTTTGCCGAGGAGTTACAATCCTTAGCAGCAACGCTCTTATCCTTATCATCCGCAACTTCAGAATTACCCAGCGGAGTGAATCTAGGAAAAGATGAAAATTTTCTGGACGATTTCTCTATCAGTTCCACTTTCAAGGCTAGCGTAGAGGCCTCCGTCACGATCCAGACAATCTATAGACCCATCTTCTCCTGGATCGACCCCTTCAAGCCATTAATATAGCGAGTCACTTTCTGGCGCTTTCCTCTAGTGCTGCCTCTACACAACAAGCTTATCCCACCATAAAGCAGCAATGCTCTTCAATCCAATTGCCACCATCTTCACCTGCTTGTTTTCTAGCACACTCATCACGTCGAAGAACCGATCAATGTCAATCTGCCAATCCAGAAACTCTTTAACCTCCATAGTTCCATAGAACAATGGGATATCAGCCTTGACTCTGTAGTTGTTGCGATTCTGTTGATTATCGCAACCCTAATTCTCCTCCGGGATCTCTTTTTCGGAACTAGAGTCCGATTCAACACGAGCATGCAAGCCTCCTTGTGGACGCCTGGGCGGTTCTTCTCTCCTACCTCTGTCCCTTCTATCATCCCTCCTATCATTGATGGCGTTCATTTGATCCGCCAAAGTCGCCATCTGCGTAGTCAAAGCAGTAAGGGCCATGGTAAAAGCCGCGGTGATACCCTCAATGTCTGCTTTTGTGACTGGTTGATCTCCCATGGCTGTTCAAGCTACGAAAAGAAATAGGAGAAAGCCTGCTCTGATACCACCTGACGCAGTCGAAATCACAAAAGATTAGCAAGCACTAAATCCGAAAGAACAAACAAGTTCGCAAGCGACAAACCTGTTTCAATAAAGCTTTGGAATCCACCAGAAGAGAGAAAACTCTCGAAATCGAATATTCAATAATAAAATGTTTTTCTAGTTACGACATAGAAAGTCTTTAATTACCTAATCGAAACCCTAGCGCGAAAGTTAGGCAAAACAGGAAAAGTCCGAAATTACAGGAAAAACTTAAAATGTTATTTTAAGGCCCAAGACAAGCCCAAAATAGATCTGGAGCCCCTATCTCACGGCAAAGCGGTGACTTGTGACAGTGGTGCGTTTCCCTATCCGAAAAGGTATAATAATAGGCAATCTGACACCGGACGATCGTTTTCGGCATTTCCCGCCGCGTTTGTCCGCAAAGCCGTTTCTTTCTCGATCTTGGCCGTGAACCTTCCTACATCATAGTGTTAATTTCTATACCGAATTTTTGAGGTAAAAATTTTACGTACTAGAAATTTTGGTGAATGAGTATGATTTTAGGGCAACTTTTTTACAGTGGAATGAAAGAAAATGAAAACAGTAAAATTAGATTTTTGACATATTGAAGGGTTACAAATCTAATTGATCGAGAGTGTATAAAATCCAATTTTTGGGATATAACAGTTTAGGTCCAAAAATAGTTTAGGCCATTTTGGGCTTACATACTGCTTCGTTTAGCTAGGCCTATATTTATTGTGGTTGTTGATCGACCTCCAATATTTATTTAAAATATACAAAAAATACTATCAAATTTAAACTTCTAATAAATAATAAAATCATTTTTTCGCTATTAAATTTAGTTTTTTCACCACATGATACCTAAATTCGATAAAATATTGAGAATTGTGGAAGACTGGAAGAGCATCCACCATATCTTACTATACTTTTTCGCAAAATAAGACACATTGTTTGGTAAAACACTGTCAAAATTTGAAACACAACAAAGGCAAAAACATGAAGGCATAAGCATAAAGCATGAGCCTATATTCTATAAATAAAATTACATCCGCAATATTTAATTTAGTTCCAAGAAACGATTTACTCATTTAATATTTTTGTTTTTCGATTTGATCATTTATCTTTTAAAATATTAATAAAGTTATATTTTTTCAAAATATGCTACGCATTTATTTAAAAAATTTAGAAAATTCAACTTTATCTTCAAGAAAATCTAGATGTTCGGCAAATTTAGAATTCATAGCTTCAAAGTATTTGGCTCGAATATTAAATCTTTATCTTCTTCTTCAACACCCACGTTCTTTGACTTAGATGAGTGTATTGATTTGAGGAATTAGAAACGAAAAAAGGTGATTGATTTTGAAGGGAAAAAAAAGGGATTAAAGGACCGGTTATTAAAAAAATAAACATTAAAGCTCTTTTTTATTACTTGATCCAAAAGCTATTTTTTCTGATGCCATACTAGAGTTATGACTTATGAGTTTAACTCAAACACACAAATCAACGTGTAAGAGGCAAGGGTTCTATTTAAAGCTTTGTAGAAAGAAAATATTTTTGGTTTTAACTACGTGGTTTCTAGGGGTGTTCAAAAAAACTAAAATTTGAACTAAACTGTAGAATTAAACTGAATCGAACCGGTTTTTGAACTGATTTTTTAAAATTGAAATTGAATCGAATTGGTTTTTAGTTCTAAAAAAACCGAACCGGTTTTTTGTTAAAAAACTAGAACCGAATTTTTTTACAAATAATTAGGGGTAATTATGTAAAATTTGGCTTATAGGAACAAAATAATTAAATTAAAACCAGTTCGGTTTGGTTCAGTTTTTAGAACTGAAAACTGGTTTGGTTCGGTTTTTTAGAAATGAAAATCGATTCGATTCGATTTTCAAACGGTTCAGTTCAGTTTTCAAATTTTGCTCACTCCTAATGGTTTCTGGAAGAGTATGATCTTAGTAATCTAAAATTAGGTCCGGAGATAAATAGAGTCTTGACAAAAAATTGTTCTAGTTAGAATTTAAGTTTGAATTCTTTTAAATGATTCGTTCTTAATTAAAATTTATTACTTATATAAGTTCAATCATTTGTTTTTGTAGAAAAAACATTTAGTGTCTTTAGTGCAATTGAAAAATATTTTTTTGTACACACTAATCGTGAAAATAAGTTTTGTATTAATTAATTATGAAAATAAGTTAATCACTAAAAGTTATAACAATGACAAAAGCTAACATTAGGAGAAGGACTACGAAATATCTACTAAACTTTTCGGCCTAGGTTTAAAGAAGCATCATAATACATAACAAATACTATAAAGTTATAGCTTCTTACCGCAAAAATAACATAAATTTGTGGTTAAGTTAAAAAAGATTTTGTAACTTAAAAAAATCCTCTCAAATTACTAATCAGAAAATCTCTCACACATACTAAAATTCAAATTGATTGTTATTTGTAATTGAAAAAAATGCTCAAATTGTAACTTTTATAACTCCTAAAAAGGTCACAAAATTGTTGGAGAAAAAAAATAGTTGAATTTGTGGTAGCCAACACACTCATAACGGACCAGTTTGATTGATTGAAAATATCAGCAAACATTTGTTGTGGCATATACCTTTCCAAAAATTAGATTGTTCTAGCGTTGTGATTGCTTAAGTCGCCACAAATGTTGTCTTTTCTGACCACCTAGACCGCCACAAATTAAATAGATACGTTGGCATTTTGTGACTCATTTGACCGTCACAAAGACTCTCTTTTCTCATTATATATATCACTCTTCCTCTCATTTCTTACTTTTAACTTCTTTCTAAATTTTCTCAATATCTTCTCTCTACAAATATTTCTCCATCTTTTCTATCTACATTCTCTCTTGAGTTTTGGTAAGTCTTTATTACATTTTTGTTTTCTAATGTTAATTTTTTATTTGAAGTTATTTATTTAACGAATATTATTTAATTTTCATTTTGATAGTGGTGTTATTGTGTTGATTGCAAAGAGTTGTTATTTGTTCATAAGTTTCAAGTTAGATACTACTCTACATCAAATTAGTATGTAATGCATTTTAAATATAGATTAGTCATTTATATATTTATTATTGAAATAAAATTATATGATTATAAAGTATTTTTAGAGTGTTAATATTTTATTTTAGAATGTCGAATATATTATTTTTAAAAGGGGTTATAATATTATTTTTAAACTTTAATGTTAGTAAGATTTGTTAAAATAAAATGCAAGTACAATATTTAAATTGTAAAATTTTTACTCAAATTAAAATGTAGTTATTTTTTAAAATGCTGATAAAGTATATTTTTTTATGGTAGTTATTTTTTCTATTATGATTTATTATGTTGGTAAAATATAACTTTATTAATAAATTGTAATTTTTTCAGCAACAAAATAATGCTTATGAAAAAAAAATCAATTTATAATATTGATCTATTTATAAATATGTAATATTGTATACATAAAAAAAATTATATCATTTTCAAAAAACATAAAAGGTTAATATTTCAAAATGATTTGTCCAAAAAAAAAAAACTAGAAATATTGTTTACATAAATATGATAAATAAAATTTTGAAAGAAAAGCAAAACATATTAATATTAATATTTGTTGTTAGTCATTACAAAGAATTGTAGATGAGTTCATACAAAAATTTTATATACTTTTATAGCTTCTATTTTAGTTTATAGGGACTTATTTTACAATAAAATTAATTAAACCATTTAAAATTTTATTTTAGATTATATATAGCTCCTATTATGATTTATTATATCGTTAGTAAATGTTCCCTTAATTGACACATAAAGTAGTATGTCATAAATTATTATTTAGTAGTTTGTAGATGTTAATAACAAAAAAATGCTTTTGAAAAATAAAGAATTTTATATATATAACATCGATATATACAGACTGAATCTTCTTCTTATCTTAGTACGGGTCGATGTCATCATCCGTCGACTGACAATGTTGACCAATTAAAGGAACAATGGACGACTGGGCAAGAAGAAAAAACACAACAGTTGATACAAGCAACAATTGAAAAACTAAATGCAAAATGAAAACAAAAGTTTCAACAACAACAACAATTTTCATTTCCTACTGCGTTTCCTCAGTAGTTCTCCTCTCAGCAGCAACAACAATATCCATGGTTTTAGTACTTGTAGCAACAACCATTGTTCTAGCAGCAGCAACAACCTCCAAATTTCCAGCAGCAAAACTGCATTCAATGTTTCAATAACAACAATATTTTAAAAATTATCAGTGTGTGTCGTCTTTCATAACAGTTTCCTCAACCTCAAACAGATCAAACTCCATACCGACCAATTATGCCAACAACTGACTTGATCAGAGCAGATTTAAATCAACCTCTATCAACTATGGCTCCGTCGACTAATTGTGGCTTATTTGAAGATGAAATACAATTTTAAACCATGTTGTCTCCAACACCAATAATTAATAATTTTGAGGGACTTTTGTCGTCGAGTAATATTTCATCAAATAATGATGGAGGGAGTGGAGCTAATTATCAGAGGAATTAGTATGATGATTGATGTATTCGAATAATATTTTCGATTTTCTATTTTTGGTTTGTATGAATAATTTATAAATTATTATTTAATTATGGTGTGTTTTATTTTTGGTTTGTATGATATAATTTATTAATTTTGAAATGTTTTATTTTGTATGGTAGTAATAATTTAATTAATTATAGACAATTCAATTAACATTAATATTAAAATTATATATTTGTTTTTATATATATTATTTTATTTAAATTTATATTTTCATTTTTTAAATTATACTAATATTATATATATATATTATATTTTTGAATTTTAAAAAATTATTATTTTTTAATAAAGTTATCCATTTGTAGCGGCCAAAAGACTACAAATGAGACAATTTGTGGTGGCCTAAACTCCACAAACTGTGTTTTATTCACTAGTTTTCTCTTTTGTGGCGGTATGTACCCACACAAATTTGTAGCTGCCTTTTCCATTACAAATTTGTGATGAATTAACGTCAAACAAATGATAAGCTGCCACAAAAGTTTGTGATTGAGTTATTTGTGGCTGCCTTAGCCTGCCACAAATATGACTTTTATGGTTGTTTTCCCCATTTGTGGGAGCTTTAGGCCGCCACAAATATTTGTTTTTCTTGTAGTGTTGAAGCATCACTTTCTATTAATTTATCTATAATAACAAGAGTCTAGCAGAAAAAAGAAAAAATACTCATATCTATAATTTTAGCACATCACAAATATTAAGAGTATATTAGTTATTTTAATTTTATTTTGCCTCCATTTTATTATATCTTTTAAATTCAAATTTCAAATCGTTCCCACTTACACACTTTCTCAATCACTTTTACAATTTTCAATACATTATATCTCTCATTTTTCAACTTTTTCTTTCTTTTTTTAAATCTCTCTACTTATACTCTTTAATTATTATTCAAAATTTATATTATTTTTTATAAAAAAAAAATGAGGAAGAGGAAATTTGTATTAATTAAAGTAATATTTATTGCCTTTTTACAACTGTCTTTGAGAGGATTTACACTCGGTACCTTGACTTACAAGACTAAACTCTTACCAGTGAACTATTACCTCAAGTATTTTAAATTTATATTCATCAATCTCTAATGTTAATGTGCACTTTAAAATATTAATCACTTAGTAAAAAATGAATGTTTACTTTTTTATGATATTTTCTATAAAAGAACAAGGAAAATTATAATATTAATTACTTGAGTATTCTATAAACATTATGATATTTCACTGATCAATTAATTAAGAGAGAAAATATATTTAAATTTGACATTATGTTTTATATATATATGTATCAAGTGAGAATACTATTTATTGTGAGAGATGAGAGGAACCAATCTCAACCCTTAGATTTAAATAATGGCTATGATTTAAAGATCCATATATAATATCTAACATTTAATTTTAATTTGTTTATCAATTGGAGCAAGACTTCAATAGTCACAATGACGCAGTCGGAAATCGCAAAGGGTTAGCAAGCGCTAATCATAATAAAAGAATAAGTTCTGGAATCCACTAGAGAAGAGAAAACTCTCAAAATTAATTATTTTATTAAATGATACCGTTTGTTACAACATAGAAAGTCTTTAAATAGATAATAGAAACCCTAGTACGAAAATTTGGTAAAACAGAAAAGCCCGAAATTAAAGGAAAAGATAAAACGGCTGTAAAACAGAAAAGCCCGAAATTACGGGAAAAACTAAAACGGCTATTTTGAGGCCTAAGACGAGCTCAAAACGGTTCTGGAGCTCATACTTCATGACAAAGCCATGAGTTGTGTTCGTGGCGCGATTCCCTTTTTGGAAAGGTATAATAATCGACAATCTGACACCGAACGATCGTTTTCCGCATTTTTTTTCTGCTTTTGTCTGCAAAGCCGTTTCTTCCTCGATTCTGGCCGTGAACCCTCCTACATCAGTCTCCTCCACTTCTAAAGAACTCGACCCCGAGTTCATACCAGAATAAAGGTCAGCATTTTCATGGAACTCATAAATATCAGCCACATTAAAGGTATTGGAAATATTCATGGATCCTAGCAAGTCGATCACATAGGCGTTGTCATTGATCTTCTTCCGCACCTTGAAAGTCCCGTACTTGCGAAGCTGAAGCTTCTTGTAAGTGTCAACTGGGAACCTCTCCTTACGCAGGAACACCATCACATCATCTCCCACAACAAAGATCTTGACTCTTCTGCGCTTGTCAGCAGCTACTTTGTTCTTCTGCCCAGTAGCCTTTAACTTCGCCCTGACAGCTTCGTTAACGGCTTGCACATCCTTGGCCACCACTGGGCAAAACCACTCAGTTTCCTTGAAGGTCTCAGTCAGGTCATGCTCATCCTGCGTCATAATAAGAAAACTGGACTTCTCCTTCCTTGTTTTTCTATTAAAACCAGAAACCGGGGCCATAGCTATCTTGTGCCTTTCCCAGGTGAACATCATCACATTATCTTTGCCTCTACACGTGATATCATTGTCATACTGCCAAGGTCACCCAAGTAGGACATGACACACATCCATATTTAGAACATCACACACTACCTCTTCCTTGTAATGCCTTCCGATGGAAATAGGCACCTTGCAAGTCTTCGTCACCTTGACCTGCGAACCCTTACTCACCCAGCCCAAAGCATAAGGCTTGGCATGTGATTTTGTCGGCAACTCTAGGTATTTCACCAGCTTCTGGGAGACCAAGTTCTCTGTACTCCCATTATCCACGATCAAATTACACACCTTATTTTTAATAGAACAGTGTGTTCTAAAATGATTCTTCCTTTGCCCCTCTTCCTTTGAAGACAACAGGACTCTTTGAAGCACAAAATTCACTGCTTCTTCAGCGAACTCAACACCGTCATACTCGTTGTTTTCTTCCTCTTCCTCATATTCCTCATTCAAAACTGTAGTCGTTCTCCTGGAAGGACAAACATTCGACTTGTGACCCTGCCCACCGCAATGGAAACACTTATCTCTCGTCGGTTTCGCGTATGGGTTGGCTGACTTCTGGTTCGCCCTCTTGTTGTTGGACGTAGCACTACTGGTTCCACCAGTTTCCTTTGCTGAGGAGTTAGAATCCTTAGCAGCAACACCCTTATCCTTATCACCAGCAACTTCAGAATTACCCTGCGGATTGAATCTACGAAAAGATGAGAAATTTCTGGGGGATTTCTCCATTAGTTCCGCTTTCAAGGCTAGCGTAGAGGCCTCCGTCACGGTCCAAACAGTCTGCAGACCCATCTTCTCCTGTATCGACCCCTTCAAGCCATTAATATAGCGAGTCACCTTCTGACCCTCAGTTTCTCCTAGTTCGTTGCGTTCTGAGAAACGCAGGAACTCTGCTGTATACTCGGTCACGCTCCTTCTACCCTGAACGCAATCGATATACATCTTGTACAGAATCTGCTCATAATCTTCAGGCAAGAAACGCTCTAGCATCAATTGTTTCATTCGCCTCCATGTTCTGATTGGCGCTTTCCTCTGGTGCTGCCTCTGCACAACAAGCTTATCCCACCACACAGTAGCGATACTCTTCAATCGAATTGCCACCATCTTCACCTGTTTGTTTTCTGGTACACCCATCACATCGAAGAACCGATCAACGTCAATCTGCCAATCCAGAAACTCTTCCACCCCCATAGTTCCATAGAACAACGGGATGTCATCCTTGACTCTGTAGTCGTTGCGATCCTGTTGATTATCGAAACCCTGATTCTCCTCCTGGACCTCTTCTTCGGAACTAGAGTCCGATTCAACACGAGCATGCAAGCCTCCATGTGGACGCCTGGGCGGTTCATCGCTCCTGCCTCTGTCCCTCCTATTATTGACGGCGTTCACTTGAACCGTCAAAGCCGCCATTTGAGTAGTCATCTGCGTAGTCAAAGCAGTAAGGGCCGCGGTAAAAGCCGCAGTGATACCCTCAATGTCTGCTCTTGTGACTGGTTGATCTCCCATGGCTGTTCAAGCTACGAAAAGAAACAAGAGAAAGCCTGCTCTGATGTCACCTGACGCAGTCAGAATTCGAAAAGGGTTAGCAAGCGCTAATCTTAATAAAAGAATAAGTTCTGGAATCCACCAGAGAAGAGAAAACTCAAAATTAATTATTTTATTAAAAGATACCGTTTGTTACAGCATAGAAAGTCTTTAAATAGATAATAGAAACCCTAGTACGAAAATTAGGTAAAACAGAAAAGCCCGAAATTAAAGGAAAAGCTAAAACGGCTGTAAAACAGAAAAGCCTGAAATTACGGGAAAAACTAAAACGGCTGTTTTGAGGCCCAAGACGAGCTCAAAACGGTTCTGGAGCTCATACTTCATGGCAAACCCATGAGTTGTGTTCGTGGCGCGATTCCCTTTTCAGAAAGGTATAATAATAGACAATCTGACACCGGACGATCGTTTTCCGCATTTTCTGCTGCTTTTGTCCGCAAAGGCGTTTCTTCCTCGATTCTGGCCGTGAACCCTCCTACATCACACAAGTACAAAAGATTTGTGCTTAGGCACACTGACAAGTGAGAAAAAATAGAAGAGAAAATAGTTAATTTATTATTATTACTATTGATACAATAACTTTTCATTTTTTACATTTTATCATTTGGGTGTGTGCTTAAATTTGAAATATTTGTGCTTGGGATTGACTATATAAGTTTAACTCTTGATATTATTCACTTAATTGTCAAAAGTGAATTGCTTACTTTCATCTGGCATAAAATCGGTTTTTTGGTCTATTTATTACAAATTCTTGGGATTGTTTTTTTGTCGCTACTATTTTTTATGATGTGACACTCTCATTCACTTATTTTGTTATTAATTTTATTTATATATTAAAAATTGTATTATTTATATTAAAATATTTAAAATTTAAATTAATGTTTTAAAATATTTTAAATGTATTTATCTTATTTAACTTTTTTTAGTAACTTAAAATTTTATAATATTTATATCAAATAGATAAAATTTTATTAATTTTATTTTAAATGTGATAATATTATATTTCATATTTAAATTTATGACATTTTCAATATTTATTTTATTTATATATTAAAAGTTTAAAATAAATTTATTTTATTTTATTTATAACAAAATAAAATATCAAAAATTAAATTATTTAAATATCAAACAACAATTTAAAACATTAAATTATTTAAATAAAATATTTAAAATTGTATTTATTTTAATTTGATTATTTATTTAATTTTAATATTTTAATATAAAATAAATAAAATTTCAAATATTTATTGGATACCAATGAGGGGTGGGAAGGATAATAAATAGGGGTGTACGCGGATTGAGTTTGGTCGGTTTTGACAAAATCTGATATTCGACCCGATCGATTATCGTTGGGTTGAGTTAAGTTCAAAACCTGTATTTTTTCATTTAACCCGAACTGACCCGATCAAGAGTGGGTTGGGTTGGCGAATTATACATAAATAATGACCTGTTTTTTATTTTACGGAAAAATATATTGAATGAAGATATATTTAATACTTGAATGTCTGAAAAACTATAAAATTTCAATCACATCATTCAATTCTTTAAAAAAGCCAACAACCTCTCACATAAACAAGAAAATTCAATAATCTTCAAATACATAAATAAATTCAATAACATTAAATCAATAAAATATGAAAATTCATAAGTTCTAAGCAATGTCAACTTCAAGTCCAAACACTTAACAAGGAAAAATAATAATTGGGAATCTGCAAAAGCAAATATCAATAATAAAAGTGAAGAGATAAAGAAGGAAAAATAATAAATAAGTAAATTATGCATGAAACAAAACAATAACAAGTACCTTAAAATGTAGTAGTGATTGTGTTAAGTTCAGCAACAGTCACCCCAACATCAATTGAAACTAATTCAGCCAACTCTAAAATTTTAAATACAATACACAATCTCATTAGCACACCAAACGATTAAAAGAATAAACAAAAATAAAGGAAAATCAATTTGAAAGTTAAAATTAAACATTTGTACTCGACTCAATCTTTTGTAGTTCAACCAACTCAGCTGCTAAATCAATTTTCTTACGAGATTTGATCAAATTTTGGGTACAAATCAAATCTTCAACAGTAGTAGCGTTTAATGAACTACGAATGAATCGAGGATTCGACCTCATGTACTACACGCCGACTCATATGATACACTAGACACTAGAATAGCCAAAATATCTATAGGTATGCGATAAAGAACATAATATTTATTTGTTTTTCCTTTCCACCATTTAAGAATATCAAATGTAGGAGAATCCTCTTCAACACCATCCTCTAAATACCTATTCTGTTCACTTTTTTGCAACTCACTTTGTTTTTTTTTCATGTTCAATCTAAACAATTTTTTCGCAATCATCCTCATCCCCCTTTTCAATGTTAGACTGTGAGTGCATATTGAGATTCGAGGTACTAGAATCACTAGCTTCATTAGTAATGAGATACAAAACAATATAGTGTTCAATCAATTTACCGATGAGATTTTTTAGTTTTTCCATCATATTATCGGACTTATCAGTGTCATACATTCTTTCAAAACAAAACATAATATACTCAAGCTTATAACGGGGATCAAGAAAAACAACAACAAACAGAAGAAAATTTATCTCACCACTATCTCAATATTTGTTGAATTTTACTAGCATATTTGTAATCATGTTTTTTTTAAAAAAACCCTATTGGGCTGCCAAACAAAATTTAAAAGAAAAGTTATAACCAGTTACTGAGGCAAGTCTACGGTTCGATGAATTCAAATTGTTGAATCCATTACCCGGATCAAATATAAGCGGGTTTCAAGTCGGACCTGAATGTGACCGGTTATGGGTAAAAATCGGGTTAAGTTGGGTTAAATGATTTGGTTGATAGGTCGGTCCACGCCCATCTACACCCCTAATAAATTACATTTAAAGAGGAGGATTATGCTGAGAATTCTTAGCATCCATGCTTTCAGGGCATTTTGTGAGTTCCATATTATCAACCAAGTGTTTCTATGGATCAATATGCATTAATGTACCAGTAAAAATAGATTCAGGGGCTTTGGTTGCATCAATATTAATGGTTTTGAACCAGGTTCCAAAGTATTAATCTGAAGCTCACTACGCCAAAAATGGCCTTTTACAGCGCACATTTTAAAGCGCTTAATAACTAAAAGCACTGTTGTATAATATTTTAAAAATAACGGAGGATACAACAGCGCTTTAATGACAAGCGCTTTAGAAAAAGTGCTGTTGTAGGGTCATGAAGGGTTTAGGATTTACAGAAAAGCACTGTTGTAGGGTCATAGCGATTTCACATAATGTTTACAGTGCTTTTAGAGCGCTTCGCATAAAAGCGCTGTAAAATATAGCGCTCTCATATAAAGTTTAGAGCGCTACATTTACAGCGCTTTGTATAAAAGCGTTGTAAATGTTTTAAAATTTAAATTATAGCGCCCACACACTATATTACGAACTATATTTTACAGCGCTTATGGATAAAAGCGCTGTAAAATATAGCTCCCACACACTATATTTACAACGCTTTTATGAGCACTTTTTTTAGAAAGTGCTGTAAATGTTTTAAATGTTTTCAAATTTAATTTTTGAAAGCCTTTTATAGCGCTTATGGACATAAGCGCTGTAAAATTACAAACAGTTATATATAAATAAATAAATAAATAAAAACATATTTAATACGTTCTATCCCTTTGAACCCTATTACGAACTTTCCTCTCCTCTACTTTGCACCCATTTTTACTGAGTGATTGTTGTCTCAGGTACTGTATTAATTTATTAATTTGTTATTGTCTCTAAAACTGATAAATTGTTACCTAACCATGCATATAAAACTTTAGATGATAAATCTGTTCTGTTTTGAAATCAGACTTGTATGCATGACCTTGGACCTTGGTTTCCATTTTCCAATATTAGTCTATATATACTATAGATTTGTGTGATATTATAGATTGATAATTTTGTGTAACAATGCATTCATACATACTGCATTCATAAGCTGCATTCATAAATTCTTACATGGTAAATCATATAAAATCTGTTCGGTTATGTTTTGATAAATTTATTATATATTGATGTGTTCTTATTGCATTCATATGGGTCATATAATTAAAATGGACCAGAAATGGATGTCTGCCAATCAATTGTCAAAAGAGTATGAAAATGGAGTGAAGGAGTTTTTTGAATTTGCAGTGAAGAATGCAAATGACCCAAATCGAATCACTTGTCGTTGTTTAAAATGTTGTTTTGAAAAACACGTTAGAGCAGATGAATTGGAAGGACATTTAGTATGGCATGGAATTGATAAAAGCTATACACGTTGGATAAAACATGGTGAGAAAAAAAAGGGAACACTTATTTTGACAGTGATGCGACATATGATTCAAATGATTATTTCGACACAGATACATATGAGCAGGACCGAGTTGAAGATATTGCAAAAGCAGTTGAAGAAGATCTTCGGGATTGTCCTAAAATGTTTGAGAGTTTGTTGAGTGATGCAGAGAAACCATTATATAATGGCTGTACTAAATTCACAAGACTTTCGGCAATATTAAAGTTGTACAACTTAAAAGCGAGAAATGGATGGTCTGATAAAAGCTTCATAGAATTATTAACACTCCTAAAAGATATCTTGCCAGATGATAATGAACTTCCCAGTGGAACCTACGAGGCTAAACGAATTTTGTGCTCTATTGGCATGAGTTACAAAAGGATTCATGCGTGTCCTAACGATTGCATTTTATTTAAAAAAAAATATGAATTACTAAAGGCGTGTCCGAAATGCAATGTCTCTCGATATATGAAGAAAGAATCTACTCCAGCAAAAGTCGTGTGGTATTTTCCTATAATATGAAGATTTAGGCGAATCTATCACAGTGAAGAAGATTCAAAACACCTTACATGGCATGTAGATGAAAGAATTAGAGAGATGGAAAGTTATGACACCCTGCAAATTCTCCACAATGGGCAAAAACTCATCACGAGTATCCTGACTTCGGTAGAGAGTCAAAAAATCTACGACTTGCACTTTCTACTGATGGAATGAATTCACATGGTCTTCAAAGCATATCACACAGCACGTGACATGTGATTTTGTTGATTTATAACCTACCTCCATGGTTATGTATGAAGTGCAAGTTTATGATGTCGTCTCTGTTAATTTCTGGGCCCAAACAACCAGGGAATAATATCGACGTTTACTTGGCTCCTTTAATTGAAAATTTAAAAAAGTTATGGGAGTCAGGTAAAAGAAAGAATGTTTCAATTTGAGAGCTATGTTGTTCGGCACAATTAATGATTTTCCAGCATATGGTAATTTATCAGAGTATATCATTAAAGATCAGTGTGTAACACCCCAAATTTTATAATAAACTATTTTATTAATGAAATATGATTTTAAACAATTAATTTGATGTTAAAATTATTTTAGAATACATGTTAATAAATTTCGTGATTAGTTTTTGTTATATGTGTGCTTTAGATGATATGCTACTTTTATACATATTGGACTAAATGAGTAATATAAATAATAAATATTATATTTTATTATTTTATATATTTTTCTAAATAGTATTTTAGTGTAATATTTTAAAGAATAAAATTTTAAGCGATTTTAAGTGTATATGCCCGTAGACAATTAATGTGATATTTACAATGTGATTGACTGATGTTAAGTGTGCAAGTAGTTATATTTCAATTATTTATAACTATTTTCTATTTTAAGTTATATATTTCATAAATAATTATCTTGAGATAGTGGTAATATTGTATTTGATTTTCTTGATTTTTATATACTTGTTATGACATTGTGATTTTATATATATTTATTTTGATTCATTAATTAATATAAAGTATTGATATTATATTTATTTATTTTA
The DNA here is from genome assembly GCA_037974295.1 of Cicer cuneatum. NCBI lineage: Eukaryota > Viridiplantae > Streptophyta > Magnoliopsida > Fabales > Fabaceae > Cicer > Cicer cuneatum. Next base: position 55,329,284 of record JBBPBO010001984.1, read on the forward strand.
TAATTTTAAATATTTTTTAACGATGATAGTAATTTAATGTGAGTATCTGGAAAAATAAGTATAATTTTAGAGATTAATTTGAATATGAGAGTTTTAATTATTTATATATTATAAAAGATTAATTACTTTATTTTATATACTATTAGTTTTAAAATAGTAGTAATATTTTATGAATTAAATTGTGTTATTTTATGAATTAAATTGTGTTTTAAAAACAAAATATTAATAAAAATTAGTTTTGATAATTGTTAGTTTTATTTTTAAAAAATAATAATAATAAAATAAATGAGTAATTAAAATGTGTTTTATGGGTTATGCCCTGATGTAAAAGTAAACATAATTAAATTATAATAACCACAAAAAAAAATAATTAAAAAAAAAAGAAGAAGAACAAGAAGAAGAAGAAGAAGAAAAGAACGAGTCAAAAAACACACAACATCCTCTTCCTCTCAAATTCATCCCATCAATTCCTTGCCATTTGAACCGATCCCAACTTCTATCCCTTACAAAATCGGCCACTGAATCCATTTTTAGCATTAATTTTATCGATCGTGGCTTCGTTTCATCAGAAACAACTGTGTTACTTTCCTTGGGCGAGCTGTTTTTGGCCGATTCTGATCACCACGTTTGTCGTATCAAAAAACTGACATCGTTTTTGGATTCCTCTCGTCGAAACCTTCAAGAAGCACTACTCATTTGCATTTTTCGGTGAAGTTGATGTCGGACCCTTTTGGCGCTCCGACGAGTCGGTGACACTTTTTCTGCTGTTTTTTTCTCGTCGTTTTGACTCTATTTTTGCTCCAAAAATTATTATTAATTATTTAACATTGATTTTTATGCTCCGCGTAATTTATCAGTCACGTCTCAGAGATTTTGTGAACTCGCTGTTTATTTGGATTCACTCGCTGTACATTATCAATCTACGGTTGCTGTTAAAAACTTCCATTGATTTCTGTGATTAGAGAAAGCGTCTAAGTAAGGTAAGGGGTGCGAGAGCATTTGAATTCATGAGTATAATATATTGTGAGATGAACGGGAAAACTGTATTTCCCAACGATTCATCTGGGGCTTGCTACATACGGCAGTAGCCCTTTGAGTGATAAATTGATTAATGTGAAAATGTGGAAATTGTGAATTTAAAATTTGGAATAAAAATATTTATAAAGTATTGATTGAATTAATTTTGTTAAATGTGTGGTATTTGATATTATCGTGATATTGGATGTCGAATGAATTGTATGTATGTTTGATTAGAGGAGTTTTTGTGATGTGATGATAAAAGATGGATACATTGTGATGAGTTTATGTGATGATGATGATGATGTATGATTAATAATAGTGATGTTATAAACTTGTGATAAGGATACTGAAGTAACCCCATAATTGATGAAATAGTGATGATTCCAATTTGTGTTTGAGATGATGGTCTTAATGGAGTATCATAGGCCAACGAGGGAAGAAAATAAATATTGAGAATTTTTGAAGTGAAGATTATTTTGTCATCATATAGGTAGGGCCTGACAAGCCTAGTGATTCCGGAGAAGTACAACTGAATTGAGCCTGATCGTAACGTTCTACTATTGAGCCTTAAGGCAAGATTGTTAGACCTTGGAGGTATTCGGGTGGGGAATTCCTAGGTGACTTGGAGGTAGCACTCCAAATGTCCGGAGCTACCATGCAACACACGTTTATCTCGACTGTCGTGTATATGTGTCTCGCGTTGAGTTGAGGGGTTCTATGAGGACAGAGCCAATTTGAATTGTCCGTCCACCGGGATGGTGGCATAGTATCAAGCCTCCTAACCAAGTACTTCAGAGTTAGAATGGTACCAAATTGTGAAGTAGAGTCTAAGCTCATGCATAGCATTGTATCTCCTTGTGATTGTTTTGTTGTGATTAATATTGTATCGCGATAATACTTTCTCTCAGATGATTTGATGTTATAGTGAAATGTATTGATTTCTCTTGAGTGATTTGAGTTTATAATGTGATGTTTTTTTTCTTCTTGAAGAATGTTTATATAATGATACGATTTGTTATGATTAATTGTGTGTTCTTCTTACTTATATTATACTATAAGCATGATTTCGAAACTCACCTCCTTCGTTGTTTGTGTTCGTCTGGCTTGGCCCTGCGTTTGTGAAATCGCAGTTATTACAGGTTAATGAGTCTTGAAGTTAAAGTTTGGGAGAAACTCCGCTCTGATAGGTGATACCGGGAATAAGAGTTGTAAATTGTATTTTACTTTTACTTTTTATTAGAAATGACTTTTTGGTATGAAAATCTTATAAGTACTAGTTAGTTTTTGAAATTAAATTAAAAAAAACTAGTATAAATTACTATATATGTTGTTTTGTGGTTTAGGGTGTCACACAGTGTGCCTGTCCTATATGTGAAGAAAGTACAGATTGGATGCGGTTGAAACATTGTAAGAAGAACGTATTTCTTAGACATCGTAGATTTTTACCTTTTAGTCATCATTATCGTGGGTGGATAAATGCATTCAATGGAAAATCAGAGGAAGGTACTGCTCCAAAAGCACCAATTGGATATCAAATATTGGAAAAAGTACAAGGTTTGACCAATAAATTTGGCAAACCATTTGCGGGAGAGTTGTCAAAACTGGGTGGAAGAAAAAGTCAATTTTATTTGAATTGCCATATTGGAATCATTGTATATAAGACATTTTCTCGATGTGATGCATATCTAAAAAAATGTCTTTGATAGTGTTATTGGTACGTTACTTAGTGTTCTAGGAAAGTCTAAGGATGACATCAATGCAAGATTGGATTTGGTCGATATAGGAATAAGAAATGAATTGGGTCCCGTAAAGAAAGGAAATCGCACATATCTACCTCCAGCCGCTCACACTTTATCTAGAAAGGAAAAAATTGTTGTGTAAATTTCTACACGAAGTTAAAGTTCAAGAAGGATATAGTTGAAACATAAAAAATTTAGTTTGTATGAAAGACCTCAAGTTAAAAGGTTTGAAGACTCATGATTGTCATGTTCTAATGGAGAATTTGCTACCAATAAGTATACGTTCTATTTTACCTGAAAAAGTTCGACGAGCCATAACTAAATTATGTTTCTTCTTGAGGGAAATTTGTAGTAAAGTGATCGATCCTCAGAAATTACCGACATTGCAGATGGAAATTGTTGTTATTTTGTGTGAGCTTGAAATGTATTTCCCACCCTCGTTTTCTGATATAATGGTTCACCTTACTGTTCATCTTGTTAAGGAGACACAACTTTGTGGGCCAGCTTACATGAGATGGATGTATCCGATAGAACGATATATGAAAATATTAAAAGGGTACGTAAAAAGTAGAAGTCGACCAAAAGGATGTATTGCTGAATGGTACATTGTCGAAGAAGTTGCTGAATTTTGTACTGAATATCTATCCAATGTTGAATCCATAGGACTTCCTATGTCTCGTCATTCGGGAAGAATAACAAGAGAAGGGATAGTTGGAAAGAGAGTAATGACTATATCAAGAACAGAATGGGAGCAGGCACAATTGTATGTTCTGCACAGTGATGATGAGGTTCAACCGTATGTTACAATACATATGGATCAGTTATCTAGTTTGGACATGAACAGGAATAAAAATTGGATAACACGAGAGCAGAATCGAAGTTTTATCCCTTGGCTAAAACATCACATTAGCTCAAAGTTTGATATAGACCCTGCTTCAATTTCAGAGAGATTGAGGTGACTAGCAAATGGCCCGAGTTTACATGTCTTTTCTTACACCGGTTATTTAATTAATGTAACGCCCCGGATTTTTAGATCCAACACATTACTTAAAAAAAATACTTTTAGAAAAATTTACGACAATTTTTTTGGGTAAGAATATCTAACATTTACGCTTTTAAAATATTTAGTAACAATCACATTTATTTAATATTATTAAAAAGTGTTTATTCAAAGCTACAACAAAAAAACACTTATTAAAGTTTGGTGACAAGGATTTAAAAATAGACATAGAAAATATTGCGGCAATCATATTATTACAAAATTATCTTGAAAAACTCTATTTTTACCCCACGTTCGCCGCACGTTAATACTCATCAACTACTCTTGAATCTCCTCGAACTCATTAGTACCTAAAATGTTGTTGTAAGGGCCAGTTTTTTCCATCGTCCACATCAAACCAAAGCTAAACATATAGAAGAATAACACAAAACATATAACAGTAAAAACTTTCAATTTTAAAGAAAAAATGCGCAAACAATAAATCGTATATAAAAAATATGTATAATGCATGCTCCTAAAACTATATGATCCAGATATAAACTTGCCACTAAGGCAACTTCCACACAAAAAAATCACTCATACCAATGGAGAAAATAAACCTGTCACTAAGGCAACTCCCACGAAGATGCATATGCCATGATATGACCATATATTATCAAAACTATACTCGCACACAGCCCACTAAGAATCATGTCATATGCATTCAACAACAAAATCACATTTTTAAAACCATCATCATATTCACGCATCCCAAAGATCACATATCACACATCCTTATAATGAGAATCATATATTCACAGACAAATAATCATTAAATAATAATTTTCACCATGTACGCATATAATCGGGACTTGACTTCATTTACACCATAAAGATTAAAACTTTATATATAACAAGAAATTTCAAACTCCAACTCATATACATCATCGAATCAAAATCTTATCATATATATATATATATATATATATATATATATATATATATATATATATATATATATATATATATAACGTAAAAAAAATCATATTTTGCTTCATATCCATCATAAAAACTAAAACTTTATCATGTAAAATATAAAAATTCATATTTTACTTCTTAAAAAGACATACATTACATATCAAACTCAACGTAAAAGATTTCAGATTTAATTATTTTATTTTATTAGTCTACATTTATTTCTTTCAAAAGCAAGCAATTACAATTATTAATTTCATGTATCCAACTAACGGTCTAACTATAATTTGTGCGGGGAAAAGCCCTTACCTTGGCCGCTTTTCTTCCTAATACGAAGCTCTAAGCCCCCACGAAAAGTTTGATGCACGAAGGAGAAGAGGTGTGAAGGAGATGATGGCTAGGGTTTCTGTATTCTTTTCTGCTTATTATTACTTAGTATGGAAATATTGTGGACTTTAGGGAAAATTTAAAGTGGAGATTATTGGGTAGATAGTGTTGGGCCCAAATAAAGAATAGAAGGGAGAAAATATAATTTTAATTATTTATTTATTTTTTCTTAACCTTGATCATACAAAAACTAAGCCACAAACTCCAAGCCCAAATTTCTATTATGGGTTGGGTCACACCTAGCCACAAACCCTTAGCCCAATTTCTTCTTGTACTAAAAAACATCTATATATATAATTATATAAAACATCCCCATTCATTAAATAATTCTTACTAATAATTTTATCAACTACAATAAGTCGAACAAGGTAAATAATTATCACACCTAAATTAATAATGAAATATATATATTTATAAGTCTTAATTATTTTAAATAATAAATTTAGAGGATGTTAAAATTAACGGTTATACATTTTATACCACAAAACAAGAGGATCAAACCACTATGCAAAATAGCGGAGTCACTCTAGTAGCTGAAGCGATGCATATCTCAAGTGCAAAAGACAAAAACCCAATATTTGCAAATCTATCATATTTTGGGGTTATCGAGCACATATGGGAGTTGGATTACACAATGTTTCGTGTTCCCATCTTTGGTTGCAAGTGGGTCAATAATAATAATGGCGTTCGGATTGATGAGTCAGGGTTCTTGCTTGTCGATTTTAGGAGGGTGGTATACAAAGATGAACCTTTTATTTTAGCGTCACAAGCTCAACAAGTGTTTTATGTCACTGATCCTGCTGATGATAAATGGTCTGTTGTCCTATCGACCAATAAAATAAGTGATGATAACAACAACGTTGAAGATGTTGGTGATGATATTTTCTTTGCGACATCACAACCATGTGAAATTGATTCAACTGATGATGGTTTATATCTTAGAGATGATCATGATGAGGGAATTTGGATTAATCCATCGTTTATCGTTAATGAACAAACAAATGTGAATCCCACCAGGAAAAGAAGAAGGGCATCTTAAGTGTGTTTATGTGTTTTATATAAGTCTTGTAATGATCTGTACTCATTGTGTAAAATTTCATGTAATAACTTGACCTGCAAGAACTGATCAGTATTTGATTTTATGCTTATATAATTCATCATATAATTTTTTTAATTATATTATTTAATTATTTTAGAGATGAAAATTTGATAAATTTTTTAACTATAATCTAAACTCATCATATAACTTGATATGAACAATATTTGGATATTATATCACAAGTATTGTAAAATGCAAAATAAAATACAAGTACAATTAAAATACAAGTACATTTACAACGCTTTTGCCCACAAGCGATGAAAATGGTATAAAAAAAATTACAATTACAAGAGACAAAACAGTTACAGTGCTAGAGGATGCATCCAGAGGACAACAGAGGATACACCTCCAGATGATACCAGAGGATACACCTCTAGAGGATATTAGAGGATGTCATCAAAGGCAAACATCAGAGGATAGCATCAAAGGGAAGGAAAAATAACATCATCAGAGGATATGACATTAGTCCAGAACATAAGCCTTAGTCCAGACTTGGTCCAGATTAAAATATCAAATGTCCAGATTTACAGCGCTTATGTATAAAACATTTACAAGTACAAAACATTTACAGCACTTTTGCCCATATGCGCTGCAAATGGTTTCAAAAAATAAATTACAAGTACAAAACATTTACAACGCTTATGCGAAAAAGCGCTGTAAAAGACAAAATAAAATACAAGTACAAAACATTTACAGCGCTTATGGATAAAAAATTCTGTAAAATGCTCATATAGCGCCTTTTATATAGTGTGTATATAAGCGCTGTAAAATACTATTTAAGACGCTTTTTATATAATCTTTTAAAGCGCTCTTTGTAAAAAGCGCTGTAAAAGGGTTTTTTTTTTATTATATTATGTAAACTAATAATATAAGAAACCGCATCTTCATTTTCTTCTTCATTACGTATATTCTCATCCCTTACGAACTTGGCAGTGTGAAACCCTTATCATTACGTACTCTCTATACAAACCATTCTCCATATACGAACCCTTCTCCCTAGTGCGAACTCTTCTCTCTGTCCATATTCATTACGTACGTACTATCTGTTTTCATCATTCTCCATTTTCAGTATGTTACATCCATACGACCATAAAGGTTTTTAAGGCGTTTTTTGTTTGTTTTTTTAAAGCGCTCTGTGGAACCCTCGTGATATCTTCTCGTTGCACAAGAGATTTCTATTTGTATTTCTACGACGTCATAACCCTAAACTATAGTGAGTATTGTTATTCATATCTCGTTGTCACTAAACTTATAGTGCATGTTGTATTTATTCAATCTATTGTTGTCACTAAACTGCATGTTGAACTTATACTCATGTTAAACTTATACTGTGTGAAATGTGTAGATAAATGGATTCCAACAACGATTTAGGTCGTCATAACGAGGAAGTTGTAAACACTGAAGTTGTAAACAATGAAGCTGTCAACGCAAAAGGCTATGAAGGTGAAGTGAAGCGTGGGGCAACTATAATGCAAAAAGTCATTATAGCAAGAAATACTGGAATAAAATTTGAGGTATATATACTATACTTTTGTTTAGATTTTTTTCTTTGTTTATTTTTTGAAAGAAATCACTTACACTATAGCTATGAGTTTATTAGGTGGGATGGAATGAAAGTGGCCAGCCGATTGAGCCCAACAGTTTAATGATGGTAAGCTACATCGGTGCTGTTGTCCGAGAAAATATCCCAATAACAATCGATGACTGGAGAGATAAAACATTGAAGGATGTTAAAGACATATTGTGGAGTGATGTACAAGTAATTAAATTTTTTACTCTACTTTTTTGTTACTTAATTATAATTTTTTTCCATTGAAATACTTTTATTAAAACTTTTATTTATTAGGTTTTTAGAGGCTTTTAACATTGATGATGTGCGTAAAAATTACATACTTAGAGTTGCGGGTAAAATTCACAGAGGATTTAGATCCCATCTGTCGAATTGTTACCTGAGAGACAAGCAAGGAAATGTGAATGTTGAAGCTCCAAACATTTACAAACACTACATAACACATGAACAGTGAACCTCTTTTGTTGCTAAACGGTCAGACCCCGCATTTGTGGTAATATTTATTTTATTAGTATGTGTGTTTTATTTATATTTATATCTTATATTTTTTACACGATCATTATATTTTTTATTTATATATAGAAATTAAGTACAGCAAATCGGGAGAGAGCAAAAACCCAGTGCATCCATACAAAAGATCGCATACGGGGTATGCGCGTTTAGAGCAAAAAATTGTAAGTAAACATCATTTTTATACATTGTGTTAGCTAGATTATAAACTATAGTTTATAATTAATATTTTGTTTATGTCTTAATGAACAGCTGCAAGAGAAGAAATCCGATCAACAATTGGGTCATCATATCTTGTGGAAGGAGGCTCGCGTAAATAGGGATGGAATAATGGACAACGAACAAGTTGTCCAACAATGTGTAAGTATATATCACTTAAATATTTTTTAATATTGTCTTTTAAAAATGATATTGAACTTATCTATTTAATACTACATGTATTTTAGGAAAACTTGGAACAAAGTCTTGAAAATCAAGATGAAAATAAAGAAGTTAGCTGCAAGGACATTCTCGGTAAGGTATTCAATGTTCCTTAATATTCTGGCCGTGTGAGGGGTAAGGGATTTGGCATGACTCCCAAAAGTTATTTTTCACATGAGAAGCGCACAAATCCCTCGAATCATCAAGTATTAGAAGCGCTAAAAACCCTTTCGGAGCAAGTTGCGTACTTGGTTAAAAAAGATAAAGAAAAACAACTTCAACGTGAAATGCAAATAAGGGAAGATGGAAGTTGCAACATTAGTCATAAAAGTCTATCGAAGGTAATTAATTACTTAACGAAATAAGAAATTCATTCAACCTAATTGTTTCACATACTTATGTATTAACTGTTGATTTAATTTAAGGGGGTTTCACGTTGCTGCCCATACTTGTCTTCCACTACCCGCATGGTTGGGAAAGGAGCATTGTACAATACTTTGGGAGAAGTATTGCACACCAAAGATGTCTATCTCGGCCATGTTAAAGTTTCACCGTTGGTGGCTTTAGAACCACTTACACCGTTGCCTATCCACGACAACGACGGAGATATGAAACTTTTGGGAGACGCAATAGGTAGCTATGTGGCATGGCCAAAACATCTTGTTGGCACTGATCGGGAGGTATGTTTTAATTGCTATGTATGTTTAGTTGTATGATTATGATTGATTATTTGTAATTGCTGATTTTTTCGCTTTTATATTTCACATTTATTTAGATTGTTGCTAAAGCTCCCAGTGAGTTTGTCACTTCGCCAGAAAAGGCACCAGAAAAGGTTTGACATATACATCAATTCATGTATACGAAATGATTAGCTTACTATAATAACTAACAAACTGATCAACCTTATTTTTTCCAGATTCAAACAAAAAATAAACCCGCTGCACGGTCATTTCAACAATCACCCTGATATAAAGAACATCTTCGACAAGTAATTAATATTCATTTATTTCTTACATATATAAATAATGTGTTTGGTCATTGAATAATAACCACATTTATTTGATAGTGCTATGCAAGTTTTCCGCGCTCAAAAGGGTGCTTCAGTGTCGAAGAATAAGTCAAACAACATCACATGGCTTTCTGTAAAGGTTATAGAACTTAATTATATGCCTTTAAATTTTCATTTACAATATTAATGCATAAATATTTATTGGCGTACATGTTTTATTTTATATAATGAGGTTAATGAAGGAGATTGTTGATCTGAATCAACATATAATTCCAGAAACGGTACGTTATTTTCATTATATTTTGATTTTCATATATAAACTATATATATATGTATATATATTTGATTCTAACTTATTTTGCTTCAGTATTTTGACAACTTCAATCCAACTTACTCTGAAAATAATCTCAAAGAACTGAAAGAAGAATGGTGCCAGTTTGTCCTTGAAATGAACATTATATAATTTGTAATTAATTTGTTGATATACTGTCATGATGTAATTTGTTCTGTGAATATATTGCTACTGTCATGATGTAATTTGTTCTGTGAATATGTAATTCATACTGTTCATAATATATAATAAAAAAGAAAGCGCTTCTTTAAAAAATGTCATAAAAAATTCATTTACAGAGCTTTTTAAAACGTTCTATAGCGCCTTTTTTAAAGTCTTTCCTTTTACAATGCTTTTTCTGAAAAAGGGCTGTAAATCCAATATAAGAAACGTTTACATATGGACCTATTAGAGCACCATGTTGTGGTTGAAGAGTAATTTTCGTAGCTGGAGCATGAGTGTAGCCTGGAGAAAGTTCAAATGAGAAATGTTGCAAAATCATTGCTATTACCATCATTGCTTCTATTAGAGAATAAGTTTGTCCAATGCAGTTTCTCGGACCCAAACCAAATGGAAAATATGAATGTCTGCCATTTGTTGCTTTAAAAACTCCTTCTGAAAATCTCTCAGGATTGAACACCTTAGCATCATCACCCCATAGTTTATAGTCATGATGAATCATAACTATTGGTAAGGTAACATTACATCTTCTTGCCCTGCAAGATAGAATACCTTGCACTCCTTGATTACATCTTCAAGATTCATTCCTTTCTTATTATTTCCTTTTTCTTCAATTTCCTTGTGATTTGACTCAAGAAGAATATCTAATAAATCATTCTTAGCGGTTTCACCCTCCTTTAGAGCTTTCTCTCTATTATTAATGATTTCAATAAGTGAAGCTTTTACAACCCCAACAATTTCTTTCAATCTTCTATTTTTTTGCAGTAGATAGAAACCTACAAAATGAATTCATAATTGTTCTTAGTTATTATATATGTATTGATAAAATGAATATTTTAGATACAGATGTCCAATCATATTTAACTTCCATACCACGTACTTGCATGAACATCAATCATGTTGAAAAATGATGTGTTAAGATAGTTAAATATGATTGAATTTGTATGCCAAATATGTTTGTTGTGCGAGTGTATAATGTTTCGCAAACTACAAAGTCTAATATTAATGGGCAAATAATGACAAGTAAATATCTATATAATGATAGAAAATATATTACATTTCGTGTTCGAACACTGACAATTCCTCTTAAAAAATTTGGCTCTCAAAAACAACTAAAATTATGATACCCAACAAGAAGACTAAACATAAAGAATTAATAATCCCATACCAGGCCTAAAATTGAACTTGAAGGGGAATATTAGAGAACTATAAACTCTCACAACAAGTACTCTAATAAACAATTCAATATTTTAGAAGCAAAAATAATTTATTAAAAGAGAGTACAATAGACACTCAAATCGAATATTGTAGAAATTCAAAGTATAATAAAGACCAACAATAGTTCGAAAAATTAGATGAGTTAAGAAACATTGATTTTAATATTTTCTACAATGTGACACCTCATACATTTCAATAAGCAAAAATTTATTGACGAAACTAAAAGAATATATAAAAACTAGTTACAAATCAGTCTTATCTCTAACCAGGAACATAAATTTTCGTAAACATTTTCGTTGTGAGATCCGTTTGCTCCTTTTGAAGTTCAAATATTCTTATTCCTTCTTGATAACTACTTCCAAAAATTGTTCGGACAATAACATAACTAGCTAATTTTTGCACGGAAGGCCACACGTTTATTTCACATGTTCCATTTGATGACGACAATATTTCTTCCCATTTGTTATTTAGATCATCACAATATTGTAAGAACGTTCGTAACATCATCTGAGTCACAAAGATCAAGACAATGAAGATTTAAAATTATTCGAATCAAACAAACTACCACAATTTATTTCTATTTTATGGTAGTGTATGATGGAGCATGTAAATAAACACAAGGTTTCCATACAAAATATTTTAGATATAATTTACATACATTATCATTAGACTATCTCCATCCCTTAACGAAGGAACTCTAGAGATTTTTTTCTTTTCTCTTTTTATAAGATATTATTCACTTTTTTAATTGCATTAATTATTTGTTTACTATCTTACTCCTAATTGTATTACATTTTTTTTTTTTTCAATCTATAGTAAATATTATCATAAAATCATAAACTAATTATCTCATTTCAGGGTAAACTAATAAAATAATGTAAGTTAATTACCAACAAATTTAATACTACAACTAACTTTATTAATTTTCGTGATTTAGTCAACAAAATCTAATATATACAAATTAAACTCAAACAATATTTTTGTTAATAAAATTGATCAATATGGGAAATAATTAGATATTCCTTGAAAAGAATAAAAACACATGAAATCTATAACTAGTATAAAGGGCAAACTAACCTTCAATTTTTGTAAATGGAATGCAGGATTGATTATCTTGTGCTTGCTCCACTTTTCTCTATCGTAGGATACAAGACCAGTGATTAACATCCTTACAAGTGGATTTTCTTGAAGCTTTTGGAAGGAATTTATCTTGTTAAAAACTTCTTTAATTAGCTCAGGATATGTGAGAATCACCCTTGGTTTTGGTCCAAACCATATAAAAGAATTATCTCCTGCATACATTTACCATTAATTAGATAGTAAATTTTAAAAAAAAAAAACATAAATCTGTATAAGAATGAAGACGGAAGATAATATAATTAAATAAATTAAGCAAACTGAGCTATAATCTCTTAATTAACTACACACTTTGAATAAAATATAAAAATTGTATAATTGAAAATATAAAAAGTTAAATTAAATAAAGGGTAGTTTGGAGATATTATTTTTAAATGTTAGAGAAATTGTTGATTTTTTTTTTATAGTTCATTCTTAGAAATATGAGCTAATTTTATTTATATTTTAGTCTAAAGAGAGTACTTCAGTTATAATATAAAGGGACAAATAATTATTACTCCATTTGTCCAAAAATTATAAGCTATTGTGACAAATCTTTACAAAAATCAGGATAATATAGTTAATTTTAGGTGTGAAAGAGAAATTATTAGTTATTTTAGAAAATTATCCTTCATCAATGTTTTATTACTAAATCCTTCATTAATATTACGAGAAAGAAAAAATAGTAGAATAGGAAAAATATGCAAGTAATTAAAAGTAAAATGCGTGAAAGGAAAAGAAAACTAATGAATAAACTATCAATTTAATTTCTAAATACTTTCTCTTTTATTTAGTTTGTTTTAATAGTTTAGAGTATGAGACTAAACCGGTAAGAGAGTGTTAGTTCAAATGCTAAATTGACGATTTATTCAAAAACAAATATTTCATTTTTTCGGTTAAATAATTTATAAATCCAATTTGTAGTGCATTAAAGATAATGAAAATTGTTAACATATCTTGGTGTACTCCAGACTAATGAACCATTGATTTGAGTATAACTTAGATAATTCAGGAAATAATATGATTTTCAATTGGGGTCGATTCAATAATCTTTAAAAAGTAAATTTTAATACGAGGTTTAGAGAGTATTTTCTAAATTTTAAAATAACTTCACTATATTAATATAATTGATGTTAAGTAATATTTTTTTTAATTGATTTATTATTGTTGAGAAAATATAAAATTTAGAAAAATTTATATATTATAATTTTAAAAATATTAAAATTTGAATTATTTTTATTAAATAATTTTTTTTTAAAATTTTTTAATTAAATAAAAATTATATTTTTACCCTTAAGCTGACCCTAATTTCAATTAAAAATCAGCGCCAATGTTGCATAACATAGGCTTAAAACTTTGTAAAAAGAACATTTGGTGCATGTGGTGCGGTTGAGGAATATTTTTTCCCTTGTACGCACTCTAATAATGAAAATAAGTATTTTTTTTAAAAGAATAATCATAAAAATAAAAATAAGTTAAACACCAAAAGTTGTAACAATGACAATAATATACAACATTAGGAGTAGACATGGGGCGGGTCAGGGGTGCATTTTGCCTTTTCCATTCTCGCACCCGACTAATCAGAAATAATCCGCACCTGCATCCGTTTTTAACAGCTATGAGATTTAAACCCCATCTCTGTTCGTAATGGGTTTCGGGTTTCTCTGCCCACACTTGCACTCATTCATATGTATATAAAATTATAAATTTAAAAATCATATCTATTATAATTAGTATAGTAAAATAATTATTATTAGACAATAATAAAATAAATTTAAAAAATATATTTTTTATAGAGATGAGATTTTAATTTTTAATATATAAAAAAAGATTAAGCATATTTAATATGTGCATGTATATAAAATTTTAAAATTACAATAATACAACTAGCGGAGCGAGTTCGGGTGCGGGGTGGATATCAACACACCTGCACCCGACCTCACACCCGAATTTTAATTCCAGAGGAAATCCGCACCCACACCTAATCAAAGCGGATTTGCCCGCTCAAATCAAAACAGTTTCGAGTGGATATCCGCGGGTGCAGATTATGTTGTCATCCCTAATTAGGAGTAGGACTACAAAATTTCTACTCATTGGTAACTTCAATCAATAGTTAATTTTACCAAATTGTTTACTAAACTTTTGGGCCTATTTTCAAGAAGCATATATAATACATAACAAAATACAATAAATATTCATCTTCCAAAAGCAGTTTTTAACATCAAATCAAATGAAACAAAAACGCATGCACTACGCCAAAAATTGCATTTTACAGCGCACATTTTAAAGCGCTTCATAATTAAAAGCGTTGTGGTATAATATTTTAAAATTAACGGAGGATACAACAGTGTTTTAATGACAAGCGCTTTTGAAAATTCACTGTTGTAGGGTCATAAAGGGTTTAGGATTTACAGCGCTTAGCGCTGTTGTAGGGTCACATAGTGCTTTCACATAATGTTTACCGCGCTTTTAGAGCGTTTTGCATATAAGGGTTGTAAAATATAGCGCTCCCACACTATGTGAAGGTGCAAACACGAGAAGAGGGGGTTGAATTGTGTTTGACTAACTTGAATACTTTTTAGTTTTAAAACAAAACTTGTTATGTATGAATTAAAATAGAGTTAGCAGCGGATATAAAGTAAATAAAAACTCAGAATTTTATACTGGTTCACTGTTAACTAGGCTACGTCCAGTCCCTTCACTTTGAAGGATTTCACTAATTCAAAAACCTTGAATTATAAAGTACCACTGACCCTCCAAGTCAGTCTTCTCAAAAAGTCTAACAACCCTAGACTTTTGAGGAAAAGAACTTTGAATCTAATTGCTAAGTAATCTGCTACTCCTTCTAACTCCCTCAGATTGTAAACTCTACTTCAACAACTTAGACCTAACACAAGGGAAAGAAAAACTTAGACTACTTACTTCTGGAAAGCGGATACTCACAATTGACCTCACTGAAAACTCAAGTATTTTGCTTTTGGAAGTGTATGACTCTCAAGTATTTTCAATGCTAAGTCTTCTGCCTTGAGTCTCCTTTTATAGATGAGTAATTAGGGTTTCTTCCATGCTTAAATTCGAGCTGAATCTGCCCAGATTCTCTTGCAAAAATAACTTGGCCAATCGGGTTTCACTTAAATAAAAAACGTATCTTTTTAGCTCCAGATTGCACTAGAAAATAACTTTGGCCAATCCTGTTCTTCTTTAATTCTGGACCAAATCTTTCTTCCCGCTAATAGCTTCTGAATTCCCTCCAAGACTTTATTTTATTTGTATCAAATCCTCTTAATACTTTGATCAAATTTCTATCAAAATTTAATCAAGTCTTCTTCGAATTTTTAATCAAGTTATCACTGATTTTCTTCGTGATTAAGATCTGGACCGTATGATCTTCTGATCTCGACCACATCTGGACCATATAATCTGATCTGCCCCCAATTCTTTGTTCCTCTGATCTCAGCCAACACTGGACCACATGATCTGATCTTCTGATCTCGGCCAACACTGGGCCATATGGTCTGATCTTTTGATCTCGGCCAACACTGGGCCATGATGCTTAAATCTGGACCATTAATCTGAACATTTTCTCTCTGATCTGGACAAAGTCTGGACTAGGTATGGATTGAATCTGAATTAAATATGGACTTATGATATTTTAATCTGGACATTTATCCTCTGATCTGGATCAAGTCTAGATTAATTCTAGACAACATTTCTTTTGATCTAAACTGAGTTTTATGCTCTAGACCATGCTATCTTCTGGTCTGGACCAAGTCACTTGTTTTGGACCAGTTATCTTCTACTCTTGACCAAGTCTGGAGTAAGTCTGGACTTATGACATTTCACGACTAGGCTATCTTCTGGTCAGGATTAATTCTGGACCAAGTCTGACTTATGATTCCTTTTGGTCTGGACCAAGTCTTCCTCTGACAAGCTTTCTTCTGGTCTGGACCAGGTCTCCTTCTGAACACTGCTTCCTTCTGATCTGGGTCAGGAAAGATATCCTCTGATGATGTTATTTTACCTTCGATGACATCTTTTGATATCCTTTGGAGGTGTATTCTCTGGTGTTCTCTGGATGCATTCTCTGGCTGAACCTTCTGGTGACCATTCTATCTTCTGGTTGCTTCCTTTGGATGTATCTTCTAGTGGTTCCATCCTCTGATTTTGCCCAGCTTCTGATTTGTTCTTCTAAGTCAAAATAATATTTACATAAAATACTTTTGTTAATCATCAAAACTAAGTATAGAACTAACTTGGTTCCAACACTATGTTTACAACACTTTTTAAAGCGCTTTGTATACAAGCGTTGTAAAATATTGCGCTCCTACACTATGTTTACAGCGCTTGATATATAAGGGTTGTAAAATATACAGCTTTCACATAATTACATAGCCTTTTGGAGCGTTTTTTTTATAAGCGCTATAAAATGGTATATATATAATTGTACATAACCCTTTTACATAATTTTATTTTTAATGTGTATACCACAAATTCTACCTATTATATATTATTGATAAATAAATAAAAACATATTTAATACGTTTTCTCCCTAAGAACCTCCTCTACTGTGCGCCCTCTTCTTGCTGAACGCTCATCTATTGTGCGCCCATTTCTACTGAGTGGTTGTTGTCTCAGGTATTGCATTTATTTATTTGTTGTTATCCCTAACACTAATAAATGGTTACATGATAGTAGTTGACATAACTTTGATAAATCATATAAATTGTTACCTGATAAATCAGATAAATTGTTACATGATAAATCATATAAAATATGTTCGATTTGTTCTATTTTGAAATTAGACTTTTATGCATATATATAATAGATTGATATAATGTTATAGATTGATAAATTTGTGTAACAATGTATTCATATAAGTCATATAAAATGGACTAGAAATGGTTGTCTGTCAATCGATTGTCAAAAGAGTATGAAAATAGAGTGAAAGAGTTTGTTGATTTTGCAGTGAAGAATGCAAAAGACCCAAATCGAATCATTTGTCCTTGTTTAAAATGTTGTTTTGGAAAATGTGTTAGAGCAGATGAATTGGAAGGACATTTAATATGGCATGAAATTGATCAAAGCTATACATGTTGGATAAGACCTGGTGAGAAAAAAAAGGAACACTAATTTTGAGAATGGTGCGACATTTCTTCAAATGATTTCGACACAGATACATATGAGCAGGACTGAGTTGAGGAGATTGCAAAAGCAGTTGAAGAAGATCTTTGGGATTGTCCTAAAATGTTTGAGTGTTTGTTGAATGATGCAGAGAAACCATTATATAATGGTTGTACTAAATTCACAAAACTGTCGGCAATATTAAAGTTGGACAAGTTAAAAGGGATTAACGGATGGTCTGATAGAAGCTTCACATAATTATTAACACTCCTAAAAGATATGTTGCCATATGATAATGAACCTCCCAGTCGAACCTACGAGGCTAAACGAATTTTGTGCTCTATTGGCATGAGTTACGAAAGGATTCATGCGTGTCATAACGATTGCATTGTATTTTGAAACGAATATGAATTACTAAAGGCGTGTCCGAAATGCAATGTCTCTCGATATAAGAAGAAATAATCTACTCCAGCAAAAGTCGTGTGGTATTTTCCTATAATACCAAGATTTAGGCGCATCTATTGCTGTGAAGAAGATTCAAAACACTTGACATGGCATGCAGATGAAAGAATTAGAGATGGAAAGTTTTGACACCCTATAGATTCTCCAAATGGGCAAAAATTGATCACGAGTATCCTAATTTCGGTAGAGAGTCAAGAAATCTATGACTTGCACTCTCTACTGATGGAATGAATCCACATGGTCTTCAAAGCATATCACATGGCACGTGGCCTATGATTTTGTTGATTTATAACCTACCTCCATGGTTATGTATGAAGCGTAAGTTTATGATGTTGTCTCTGTTATTTTCTGGACCCAAACAACTGGGGAATGATATTGACGTATACTTGACTCCTTTAATTGAAGATCTAAAAAATATGTGGGAGATATATGTGGAAGTTTATGACGAGTATAAGAAAGAATGTTTCAATTTGAGGGCTATGTTGTTCGGCACAATTAATGATTTTCCAGAATATGGTAATTTATCAGGATATAGCATTAATGGTATGTGTGCATGTCCTATATGTGAAGAGAGTACATATTGGATGCGGTTGAAACGTTGTAAGAAGAATGTCTTTCTTGGACAGCGTAGATTTTTACCTTTTAGTCATCATTATCGTGGGTGGAGAATGTTGGAACCAAGTTGGTTCTCTCAATCAAAGTTTTGATGTTAACAAAAGTATTTTATGTAAATTGTATTTTGACTTAGAAGAACAAATCAGAGGCTGTGCAAAATCAAAGGATGACACTACCAGAGGATACATCCAGAGGAAGTAACCAGAGGATAGAAATGTCACCAGAAGGTTCGACCTGAGGAAACATCCCAAGGGTACCAGAGGATGCATCCAGAGGACACCAGAGGATACACCTCCGGAGGATATCAGAGGATGTCATCAAAGGCAAACATCAAAGGACAAATAACATCATCAGAGGATATCTTTCTTGGCCTAGATCAGAAGGAAGCAGAGTCCAGAAGGAGACTTGGTCCAAACCAGAAGGAAGCTTGTCAGAGGTAGACTTGTTCTAGACCAGAAGGAAACATAAGTCAGATTTGGTTCAGACTTAGTCCTGACCAGAAGATAGCTTGGTCGTGAATATAAGACTCATTCCATACTTGGTCCAGACCAGAAGATAACTAGTCCAGAACAAATGACTTGGTCCAGACCAGAAGATAGCATGGTCAAGAACATAAAATTTAGTCCAGACTTGGTCTAGATAAAAAGATATCAAGTATCGAAAAACACAAGAACTCAAGCTTCATATTCAACACAATCCGAGAGTTCAAAAGAGAAAATCACTTGAGTGCAAAAGCAATATTTTCTAAGTGTTTTCGAGAGAGAAATTCAGTGCAGCAATTAGCTTTCTAGAAGCAACTTTGCAGAGTTCCAAACCATTGTAAGCAAACCCGATAATGGTGTAGATTCCTTCTTCAATCTGGGGTTGTCAGATTGGTAGGAGAAGACTTGACTTGTATAGTCAAGGTGTTGTCAGATTGGTAGGAGAAGACTTAACTTGTAGAGTCAAGGTGTTGTTTTCGTTCCTCAAAAGTCTAGGGTTGTCAGGATGTTTGAGAAGACTGGCTTGAAGGGTTAGGTGTTGTAATTCAAAATTTTGAATTAATGGATTAAAGCCTTCAGGATGAAGGGACTGGATGTAGCCAAGTTAATGGTGAACCAGGATAAATTGTTGTGTTCTTAAGTTGTTATTATCCGCTGCTAAGTTTGATCAATTACTCATCCAATAATTCGCATCAACACTCAACCAGCAGCAAAATAATTCAAGTTTGACAAACACAATTCAACCCCCTTCTCGTGTTTGCACCTTCAGAGAAATGCATTCAATGGAAAATCAGAGGAAGGTACTGCTCCTTTAGCACCGACTGGATATCAAATATTGGAAAAAGTACAAGGTTTGACCAATAAATTTGGCAAACCATTTGTGGGAGAGCTTGTCAAAACTGGGTGGAAGAAAAAGTCTATTTTCTTTGAATTGCCATATTGGAAGTCATTGTATATAAGGCGTTTTCTCGATGTGATGCACATTGAAAAAATGCATTTGATAGTGTTATTGGCACGTTACTCAATGTTCCAAGAAAGTCTAAGGATGACATCAATGCAAGATTGGATTTGGTCGATATGGGAATAAGAAATGAATTGGGTCCCGTAAAGAAAGGAAATCACACATTCTACCTCATGTCGCTCATACTCTATCTATAAAGGAAAAAATTGTTTTATGTAAATTTCTACACGAAGTTAAAGTTCCAGAAGGATACAGTTCAAACATTATAAATTTTGTTTGTATGAAAGATCTCAAGTTAAAAGGTTTGAAGACGCATGATTGTCATGTTCTAATGGAGCATTTGCTACCAATAGGTACACGTTCCATTTTACCTGAAAAAGTTCGACGAGCTATAACTAAATTATGTTTCTTCTTTAGGTAAAGTGATCCATCATCAGAAATTACCAACATTGTAGAGGGAAATTGTTGTTACTTTGTGTGAGGTTGAAATGTATTTCCCACCCTCGTTTTTTGACATAATGGTTCACCTTACTGTTCCTCTTGTTAAGGAGACATAACTTTGTGGGCCAGCTTATATGAGATGGATGTATCTGATAGAACGATATATGAAAATATTAAAAGGGTACGTAAAAAGTAGAAGTCGAACAGAAGGTTGTATTACTGAACGATACATTGTCGAAGAAGCTGTTGAATTTTGTTATGAATATCTATCCAATGTTGAATCCATAGGGCTTCCCATGTCTCGTCATTCGGGAAGAATAACAGGATAAGGGATAATTGGAAAGAGAGTAATGACTATATCAAGGAGAAAATGGGAGCAGACACAATTGTATGTTTTGCACAATGATGGTGAGGTTCAACCGTATGTTACAATACACATGGATCAGTTATCTAGTTTCTAACTAATATTTTGTTTATGTCTTAACGAATAGCTTCAAGAGACGAAATCCGATCAACCATTGGGTCGTCATATCTTGTGGAAGGAGGATCGCGTGAATAAAGAAGGAATAGTGGATAATAAAAATGTTCAACAAGTTATCCAACAATGTGTAAGTATACTATCACTTTAATATTTTTTAATATTGTCTTTTAAAAATGATATTGAACTTATCTTTTTAATACTACATGTATTTTAGGAAAATTTAGAACAATGTTATGAAAATCAAGATGAGAATAAACAAGTTAGTTGCAGTACTTGGCAAGGTATTCAATGTTCCTGAATATTCTAGCCATGTGAGAGGTAAGGGATTTGGCGTGACTCCCAAAAGTTATTTTTCACATGAGAAGCGCACAAATCCATCGAATGAGCAAGTATTAGAAGCAGTGAAAACTCTAACGGAGCAAGTTGCATATTTGGTTAAAAAGGATAAGGAAAAGCAACTTCAAGAGATCAACGTGAAATACAATTAGATAATGAAAATGGAAGTTGCAACATTGGTCATAAAAGTCTCCCTAAGATAATTAATTACTTAACGAAATAAGAAATTCATTCAATCTAATTGTTTCACATACTTATGTATTAACCATTGATTTAGGGTGTTTCATCTTGCGTGCTATACTTGTCTTCCCCTAATCATCGCATGGTTGGAAAAGGAACATTGTACAATACCTTGGGAGAAGTATTACACAATAATCTCATCCCTGCCGGCCACGTTAAAGTGTCACATATGATAGTTTTAGAACCACTTGCACCGTTGCCTATCCTCGACAACGACGGAGATATGAAGTTTTTGGGAGAAGCAATAGGTAATTACGTGGCATGGCCGAAAAATCTTGTTGAGGAGATATGTTTTAATTGCTATGTATGATTATGATTGATTAGGTTTAATTGCTAATTTTTCCGCTTTTAATTTCACATTTATTCATATTCTTGCTAAAGGGAATGATAAGAAGATTCCTCGCAACGAGTCTGTCACTTCACCAGAAAAGGTTTGACATATACATCAATTGTATATGAAATGATTAGCTTACTATAATAACTAACAAACTGATCAACCTAATTTTTTTCAGATTCAACCAAACAATAAACCCGCCGCACCGTAGATGCAGTTCTGTGGTAACAATAAATCTTCCAAAATTCAAAAACTGGATGGTGGAAAATTAGTTGTTGCTCCTAAAATAAGTCATCCACGTCTTTCTGGATTTGGGTCGTGTCTTGACATAACAACAAAAATGAATATGGAGAGCAATGATACGCGTATCATAAGCATGGATAAAGGTATTTTCAAATATGAGTATGAAGAATTAATTGGTAAATAGCACATATATGAACTTCTCAATCATAATGAGCTGACTGCTACTGTCATCAGCATATACATTAGGTAATATAAATACTTTATTTAAGATAAAAATTACTTTTTAATTGCATCACTACCACATTTATTGATAATTAATCTAATTTTATATTTTTATTGAAGGTTTTTGTATGAAAAGTTGGTGTGCATGTGCAAATTGACAAGTAGATTTTCCTTCTTATCTCCCCATAAGCTATCCATGTTTAAGCTCGATCCAGTTAATGTAAAAAAGTATGTAGTTGATATACTTTTAGAAAATAACAAGAATGATAAGTTGTTTCTGGCACCATATAATTCAGGGTAATTAGATACTTTATCTATATCTTTTTAAATTTGTGATACTTTATGAGTTGTGTAAACAAATTTGACAACAAAAATTTTTTTGTTATAGGCAACATTGGGTGTTGTTTTTCATCAATGCCACCTCTGAAATTATATATTATTTAGACCCATTGCACGGTCATTATAACAATCAATCAGATATAAAGAATATCTTCGACATGTAAGTAATATTCATGTATTTCTTACATATATAAATAATGTGTTTGGTCATTGAATAATAATCACATTTATTTGATAGTGCTTTGCAAATTTTTTGCGGTCAAAGGGGTGCTATAGTGTCGAAGCATAAGGCAAACAACATCACATGGCTTCCAATAAAGGTTTGAAATTTTTGTTATAGAACTTACAATCGATGCAGATATATTTATTGGTGTACATGTTTTATTTTATAGTGTCCGCGTCAAACTAACAACATATACTGCAGATACTATATATTGCGATTCATGAACGAGGTTGTTTATATGAATCAAAATATAATTCCAGAAATGGTGCATTATTTTCATTATATTTTGATTTTCATATATAAACTATATATATATATATATATATATATATATATATTTGATTCTAACTTATTTATGTTCAAATATTATATCGCATAGTTTTTTGACAACTTCTATTCAACATACTCTGAAAGTGATCTCATATAAATAAAAGAAGACTGGTGTCAATATGTGCTCCAATTGAAAGTTATATAATTTGTTAATAGATGAGTTTCACATTGCTGAAAATTGTAATTTATTATTGTATATTTTGGTGTGAACTGATCATTATTCTAATTAGTTTATTTTATTTTTTGTTACAGTAGGGTAAATAAAGAAATTGCTGGAGAAATTGCTACTGGACTCACATGATATTTGTTCTGTGAATATGTAATTGATATTGTGAATATGTTGCTACTGTCAATATTGTTATATTTGTTGCTACTGTCATGAACTTGTAATTTTTTGTTGTGAACATATATGTAATTGATATTGTGAATTTGTAATTGATGTTAATATTTGTTGATGTGAATATGAAATTGATATTGTGAATTTTGATAAGAATATGAATTTTGATATTGTGAATATGAAATATGAAATATGAAATTGATATTTGTTGCTGAATTTGATGTTGAGAAGAATCTGAATGTGATATTTGATGTTGATAAGAATCTGAATTTGGAAAAAAAATGAAATCTCATCTTAAAGACAGCACTTTTTTAAACGTTTTACAGCGCTTTTCTAGGTCTTTTACATCGTTTTTTTGGAAAAAGCGATGTAAAACTAGTTGATAATACAAACGCGCTATATATATATACCTATTACAGCGCTTTTTTCAAAAAAACGCTGTAAAACTAGTATAAGAAACATACTATATATAGACCTATTACAATGTTTTTTTGAAAAAAACGCTGTAAATCTCTAAGAGAAGCGCGCTATATATTTATACCTATTACAGCGTTTTTTTATTTTCAATAGCGCTGTTGTATCTTTTAACAGCACTAGATACTACAACGCTTAAAAGCGCTGTAAAAGACTTAAAAAAAACGCTTTAAAAGACTATTTTTGGCGTAGTGATAATATAATTTCAAAGAGATTTTTATTATTACATCATAAGTTTCCAATGAACCAAAATATATAAATATTAGAAAAAGACTAAATGTAATATTCTCTATATTTTAACTTTACGTAGAACGATGTGAGCACCATGTTGTGGCTGAAGAGTAAATGTTGGAGCTGGAGCATGAGCGTAGGTTGGAGAAAGTTCAAATGAGAAATGTTGCAAAATCATTGCTATTGTCATCTTTGCTTCTAATAGGGCATATGTTTGTCCAATGCAAATTCTAGGACCCCAACCAAATGGAAAATATGAAGCTTTGCTATTTGTTGCTTTAAAAACACCTTCAGAAAATCTCTCAGGATTGAACACCTTAGCATCATCACCCCATAGTTTATAGTCATGATGAATCATAACTACTGGTAACGTAATTTGAACTCCAGCAGGTAATGTTAGGTTTCCAACTTTTACATCTTTGTAAACTTCTCGAGGAATTGTAACTATGGGTGGGTATAATCTAAGAACCTCATACAAAATCATAGTCACCTATCACAAAAAGATTTTTGCAAATGGTAAGTATCAAGTCTTATATAATTTTATAACTCAAGACAAGAATATTATACACTTACAATCTTAAGATGATTTAAACCGTCAAAATCTGGTTTTTTGTTGCCAAAGACTTGTAACACTTCCTCCCTTGCACGTGTTTGCCAATCAAGGTGCCTACTCAATAATACCATTGTCCAAACAAGCAAAACTGAAGTTGTCTCTTGCCCTGCAAGGTAGAATACTTTGCACTCGTTGATTACTTCTTCAAGATTCATTCCTTTCTTATTATTTCTTTTTTCTTCAATTTCCTTGTGATTTGACTCGAGAAGTATACCTAATAAGTCATTCTTAGCGGTTTCACCCGCCTTTAGAGTTTTCTCTCTATTGTTAATGATTTCAGTTAGTGAAGTTTTTATATCCCTAACAATTTCTTTCAATCTCCTATTTTTTGTAGTAGGTAGAAACCTACAAAATGAATTCATAATTATAGTTAGTTATTATATATTTATTGACAAAATGAATATTTTAGATATAAATGTCTAATCATATTTAACTATTATACTAGGTACTTGTATGAACATCAACCATATGTTGAAAAATGATGTGATAGTATAGTTAAATATAATTTATATGTCAAATATGTTTGTTGAGCGAGTGTACATGTTTGGCAAACTATAAAGTGTTACATTAATAGGCAAATAAAGACAAGCAAATATGTATATAATCATAGAAAATATATCACATTTCATGCTCAAACACTAATAATTCATCTAAAAAATACTAAGCTCTAAATAACTAAAATTATGATACCCAACAAGAATATTTAATCGCAAATATAAAGAATTAATAATCCCAAACAAGACCAAAAATAGGACTTAAAAGGGAATATTAGTGAACTATAAACTCTCATAACAAGTACTCTAACAAACAATTAGTTTATTTTAAAAGCAATGATAATTTTATTAAAGAAGAGTGCAATAGACACTCCAATTGAATAATGTAGAAAACCAAAGTAGCCACGTTGAATAAATACCAGCGATAGTGCGAAAAAAACAAAGGAATATTTAAAAACTAATTTTAATCTTTTCAACAATGTGAAATCTCATACATTTTCATAAACAAAAATTTATTAACGAAAGTAAAAGAATATTTAAAAACTTCTTACAAATTAATCTTACCTCCAACCAGGAACATAAACTTTTGTAAGAATTTTCATTGTGAGTTCAATTTGCTCCTTTTGAAGTTCAAATATTCTTATTCCTTCTTCATAACTACTTCCAAATGCTGTTCGAGCAATAACATCACTAGCTAAATTTTGGAAGGAAGGCCACACGTCTATTTCACATGATTCATTTGATGACAACATTCCTTCCCATTTGTTAATTAGATCATCACAACAATGTAAGAATGTTGGTAACATCATCTGAGTCATAAAGAGATAATGACGAGTGCAAATTCCATGAATCAAACAAACTACCATAATTTATTCCAATTTTATGATAGTGTAGGATGGAGCGTGATAAATAAATATAAGATTTGCCATACAAAATATTTTGGACATAACTTATATACACTATCGTTATAAAAGTTGTTTCCACTTTTAGATAATAATAATAATAACAACTATTAAATCATTAAAAACATTTTATTTTTTTAAATGGAATACAGGATTAATTAGCTTTCTGTGTTTGCTCCACTTTTCTCCCTCGTAGGATACAATACCAGTGATTAGCATATTTATAATTGGGTTTTGTTTAAGCTTTTGGATGTCATATATCTTGTTAAAAGCTTCTTTAATTAGCTCAGGATCTGTGAGAATCACCCTTGGTATTGATCCCATCCACATAAAAGAATTATTTCCTGCATACATTTATATTAATTAAATAGTAATTTACACACTTTGAGTAAAATATAAAAATTGTGTCATTGAAAATATTAAAAATTATATTAAATGAGGGTAGTTTGGAGATATTATTGGATTTTTTTTCTTTTATGTTTTTAATTATTTTTCTGGTTAATGTTACTTTTATTTAGGGCCAAGATGTAAAATTCATTTTAAATATCTAATAATTGAAAATCTAAATTTAAAATATAATTTAAACGTTAAAGTCATTAAATAACTATCGTATATCTAATATGACAATTTGAAATAAGTATAAAAAATCAATGCAAATGTTATTTTGTCTCTAAAATGAGTTAGAGATTAGAGAAGAGAAAAGAAGACGTGTTTAACAACAACAAAAAAGTTAACTTTAAGGGACTAAATAGTTGTTTTTTATGATAGTTTATGAATTATTTTAAAGTATTTTTATAGTTTAGAGACTACTAACAATCACTTAACATATACAATTAACATATGGATTAATTTGATATGGATGAAAAAATAGTTTAGGGACCTTTTAGTCGATTTTATTAGTTTAAAATCTAAATTGATGAGAGCGTTAGTTTAGAACCTAAATTTACGGTTAATTCAAAACCTAATATTTCATTGATGTTATAAATCAGCAATGCTATACAGTAACATAAACTTTTTCCCGAATAAATCATGAAAGCTAAAATGTTAATTGGAAAAACTAACCATACTCTAAGATAGTGTGTTGAAATAATCAATTCAATTAAAAAATAATCTTCTTTTATTTCCTGTTTTTTATTGTAACAATAAACATTTTTCGATTATAAAATAATTTCATAATATGAATTTTTTTTTTATGTCGTTTATAATCTTAAATAAAAAAAAGTACAAAAAAACACTTAAAATGATATCGAGTGAAGATAAGTGTACCGTAGTTTGTAACGGTTTGATGGCCGTAGGGAAACACATGAGACACTAAATCGTCAGAGAGATTCATAGATTTGGATCTTACTTCTCTATCCTTCTTAGAAAGATCCTTCATGTCCCCAAATAAAAGCCTATATGAATTCCCTTTAAGACCTTGCTCTCTTAGAATCCTTTCTAGCTTCTTTGGTTTTAGCCATACCCAATTTAACACTTTCCATGCCCAAACAAGTGTTATCAAAAGAATAATATTTACGATTATTTTCCATGGTACTTCCATCTTTCTCACTCTCTATGTGATTGGAGACAAAAAAGAAAATAAAATGAGGATAAAATCATATATAAGCTTCTTATACAACAATTATTTTTTCTAAAAAAAGGGACACAATTTTTTACTGTAAATACTCCTCCATCTAGAATAAAATATTAATATAAATAAAAAAATAAATTGAGAAGTTGATGCAGTTGATCTAAATTTAAGATTAAATAAATCAATTTTTCAATTACATATTTTGTTCATACTTAAGTGGAGTATATTTGTATATGTGAATTTTATGGTATATTGATTAGGAAAATACCATAAAATATGAATTTCTATTTTGAAGATTTTAAAATCGGAAAATATTACAATAACTATTTAATGATAATTTATAAAGTATGTTTAACATTCTTTAAATGAAAATATTGTAAGGAAAATAATAAATTTTCATTTATTTGATTACTAATTAAAAAGGTAATTAATATTGATTTTATTTAGTTCAATTTTCTAGTAGATTGATAGGATTGCTAGTCAAGCAGAGGATTGATAGTCGAGCAGAGGATTGATAGTTGAGCCGAGGATTCCATCAGAGGATTGATAGTCAAGCAGAGTATTATGTTAGATTTGTTAGTTTAGTTAGTTCTGTTATTAGTCTATTATGTTAGTCTGTGTCAGCTGTCAATCCTAACTAATTCAGTTAGGATAGCTAATATAAATAACAGACATGGGGTGTTCAATAAGGAGACAGTTAAAGAGTTAGTTGGGTGGGACTGAATTGCAGGGCAATTCGGTTATTCTCTGTAATTGCAATCTTTGTACATTTTTCTCAGTTTCTATAATACAATCTTGAGGTATCTTCAGAATTTTATTCAATTTTAATATACCAATTTTAATATACCAATTTTAATCTTCAGAGGATCAATTCGCTGCACTCGCGGCCAAGATCAATGCCAACGGCAGCGGGACTGTCCGCAGGGAAGAAGCGGAGACCAGCGGCTGCGGTGGTAGACTTCTGGGTAACTACGTTGAGAGCGACCGGTTGAGGAAGCTGGAGATTCCGATTTTCTTAAGCGACGATGCGTACGGTTGGACGCACCGTTTGGAACGATATTTCGAGTTACGAAGCGTTCCGGAGGAGGAGAAGATGTGTGGCACCGTGGTGGCCATGGAGGGCAGAGCACTGGGCTGGTATCACTGGTGGGCTAGGTGCAATCTTGAACCAACTTGGGACGGGTTCAAGCTGGCAGTGGTTCGCAGGTTTCAACCGTCAATGGTACAAAATCCTTTTGAGTTGTTGCTGGAACTCAAACAAACAGGGACAGTGGTAGAATTTATGGAGGAGTTCGAGAAATATGTTGGAGCTTTGAAGGCCATTGATCAAGATTTTGCACGAGGAATTTTCATGAATGGTTTGAAAGAGGAAATTCAAGTGGAGGTAAAACTGTATGAATTAAAGTCTCTGTTCAATTTAATTCAAAAGTCTATTATGATTGAGGAGAAGAATCTGGTTTGGACTAAGAAAGGAACCAACACTTTCATTAAACCAACTACGATGTCGAAGGCTAGTTCGTACACTAAGACTGTGACGGTAGATGCTAAGCCTTGGTTAGATAAGAAAGCCGAGGGTGGTACCTCTGCTACTAATCTGGGGGGTGTTCAGGCTGGAGAAGGGAACAAAACCAGAGGTGGTGATTTCAAACGGTTGTCCGGGGCCGAGATGAGAGACAAAAGGGAGAAGGGACTCTGTTTCAGATGTGATGAGCCCTACCATAGAGAACATAAATGCAGGAATAAGCAGTTTCGTATGATAATTTTGGAAGAAGATGAGGAGGAGGACAGTGATACTAAGTTGCATGGGATAGAAACTTTCAATTCTCTGCTGTTGTCTCTTTGTTCAATGGCTGGGTTGACTTCCACAAATTCTTGGAAGATACAAGGGGTAGGTCAGAACAATTCTGTTATGATACTCATCGATTGTGGAGCTTCTCATAGCTTCATTTCTCAAGAGGTAGTTCATAAATTGAGCTTGCTGGTGGAAGATTAAGGGAAAGTGTCCCAAGTTGAGTCTGCATTTGTAAGGAATGGAGATTAAGCAAGACTTTTATTTGTTCACCTTACAAGGGGTGGATTTGGTGTTGGGTTTGGATTGGCTCTCCAGTTTGGGAGAGGTCAAAACCAACTTTGGCAAGTTGGAGCTTACCTTGTCTAGAGATGGCAAGTTGATTACTTTGGTTGGAGAAAAACCATCAAGAAAAAGAGCTGACGACGACAGATCGAGGGGAAAGGTGATGGAGGCGCCAACGCTGTTGAAGGATGAAGGGAGATCGCGAACGAGGCAAGTGGTACGCCGTCCGCTGCCGAAACCTCCATAACCGTCAGACCTGGGTTCAAGGGCAGCGGCTCTCCCACAACTACAGAAGACACCGACAAAG
Source organism: Cicer cuneatum (assembly GCA_037974295.1). Taxonomy (NCBI): domain Eukaryota; kingdom Viridiplantae; phylum Streptophyta; class Magnoliopsida; order Fabales; family Fabaceae; genus Cicer; species Cicer cuneatum. The sequence goes on from JBBPBO010001984.1 coordinate 55,359,669, forward strand.
AGATCCACGACGAGGATGGGATGGGGATTGACGGAGTGAGCACGTTTCAACTTCACTTTAGATGGGAAAGTTCTAGAGGAAAGAAGAGCAGAATGGGAGTGTGGGGCGTTGTTAGAAAAGTTAGGCGAGTTTCTTGCCCAAGGAAAGACCACAATCCCATTCAATGCATCAGTTGTGATCATACCATGGGAACCCGGAGAACTACATTTCCCTATGACAGCTACAGCTGGTGACTACTGCTGGAGTTTGCTCGTTTTCCCTGGGTTGCTCACCTTTGTGTTTGATAAAGGAAAATTTTTGGTGCGGATGAAAGATTGGCAGTAAAGGATGTATATTCCAGCCTTGAAGACAAGGCTGTTTTTCAAGGGGGGTGATATGATCCTGTTTGTCATGAATCACTTTAAGGATCGTTCTAGGTAGGAAACTTACAGATTTGAGCCAAAAAACACGTTTTGCTGGAGAGCGCAATAACCGGGGCTCCGAAAGTCAGAATCAGAAGATTCCAAAACGAGGTGAAAGATGACGTTCTGAAACGCAAGTTAGGCTGTTGAATCACCAAAAACAAGTACGTAGAACTCAAGATATGATCGCATGTTACTGAACACGAAAATTGGTAGACTTTGAGTAATAGGGTTTGATGTAAAGGAAATTCAAAATTATTATTTAGCAAACGAACCAAGAAAAGAATGGCGCCACAATCTAAGGATTGATAAGCCAAAAGAATGCCACAAGGATTAACAACCTTGATAAGTTCAAAGTGAATTCTTTCAAGAACTCTAGAGAGCAAAGCCTCACAACAATAATGTTCAAAATCTGCCCTTAATGAGGCTACAAATGCTTATTTATAGTAAAGCTATCTCTTAACCTAAATGAGTCATAAGTGACACCATTCTCTAGGCCCATATTGGACTTTAATCATATTTTTTTTCTAAAATAAACTAAATGTAAGGAAGTAAAGTATCTTCGCTTACACATAACATAAACTAAATCTATAATGAAACTATTACAATTCCAAATCAAAGAAAACTAAGAAATATTACAAACCAATTTAAAATAAATAAAGTTCATCTTAATTTATTAAAATATGGATCATCTTCATACTCTTGAGGTTCTTATCATTCTCTCCTTCTTGAAGAAATTCGACCACGAATTTAAGCTCCATTATGTCGTACATGAAGAAATAATCCAAATAAACCACAAGCTCATCATATCCACCGGGGTCAAATGGAAATTTGGAAAAGTCGTCAAATCTCATAAGTTGGTGAAACACATTTCCATCTTGAACAATTAACATCTCATCACATTTATGGTAAAGGTAAGAAATTCTAAAGATGGGGATAAAGTTATACCTTTTGAAGTTGATATTCATGACCAAATTTTCCTTCTTTAGATTGAAATTTGTGGCAAACAATATGCTACTCTGTATTTGCAAAGGCTTCAAAGCAAGTTGAATCTCATGGATATTCTCTTTATCACAAAAAAATGGCGACTCAATAATTTCCTTGCAAGCATCCTTTTGAGGATCCTTTGAATAACCACCATCAAGCACTAACATTGCTTCATTTACCTCACTCTCTTGTTTAAAGAGACTTTTAATTTTACCATGATCTTTCTCTTTGTTTTCAATGTCAATATATTGATGACATTCCTCCTTTAGAGGCACTTCTTCAAGCACTTGCAATAGAGAATTATCGAAGTTAGACAAATAGTTGGAGTCAATTTCTTGCCATTTATCTCTCAAATGTTTCTCCTCTTCTTCTTTCTTTTCTTTGATTTTCTCTTTCTCTCTCAAGGCTAGCTTCTCTACTTTTCTTGCCTGTTTGGCATATCCATTTTCGTACAGATATTTCACATACTCCGGATCGAATACAAAATCTCGAATATATTGATTATATGATATACTTCTCTTTTTTTCTTGATCCTCATTTTTATATTCTACATGTCTTTTCTCTTTTTCATACCTCATATCATCACCATGATTTTCTTGATCCTCTAATTGCTCAGTTTTGACATGTAAATCTTCAGTATGCTCCCTCAACATCTTTTGCATTTGAGCAATTATAGCCTCCACTAACAATATGTTGTTTTCCCCTTGAAGAGGGCTATCATCACCACATATTCTTGCCATATTTTAAACAAAAAGAAAACAAACAAAAGTGAAAGAACAAGACCTCACCACACAACTCACGTGTTTACATTCTTGAATTTGTTACTCGTGTTTCACTCAATTTCGGCTTTTTTCAATAATGAATCTCTCTTGCCTTTTTCCACTTAATTGCTCTCTTCCAGTTCTTAATTGAATCAGCAAGAACCTCAATATTTTGAACCAAAAAAAAATTTGTACGAAAAACTTAACGTAACACAAAGCAATAGTAATGTGATTGAAAAAAAAAATATTACTTTTAGGAATTTTGTCAAACAGGTAGTGTGCACTACTGTTTTTTTTTTGTATCTCTCTTTTTTTTTGTATCTTTTTTTTTTTTAAGTAGCAGCAACACACAAATTAACTAAGGACGACAATTCAAACAAAAGAAACACAACTAACAATTTATGTTTCACAAAAAAAAATGCATAAACAGAATTTTACTCAATTCCAAACCTAGAGACAAGCTCTGGTACCAAATGATATGATCCTGTTTGTCATGAATCACTTTAAGGATCGTTTTAGGTAGGAAACTTACAAATTTGAGCCAAAAAACACGTTTTGCTGGAGAGCGCAATAATCGGGGCTCCAAAAGTCAAAATCAGACGATTCCAAAACGAGGTGAAATATGACGTTCTGAAACGCAAGTTAGGCTGTTGAATCACCGAAAACAAGTACGTAGAACTCAAGATATGATCGCAGGTTACTGAACATAAAAATTGGTAGACTTTGAGTAATAGGGTTTGATGTAAAGGAAATTCAAAATTATTATTTAACAAACGAACCAAGAAAAGAATGGCGCCACAATCTAAGGATTGATAAGCCAAAAGAACGCCACAAGGATTAACAACCTTGATAAGTTCAAAGTGAATTCTTTCAAGAACTCTAGAGAGCAAAGCCTCACAACAATAATGTTCAAAATCTGCCCTCAATAAGGCTACAAATGCTTATTTATAGTAAAGCTATCTCTTAACCTAAATCAGTCAGAAGTAACACCATTCTCTAGGCCCATATTGGACTTTAATCATTTTTTTTTCTAAAATAAACTAAATGTAAGGAAGTAAAGTATCTTCGCTTACACATAACATAAACTAAATCTATAATAAAACTATTACAATTCCAAATCAAAGAAAACTAAGAAATATTACAAACCAATTTAAAATAAATAAAGTTTATCTTAATTTATTAAAATATGGATCATCTTCATACTCTTGAGGTTCTTATCAGGGGGTTTGATAGGATTGCTAGTCAAGTAGAGGATTGATAGTCGAGCAGAGGATTCCATCAGAGGATTGATAGTCGAGTCGAGGATTCCATCAGATGATTGATAGTCAAGTAGAGTATTCTGTTAGATATGTTAGTTTAGTTAGTTTTGTTATTAGTCTGATATGTTAGTCTGTGCCAGCTGTCAATCCTAACTAATTCAGTTAGGATAGCTAATATAAATAACAGACATGGGGTCTTCAATAGGGAGGCAGTTAAAGAGTTAGTTGGGTGGGACTGAATTGGAGGGCAATTCGGTTATTCTCTGTAACTGCAATCTCTGTACATTTTTCACAGTTTCTATAATACAATCTTGAGGTATCTTCATAATTTTATTCCATTTTAATATACCAGTTCGATCATAGATGTACAATTTTGTGAAATCGATCTGTGGTATCGTAAGACGAAGAGGAAGTGAATTAATCAAGTGATCCTTTACTAAAATTGAATATTTGAAGAACTTAATTGATATGTATCGTAATGTTTAACATTAATATTCTTACAACATTTATAATTTTATTTTTTCACATAAAGGTTAATAATTTTATATGATTGAATAACAAATTTTAAAGGTAATTAATATTGTTTTAATTTAAATATAGCCTCTAATTATATTTCATTTCTTAGATATTTATAGAGACAATTTAAAATATTATAAGCAAAACAACATAATATAATAAGATATAATTGGATGTATATATACAAAAATTCCATGTTTGTTTCATGTCTAATAAAAAAATCATGCGAATATTTAAGAATGACAATGAGTATCTACGGACATAGTTGTCATCATCTACTCTATCAATTGGATAAAGATCATATGCATACCCTATCTATATTTACGTAGATATCTGCTTAACATATATTTATTAAATTTTTAAGTATTCACATGTATTAACTCTTTAAAATAAAATAATTATTTATGTATAAAATTAATTTTTTTTGCTATTATTATGTAGAATTTTTACCCTTTTTTGTCAAAAAAAAATTAAAATATAAAAATATTAATACAGGAACATTTAAAATATATCACAAAACTACATAAAAAATATTAAAATATTAACACACACAAAAAAAAGCAATGCATCATATTAAATTTATTAATTTACTATGAAATACAGATAAACGTAGGTATGACTACAATTACACCTCTATTTTTGTATCTATTAACTATTGGACAATCAAAACATTCATTTATTTTATATGCAAATATCTGTTAAGTTAGTTGTTCTTTGTCATTGTAAATTTTATCCGTAGGTATAAGTGGATACGGACTGTTTTTGGTCCTTTGAATACCCAAGCAAATCCTATGTTTGTCATCTAATTAATATATTAATCTAATTAATGTTTTAATTGTTATACCTTTGAATGCCCAATTGTGAAGCATTACCATAACCAAAGCCCTCTAAACACGATGTAAAGATTATATGAGAGTGCTATATTTTACAGCGCTTTTGTGCGAAGCGTTCTAAAAGCGATGTAAACATTATGTGAAATCGCTATGACCCTACAACAGCGCTTTTCTATAAATCTTAAACCGTTACAACAACACTTTTTCTAAAGTGTTTGTCATTAAATCACTGTTGTATCCTCCATTATTTTTAAAATATTATACAACAGTACTTTTAGTTATTAAGCGCTTTAAAATGTGCGCTGTAAAAAGTCATTTTTAGCGTAGTGTGTTAGTAAAAATTTCCCAGATCTGACACAAATCGAAAATTTTATAGGTGTGGTGATTGTTGTTGCTGTTTTTGTTTAAGAGGTTTTGGGTTTGTTGGGATTCAAGAAATAGAGAAAAAATAGGGGGAAAAAAGATATCTGAATCTTGGAGATGAGTATGGAGTTTAGAGATGAAGTTCTATGTTTCATATGAATTTTGGGTTTATATTTAGGATTTCTTTTATTCTTTAAATGATTATAAGTTTTTCAAAAGTGATTTAATATTTGATGAGTCGTCATGATGATGTCTAGTCAAAGTAACACATCAATATTTTTTGTCCAAGCAAGCAACAAGATAGACGAAGGAATAAATTAAAAATATCTAAAATTAGAAATTCAATAAAGTAATTGGTTTTGCATAGACTATAAAATTAAGTGATTTGAAGATATATGAATTAAAAATATATTTAATCCTCGTATATATATATATATAATTAAGTGATTTTAAGATATATGAACTAAAAATATATTTAATCCTCGTGTGTATATATATATATATAAAAGCATATTAAATGAAATGAGTTTTAGTGAGAGAGTAAAATCTTCACTACATAACCATATAAAAATGGAATGAGTTTTAGTGAGAGAGTAAAATCTTCACTACATAACCATATCATGAATAAAAGCTATTTAAAGACATATGATCACTTAAAAAAAGTTATATCACTTTTTTTTTTCAAAAATTTATCATTTATGCTTTCTTGAAAGATTGCACAAAAAATAATTGTTTGATTTGAAAAAGAAAAATTATTTTATATGAATTATGAAAGAATTCAATATTCATGCATACCTAAATGATTGCATAAAGAATTATTTTATATATTGTTTAAATCTATTATATAGTTCTTTAAAAATTTAAAATAAAAAATCTGATATTTATATTTTATAAATTCCAAAATAATTTAATATTCATGTATCTATGAAAAATTGCCTTATTGATCTTAGTTTGAGGGTTGTGGCATTTTACAGTTATTTTATAAATAAAAACTATAGTTAAGATTCTGTTTAATTTTTTTTTTTCATTCCTTAATGACCTACCTGCATAGGCTACATGATATGATTGTGTTTTTTTTTTTTTTCATTCCTTAATGACCTACCTGCATAGGCTACATGATATGATTATGTTCATTTATTTTTACATGCACTTTGATTTGATAATAATGATATATGATTTACACCAATAAAATTTTTTAATTAAATTGAAAAAGAAATAAAAGATCTTGATATTAGTTCAAATTGATTTCTCGTTAATTAATGATTAATTATTTTATTTTGTTTAAAAAATATTTACAATTAATTAAATTTGCTTTCTATTTACAATATAATAGTTTTTTATTATGAACGAAAATTTTTGATCGAGTAAGTACAATTAACTATATAGTTATAATTTGAATATGAAATATTTTTATTGCATATTAACTATATCATTATTACTGTATTTTTTCTCATAATTTTTTTTTCTTTTATATTAATATTTTATATTTCATATTAATATTTGATATTTCATTTATTTGTCTTATAGTTTCTATTTTAACATGTTAATCTTGTATATTTCTTAACAAGAAATTTTTGAAGAATTTTATTTGGTTTGTATAATTATGATATATATGATAAATTCTGAAAAAATGTAACAATGAAGCATCTTTGAAGAACTGCAAGAGTGTAATTTTTTTATTCAACATTTATGGATATTATTGCGTTTCTAAAGAACTAAAAATTTAATATTAAAACATGTATTTTGGAATGTTCAAAGTATAATTTTCTTTGTTATCGTTTAGTGAATGAGTTCTTGAAGAAATAAACTTTTATATTCGTTATTGAAATATAAGATCTATTTGATCTCAGTATTATTTAAAACAAAGAAACTCATCTCATTGAATATGCTATTGAAGTAACAAAAGATTTATCAAGTGCAAAATATATGTGCTTGAGTTTCTAAATAATTACATATTTTAGACGATTGAAATATATATTTGGTATTTCCAAAAATATTTTGTATGTCAATCTTAATATTATATTGTGTTTGGAAAATTGTGTATGTAACCTAAATATTTGGAGCTAATTAAATTTGAGAACTGTACACTATTTTTTAAATGACATATCTTAATATTGAGTCAAATTTTTTTTTTTTTTGTGAATTTGTTGTAGTAGAACTTTAAAATATATTTTTGACTTGTTGGATTTGAAATTATTTTATGAAATCTATAAATATATGGTTGTATTTAATGACAATAGTTTATTATTTTAAATATATAAATATTTGGTTGTATTTAGTCAAATATTCTCAACATTTGAACCTAAAATACTCTATGTAAAATTCTAATTTATAGTAGTAACAATGATGTAAAATATTTTTCTATTAAAGTGATACAATTGTGAAATTATTTAGGCTTAATATCATTGATTCTCATACCAAATATTAGGTCCATTTGTTTAAGATTTAAAAAAAATGATTTTTATAGTATTTAATCTTTTTGTTATAACATTTTTAAAAAATAATTTTTAAAATAAAGGTTCAAATGAAAATCGGTTTAATTAGTTTATCTTAAAATACGATTTTAAGTATTTCATCTATTTTTTACAACTTTTTTTGGATAATGAAATTTTCAAAAATAATTAAAATGAAAAGCTATTTTGAGAAGCTCTTCATAAAAATCATTTTTGAGAGATATCTTTTTTAAAAAAAAAAATGTGATTTTTATCTTGTTAAAATCTTTAATAATTGATATCTAAGTTATTGAATATTAAAATTACTTTTTGTTAATTAGTAACTAATGAATCTAAAAAACTTCTACTATTATTAAGTAAATTTTCATAAAAATCATTTTTAAAAATATAAAATAAAAATTACTTTTTTAAAATCTTAAATAAATATTGATTTGGATTATTGGTTTGCTTGATACTAAGAGTTACACACAAGATATTTGTCTTATAGATCCTACACATAAGTCATGAATTATATGAATAATTTATTAAGTCTTTTTTTATTTAATAATTTAAACTGTGATTTTGTTTTTTGTTTTTTGTTTTTTGTGGGATATAATTTAATAATCAATTATTTATTATGGAAGTTATTTAAGTTATTTAAGTTATTTATGGAAGATAACTTTAATTGATAATATCATTTGCTAAATTTTTTTATTGAAATTCTCAGGTTTGGTTTCATGGGTATATTTTGATCAATTTCTAATCAGCAAATAGATATTTCATCTTATTTTGATTTATTTTAAAGTTTATAATTATTTAAATAAAATATGTAGATATGATTTATTGAGTTTTATTTGTTGAATGAAGTTTTGTGCTCTCGTTTATTTATATGCAAAAGATCGTCTTTCGTATACACATATAATAATTCAAAAGGTAAATTAAGTCTTTAGAATCTCTATACAAAGTGTTATTTGGAATACAAATTCTTGAATGATATGATTGTTTATTATTGATTTAAAGGGATTAGAACCATTGAAAAGAGAACAACTGAAACACATAATTGTAAACTTAAAGTTTACATATCATAATAAATTTTCTTGATGGCAAGACCGATTGGGCCATTCAAATCTATTACGATGCGAAAAATAGTTAAATTTTTTTTTACCAACATGTATTGAAGAGCCAAAAGATTCTTTAACCCAATAATTTTTATGTATTATTAATTCCTAAAGGAAATGAGTCTCTCACATTTCTAGAGTATAAATGAGGGGTATTTATGAATCAATACACTGATCATAAACTAAATAATGATGTATATGTTTGTTATCAACTCACGATCAGAAGTATGTGAGAATATTGTTGTGTCAATTAATTTGACAAAGAAATATATTTCATAATTATTTAAAAAGAATTTAGAAAGTACTGAATGTTTATTAGACTTGATATTGAACATCATATAGTATATGTTCATATGCAAAAGTGGACTTGAAGATCCATTCTTTAGACGTCTAAAGCTAATTTTAAGCCAACTACTTATGAGATTATAATTTCTAAATTCTACTTTGGAAACTTGCAATCATGTATGCTTAGATATCGATTTGCATCAAGCCAACAATGTAATATATGTAAGTCATCCCATTAATTACAATCAATTTATGGGTTGATAATCTATTATTCTCCATCTAAGAGATTTTTTGAATTGTTGTGTTTTTCCAATTGCTCCAATATAATGCACTATGATGAGTCGTAAAAGAATATTGGAAATACATATTGGATATCAAATATCCATTTATAATAGAGTATATCGAGCCAATAAAGTGGAGACTTGTTTAAAAATGTGTTTGTTGATTATCATTTGATAAATTAGTATTCCCAATATTAGGAGATAGTAAGTAATTGAAAATAATTATTGAAGTATATTATCATCTCATCTTGATCCTTATACAAACTAGTTTGAACCAAAATTTCAAAAGATATCTCATTTACAAAGTTTGTGAAACCAATTATCAGCTGCTAATGCTCCAATCAAAATGGACGTCTCCGTTGGAAATCTAATATTGCAAATAAGTCTCAACTGCACCTAAAGTGTGATAGGCAAGTCGGTTCCAAGGACAAAAATCCTCAAACAAGAAAATTAGCTAAAAAGAAAGATGGTCCAAATGAAGATATGAAAATTCCAAAAGAGTAGTTTTACATATTTGATTTTCAATTCCAGAAGTATTGATTAGGTACTTGAAACTTGTGAAAAGAAATATATCTCAATAAATTATGTCATGAATTGAATATGATGGAACCAAAATGATGTTAATATTGACAATATTTTTAGATATAATATAGTGTTATATGTGATCAATAATAATGAGGATCATGAACCAAAATCTATTATAAATTTTAGACAAAGAAATGCTTTGAAAATAGAAAGAAGCAATTGAAGTTAAATTAAGATCGCTTTGCATAGCGAAAAGCTCTTGGACTTGTAGTTGACACATCTGAAGATGTGAAGCTAGAAATTGTTGATTTTTCGCGCGATAAAAAAATGAGAATGAGGAAATACTTATTCACCTGAAGTGAATTCAAGAACCTTTTCATACTTCACTAAAGTTAATAGCCATCAAAGACTCAATTTATATGAAAGTTGTGTTACAACATGTATGGCTCCCTTTATATTGATGATTATAAGAACCTCCTTGAAGGATTTACTTTTTGTGAGAAATACAATTCAAAGTATTAAAGAGACGACTTAATCAAAATAAGTAAGTCTCATTATGCACTCAAACAATATAGATAGACATTGTGTAACATTCTTGTGTGAATACTTCCTAAATGATGATATGAAAATGACATCGTTTGAAATCCGATTGTTTAAATAAATAGTTCAATGAATATTAAGAAAAAATAAAGATTTGTTTGAGATAACAAAACAAATATTTGAAGAATATTTTTGTAAATTATGAACCTTATGTTGCAAAGGTTCTTAAATAGTTATATATGCACAAGTCAAAAATCAGTTGTGCATTTTGAATGTTGTAAGGTCACCAATTGTGGACAAATGTCTATTTAGAGTTTGAGAAAAATGATGATTACTACTTCGTCTTGAAGTAGCGTATATTAGTGCAATCAAATGATAATCTATCTTGCTAATTATTTGTTGTTAATCAATTAGGCATGTGAACTTCTTTATATATACAACGGCACTAGGACAGGGTCAAGGGTATACTTTGTTATTTTAGAGATATAAGTTATTTATCTAATTATCATAATAATATATATAAAAAATGAAGATATTTGCATACATGAGGAAGTACAACCATTTTATAGAGATCTGTGAAACAACTCACAACAACAATATTTATAGAGATCTGTGAAACTATTGGCATACATTAGACAAGTCAAGAATGTATTTTGGTTGAAGTATGTGATTCAACAAATACAAGAGATTTGTGGTTTTTCTTTTAGAAAAGATTATTAGAAAGTTTCTACGAAAATAAAATCACATGCAATTATTTTGAAGAAGATTATAGTAAAAGAGATAAAACAAATCTTTCAACAAGTCACCGCAAGTGAAAATTTTGAGGAACAAGTACAAACAATTATTTAAGGTCAATTTTTGGTCTATTATATAATTGTCTGCACGAGGGTGAAAAATAAATGTGTTATGTACTCTTTTTTTTCTTCACCATAGTTTTTAATGAAACAATTTCTAACACAAAGGATAATATACTCTTTTTCCTTCACTATATTTTTTCTATTGGATTATATATATAAATATTAGGGCCATTAGTGAATGTCCATTAATACTCATTTATTTACTTGTGCCCTATTCATAATTTTAATAGACAATAAAATAAATAATACTATAGCTCTCTTCTCTCTCTACCAATCCTTCATCTCTGTTCTCCAATACACTACTCTTGACTTGATTCATTTCACAACATATATAAATTAATTAAATCAATTTTTAATTTTTTTTCAAATAACCATTAATTAAAAATACTTTTACAAATTCAAATTTATTTGCAATATACTTAATGGATGTCCATTTTTTTGTATTCACATTTTCCTAACTTCTATAATTAGTAAGTGGATCTAGTAATTACTAGTGATGCTAATAGTCTTTAATATGATCATTTACTTACCTATATATGTCTTATAAATAAAATTTACTTTATATTATAAAAACATACTAGAGAATATAATAAAAACTCTCGTTTATCATTTTTGCTTTTTCTCTTTTAGTTTATTTTTAACAAAATCCAAATAAACCGAATTGATGTTCAATTAAGCAATTCTCAGAGAGTAGTAAACTGCTATTCATAAGAAATTGTAAGATGCCAAAGTTACCTACATGCCAACATGTGTAGGTTCAATTAACATAGAGCCAATTTGAAAGATATTATAAACTTTATCACCTTTAGAACGAGTTTCAATATGATAGTATTTGTGTAGTAAATGAGCTTGGTATGTTACATTATGAGCATTCTAATAATACAAAAAGCTAATTATTAATTTTATATTTCCACTTTACGCAGAATTATATGAGCACCATATTGTGGCTGAAGAGTAATTACCGTAGCTGGAGCATGAGCATAGGATGGAGAAAGTTCAAACGAGAAATGTTGTAAAATCATTGCCATTGCCATTTTTGCTTCCAACATGGAAAAGTTTTGTCCAATACAAATTCTAGGTCCCCAACCAAATGGAAAATATGAATTTTTGCCATTTGTTGCTTTTAAAACACCTTCAGAAAATCTCTCAGGATTGAACACCTTAGCATCATCACCCCATATTTCACAATCATGATGAACCAAAACCACTGGTAAGGAAACTTGCACTCCACCGGGTAATGCTATGTTTCCAAGCTTCACATCTTTAGGAACACTTCGAATAAGTGCTATTACGGGTGGGTATAACCTAAGAACCTCATTCAAAATCATGGTGACCTATATAAAAAAGAGTTAAAGTCAATGGTAAGTAACAAGGCATATATTTTTTAGTATGAAGAGAAAACAAACAAAAACACTTACAATCTTAAGATGATTTAGCCCATCAAAATCTGGTTTTTTGTTGCCAAAGATTTGAAATACTTCCTCCCTTGCACGTTCTTGCCAATCAGGGTACCTACTCAAACACACCATTGTCCAAACAAGCAGAACTGATGTGGTCTCTTGTCCAGCAAAGTAGAATAACTTGCATTCCTCGATTACATCTTCAAGACTCATTCCAACATTCTTATTGTTTTCGTGTTCTTCCATTTCCCTGTGATTTGACTCCAAAAGTATGCCTAATAAGTCATCCTTAGTGGCTTCACCTGCCTTGAGTGCCTTCTCTCTCTTGTTAATAATATCTTTAAGTGAAGCTTTTACATCTCTATTAATTTCCTTCATCCTTTTATGGGTGGTAGTTGGTAGAAACCTTCAAAATAAACATAATTAGTCTTGTAATTGATACGACACGAAAGAAATGCTATTTTTCGGATTTTGATCATCTAAAGTGAACAAGTGAACAACTGACTTTAGAGTATAAAGTATTATAAATCATTATTAATAAATCAATAGTTAATAGTATTGTGTATCAAATCATGTGTATAAAGTGTGTTGAAATATTCTCTTTTGTCTTCTAGTGGTTTTCGCAACAACATGGTTTCACAATGTAACATACTGACTCTTAATCATGGTTGTTACATGCAAATAGTTTTATCTAGAATGAAGTATTTCCCTAAATGATTGATACCACATATTCTTTGATTCTTAATTGTAAATATTAGTTGATCATGCATATTTTTTATGCACAAATTAGTCTTACCTCCATCCAGGAATGTAAACTTTCATCATAACCGTCTTCGTAAGTTCAGCTTGCTCGATTTGAAGTTGAAATATTCTCTTTCCTTCTTCAAAACTACTTCCAAACGCAGTTCGAGAAATAACATCACTAGCCAAATTTTGAAGGAAAGGCCATACATCCATTTCGCACGATCCGTCCGATGACAACATTTTCTCCCATTTCCTAATCAGATCGTCGCAACTTTTGAAGAATATTGGTAACATTATCTGGTGGCGTAAAAGATAAAGAAGGGTTAAAATTCCTCAAAGTCAAACTAAGCCCATGTGCATTAAGAATTCAAATCATGTTTTCTTTTAAGCCTAACTTCTGTTGGTTACAAAATCGGATTGTAAGATGATGAATGTCTCCTACTTATAAAGACATTCAGAGACTCAAAATTTGATTTTGCAGTACGCAAATTAGGTACATAAGTTCTATATCACTAAATCTAGTAAAGGGAAACTTGCCTTCAATTTTTCTAAATGAAATGCAGGGTTGATTATCTTTCTATGCTTGTTCCACTTTTCTCCCTCATAGCTTACAAGACCACTAGCTAGTAATTTGACAAGCGGATTCCCATTAGGCTTTTGAAAGTCGTAGATTTTGCTAAGTACGTCTTTAATTTGCTCAGGATCTACGATGTTCATCCTCGGTATCGGTCCAAACCACATAAAAGAATTCTTTCCTGCATACCATAAGCAATCTTATAAAAAGACTTGTACTAAAGATATACAAAAATAAAGTATAAATCAACAACTGAGGAGAACAAGAAACTTTAGTTATGCTATTTGAATTTGACATGAAATACCAAATATTGGAAACTTTGAGTACAGAAGCTGAACTGTTTATGTTTTCTACATGAAAACATGAAGTGGTTCATTGTAAGAAATCAACTACAAAGTCTTTCTTCCTTCTTGGAATTTCCTGTGTTCTGTTTTTCTATTCTCCAAATCTATACTAGTTTTTAGAGAGGATAGTTGTGCCTAAAGCAAGTCGAAGCTTGACCGGAACAATCTTTGGTCAAATATAACTTATCTCCCAATCGAATTTTAGATTATAAGAGCTCATTTTTCTTAAGAAGGAGAGGGTTAAGACCAAAAAAAAGTCTGAATATTTAGATTAATTTAACAACTGATATTTGACTTGAGGGAATGAAGGGACCAAGGAGGATCCAAATCCATTTATGTAAAAGAAAAACATGATCAAATACTTTGTTGTCCACAACAGGTTTTGGAAGTTGTACCTATTAATTACTTTATTCTCACTTCTCTTTTATTTTTTATAATAATTTCTTAAAATTATTTTTTATTAATAAGTTGAGTACAATGAAACTAGTACTAAATAAGAGGTGGGGCACTCAAATCTTTTCCAAAAAAGAGGTGGGGCACTCAAATCTAATTTAAATGATCATCGTCATAAAATAAAAGGTAATTTCAGATGATTAATAATTTATTTTTTTTCTAATTTAATTTTAAATAACGACTTAATTATTTATGTCTTAAAATATCTATGATGTTAGCACTTTTTATGAAAGTCCAAAAAATTCATTAATATCTTCAAGTAAAATCTATAAAATATATTATCATTTTCAACAAAATTCATATATTTATCAAATTTATTATTCAAATAAATTCGTATATTCATCTTCATCCACAATAATTATTATTTAAAATTAAATTAAAAAATATTTTGCTTAAAATAAAATTAGAAACACATCCTTTGGGAATATAAAGAGACATACCATATTTTGTAACACTGTGATGGACATAGGAAAACACACGAGGCCCAATATCATCTGAAAGATCCATAGGCTTAGATGTTGCTTCCTTTCTCATCTTCAAAAGATCTTTTATATCTCCAACTAAAAACCTATATGAATTACCTTTAAACCCTTGTTCTCTTAGAAGTTTTTCTAGCTTCTTTGGCTTCAACCATAACCAATTAAGCATCCTCCATGCCCAAATTAGAGAAAGTATTATCAAGGTGAAGAGAATTATGGCTGTAGTAGCTGTTGCCATTTCGTGGAGAAAAGAAAGTAGGAGAAGATGATGAAACAAGTAATTTAGTGGGTAAAAAAAAGTGTGATATGATATTATATGGTGTACCAAACACAGTCCACACATGTCCTTGACTATGACTTTTTTGTCGGTTTCACATTTCAAATTATAACACGATTCTTAGCTAGTACTTGAGAGATTAGTCTTAACTAACAAAAATATCTAACTTATTTTTTATTAAATGTTTTTAGATAATATATTAAATATTTGTTTTAAAAATTGTGTGTGAAAAAAATAAAAGAAATTTTTAATCAAATATAGATAATATAGTATCTATTAAATGCGGTAAATCACGTCGAATTTATTTGACTATACTATTCAATTTGTCATTTTAGATAGATTAAATTTTAATTCCATCAGTTAGTTCGTTTTGTTTAATTTATGAGAAAAATAGTGATGATGGATTGGGCGAATTAGTCTGTCGAACTTGTTTAAAAAAGTTGTTGTCTTTTTTAAAATAAATCTTGAATTTAGTTGATAACTTTTATTTATTTATTTTCTTTGTTGATAAGTATAGTACTTTTTTATTGTAGTTTTTTTGGTTGAAGTTTATTCAGTACCTATTTTTTGCAATAAGAGTAGATCATCTAAGTTTGTTTAGTACTTTTTCTTTTTTTATTATTGAATTTCAGTAGAGGCTTTGAGCATGATTATTCTATCATTCCAAGACTAAAACGATCCGTAGATTATACCCTCTCTTTATAATCAACTTTCTTTTTACATAAATAGCTCAGATAAGTTTATTTAATATATTATTTTTTTTAAATTAAATAGATTTTTAGCCTTTATAAAATTTTACTTTTAATTATTTTTTAAAAATTTTAATTTTTTTAATTTTTAATTTTTTTATTCACTTTTAGTCCTTATATTGAAAGTTTTTATGAAAAATTGATAATTTTAGCTCCTAAAAAAATTCCTATAAAAATAGAAACTAATAGTGAATAATTATATTTAGAAACTAAACTATAAAGTTCGTAATTTTACAGGATCAAAAACATATGAACCATATTTTTTAAGTAGCTTGTTTATACTAGAAGCTTGTTTTTTAAAGTGTATATAATTTTGTGTTTAAGTTCGTGATTGATGACGGTTGGTATTATTATTTTTGTGAGATGTTAAATAAAGAAAATTTGATGGACCAATTTGCAAGCTCTCTAGTCACTCTAGGGATGAGAAGAATAATACTTTTGACTCGATTATTTAAGTTGGTTTGTTCAATCCCGTTCCACTTTTGACAGGGCAATTTTAAGGAAGACATGTTGGGTGGACTCACTTCCTAAGTGAGACCTACAAAATATTATTACAACTATTATTATTATTACTAAAGAAAAAAAAAGGTGTTTTAATAGGCTAGGCCCATGTAGAGAAAAATAAAAAGGGATTTGAAATCCCTAAGTTGAAAACAAAAAATAGGAGCAGTGCCACAAAAAAGGAAGAGGAAAGAGAATGGGACGGCAACAAAGAAGAAGAAGAAGGAAATTGGGTTTCGGTGGTAATAGGTGTGTAGCAAACTTGCTTCGTTTCGTCTACAGTTTTAATATGTTATTTCTACCACTGAGTTTGTTCTTTTAATACACAGTGTTAGTAGTTTTACCTTCTTTGAGAGTTAGTTTAGAATATCTACTATAGTGGAAGGTTGTTTGTTATTTATTTGGTTTCCACCATTTGGTAATGACTATTGTTGATTGATGTTCCCTAGTGTTACTAGGAAGACTCTAATATATCCATTAATTATTATAGTGAAAGGTTTTACTAGACTACATAACATGGTTTTTATTCTCTCAATTTGAGGGAAGTTTTTCACATTAAAAATTGTGTATGTCTCATATTTAATTTTATGTCAATTATTGTTGCTCTGTGGAATTGTATTTTCTGTTTGACCATTTATTTGCATAGATGGGGGAAAATATTCCGCATATTTAAATAGTTATATTTGGTTTTTTTCCAACAAAGTGATATCAGAGCTCGATTGGTTTGGTTTGTGCATTTAAATAGAGGAGGAAAATAAAGGTCCCAATATGATTAAGCTCAACTTTTCTAATTACACACTTTGGAAGAATCTCATGGAAGACATGCTATACAATAAAGATTTGTATGATCCTATTGAGGGTGACACTGCTAAACCCAAAGATAAATCTGACGTTGACTAGAATAAGATGAATAGAAAGGCAATGGCCTTGATTAGACAGTGGTTGAACTTGAGTGTATATTCACATGTTGAAACTAAAATAAATGCTAACAAGATGTGGGAGAAATTAAAAGAGTTGTATGAACGAAAAAATTATGCAAAATAAAGTATTCTTGATTCAAAAGCAGGTGAATATGAAATAGAAAGATGAGGACTCAATGGCAAAACATATGATTATTTTTTAGAACATAGTGAATCAGTTGACAATGACAAATATTAAATTAGTGATAAGTTGCAAGCTTTGTTATTGTTGAGTTCCTTGCTTGATAACTTGGAAGTCCTTGTTGTGAAATTGACTAATTCAGCTCCGAGTGAAAAGTTGAAAATGTCAACAGTTAAAGATAACATGTTGAATGAAGAAGCTCGAAGAAAGAAACATGGTTTGATTGGTTCTTCCTCAAAGTCAGAAGCACTAGTTATAGAGTCACGGGGGAGAAGTTAATCTAAACACTTCCATAGATGCGACATATCTGAAAGTTGTAGCAAGTCAAGAAGCAAATCGAGGACTAGAAAAGAAGTGATATGCTATAATTTTGGAAAAACAGGTCGCATAAAAAGAAATTGCAGATTCCTAAAGAGAGATCAATCAAGGGAAAAATATGAAGACAAAGAAAAGAAAAATGATAAAGATATAGTAGCAGTTGCAACTGTTAGTGATGTCTACATTGTTTATGATGATAATTCCATAAACCTTGCATGTCAGGATTCAACTTGGATTATTGATTTGGGTGCTCATATCATGTTACTCTTAAGCGTGATTTCTTCTCATCTTACAGTGTTGGTGATTTTGACACGATAAAAATCGGAGATGAACGAGTATGTAAAATTATCGGTGTGAGAGATGTTTGGGTTGAAACTGTGATTGGTTGCAAGCTTCAATTGAAAAATGTTAGACATGTTCTTGACATTTGTCTCAATTTGATTTCGGTGAAAGCCTCTTCTGATTTATGGCATATGTGCCTTTGTCACTTGAGTGAGAAATAACTCAACATACTTGCGAATAAAAGTTTCCTTCTCGTGAAAGGGTATGTCTCTAAAAACTTGCACTAATTGTTTTGCTAGAAAACAATATAGAGTTTCTTTTCATAATACTGGTCTTCATATGAGGCAAAATATTCTTGATTTAGTTCACACTGATGTTTGCATGATGGATAGTAAATCTCTTGGTGGTGCATCATATTTTTTACTTTTATTGACGACCACTCTAGAAAAGTGTGGGCTTTTCCTTTGAAATCTAAAAACCATGTACTTGGAGTCTTCAAGAATTTTCATGCAAGTGTTGAAAGAGAAAAGAGAAGGAAATTGAAACGTGTTCGATCAGATAACAGTGGTGAATATAGAGGTCCGTTTGAAGATTATTGTAGAGAATATGGAATCAAGCTTGAGAAAATAGTTCCAAAGACACCTCAGCGTAATGGTGTTGTAGAGAGAATGAACCGTACGATTAATGACATAATCGGATGTATACTCTTTCATAAAAAATTATCAAAATTTTTTTAGGGTGGAGCAATGAAAACTTTAGTGGATTTGATCAATATTTCTGCATCTATTTCAATTGATGGTGATGTTCCAAATAAAATGTGGACAGGAAAAGATGTCTCTTATCGACATTTGAGAGTGTTTCGCTACAGATGTTTTGTTCACGTTCCAAGAGATAAGAGGTTCAAGCTTGATAGTAAATCCAAACAGTGTGTTCGTCGTTATGATGGTGAAGAATTTGGTTATAGATTGTGAGATACGATTGACAAGAAAATTATTAGAAGTCGAGATGTGATATTTCTTGAAGACCAAGTTGTTGAAGATTTTGATAAAGATGAGAAATAGAAATCAAATTCCAGAAGTTACGTTGATGTTGCGCCTAATCCCCCTATAGAAGCTTTTGTTGATGGGGGAGATATACAGGAAGACGATGAGAATGTAAATGAGGATCATGTACCACACCATGATTAGTAGGTTCCAGTTGAGCCACAAGTTGAATTTGAGTTGAGAAGATCTACTAGAGAACATCAACCTTCTCAAAGATATCCTCCATATGAGTATGTGACGATCACTGATAGTGAAGAGCCAGAGTACTACAAAGAGACTATTACAAATGTTGATAAAGAAAAGTGGTTGAAGGCCAAGCAAGAAAATATGAATTCCTTGCATGAGAATCACACATTTGAGTTGATAAATTTGCCTAAGAGCAGAAAAACACTCAAGAACAAATGAGTATACAAGATAAAGGCAAAAGAGAATAGTTCTCAACCAAGATACAAAGCAAGATTTGTCGTGAAAGGTTTTAATAAGAGAAAAGGTTTTGACTTTGAAGAAATTTTTTCACTTGTGGTGATAATGTCCTATAGCTGAGTTGTGCTTGGGTTAGCATCTCGTTTCAACCTAGAAGTTGAACATCTTGATGTGAAAACTGCATTCCTTCATGGCAATGTGGAGGAAGATATCTACATGGAGCAACAAGAGGGTTTCGAAGTCAAAGGCAAATAGCAGCTTATGTGTAAATTGAAGAAAAGCTTGTATAGGCTCAAGCAAACATCTCAACAATGGTACAAGAAATTTAATTCTTTTATGGAGAAACATAGGTATAGTAAAACTACTTCTGACCATTGTGTATTTGTCAAGAAATTCTCTAATGGTGATTATATTGTTCTCTTATTTTATGTGGATTGTAACACTCCAAATTTTATAATAAACTATTTTATTAATTAAATAGGATTTTAGATAATTAATTTGGTGCTAAAATTATTTTAGAATATATGTTGATTATTTTGATGATTAATTTTCTTTATATGTGTATTTTCTATGATGTGTTAATCTTGTACATATTTGCATAAATGAGAGATATAAATAATAAAATATTATATTTTATATATTTTTCTAAAAACAATAGTATTGTAGTGTAACTATTTTAGAGAATAAGATTTAACCAATTTTACGTGTATATGTGAGTTGGTAATTAATGTGATATTTTCTTGTGCGTTTGACTGATATTAAATGTGCACTTAATTATATTTAATTATTTCTAAATATATTTTATTTTAATTATTTATTTTATAAAAAATTATCTTTGGATGGTAGTAATATCATGTTTGATTTTTTATTTTTATTTTTATATACTTGTTATGACATTGTAATTATATATATATATATATAATATTGATGTTATATTTATTTATTTTATAATTCTCACCATTCTCTAATGATGGTATTATTATAATGTGAGTATTTTAAAAAATAAGTATAATTATAGTGATTCTCTTGAAAATGATAATTTCATATATAAGTAATATTTTTTTTTTATTAAAGATTAATTGTTCTAATTACTCTAATTTATCATATATTAGTTCTGAAATATTAGTAATGTTTTGAAAATTAAATAATGTTTGGAGGAGTATTAAAAATGAGATTAAGTAGCTATTAATTTTGTTTTAGAAAAATAATAATAGTAAAACATGAAATAAATAAGGGAACCAATGGGTTTGATCCACATATGTGAACCCTAATTGTGTTAATAAAATTAAAGAATAAGAAAGGGTGATGAACTTCAACAACCGCAGCCGCAGTAAAAGGAACACAATAGATAGTCTATCATTTAACATCGGTGATCGATAACTGTTTCAGACAATTTTCTCCGTTTTTGTCCAAATTTCCGTACGTTGTTTCACTCATTTAGTTAGTCAATTAAACATATTTTTCAATATTTTTAACCATCTCAATTTCTCTCTAAGATATTCAACTTCTCCGTTTATGGAATTCGTTATTTTGCACCGTTCTTCTTCACTGTAAGTCTGATTTGAGTGAAACCAACGCCAAAACAATCGTGTGAAAAGTGACTATATTATCCACTGATTGGTTTTCTGATTTATGGTATGTTTCCTTGGCCGGATTTCGAAATTAGTTTTTAGAGTGTCTTCTCATAATTTATTTTTGACGTTTACCCATAAATTGTCGAGTTAGATCGATTAAGGACAAATAGTCAAAGAACAAATGCTATTTGCTTGTGGAATCATATTTGTGTGTGAAAGCGTCGAAATAAGGTAAGGAGTGAGAAAACGTTTGAATTCATGAGTATAATATATTGTTAAATGAACGGGATAACTGTATTTCTCAACTATTCATCCGGGGCTCGCTACGTACGGCAGTAGTCATTTGAGGGATAAATTAATTAATGTGCAAATATGGAAATTGTGAGATTAAAATGTGGAATAGAAATATTTGTAAGGTGTTGATTGATTTAATTTCTTTAAATGTGTGGCATTGGATATTACTGTGATATTGGGTGTCGAATGAATTTTATGTCTACGTTTGATTAGATGAGTTTATGTGATGTGATAATAAAAGATGGATGTATTGTGATAATTTTATGTGATGATGATGATGTATGATTAATAATTGTGATGTTATAAGTTGTGATAAGTTTATGTGATGATGTATGATTGATGATAGTGATGCTATAAATTTGTGATAAGTTTATGTGATGATGACGACGATGTATGACTAATGATAGTGATGTTATAAATTTGTAATGAGAATAATGAAGTAACCCCATTGTTGATGAAATAATGGTGATTCCAATTGGGGTTTTGAGATGACGGTCTTAATTGAGTTTCATAGGCCAACGAGGGGAGAAAATAGATATTGAGAATTTTTGAAGTGCAAATTATTTTGTCATCATATAGGTAGGGCCTGACAAGCCTAGTGATTCTGGGGAAGTACAACTGAATGAGCCTGATCGTGGAGGTCTGCTGTTGAGCCTTAAGGCAAGATTGTTAGACCTTGGAGGTATTCGGGTGGGGAATTCCTAGGTGACTTGGAGTTAACACTCCAAATGTCGAGAGCTACTATGCAACATACGGTTACCTCGATTGTCGCGTATATGAGTCTCGTGTTGACTTGAGGGGATCTATGAGGGCAGGTGTAACACCCCAAATTTTATAATAAATTATTTTATTAATGAAATAGAATTTTAAATAATTAATTTGGTGTTAAAATTATTTTAGAATATATGTTGATTAATTTTGGGATTAATTTTCTTTATATGTGGGCTATCTATGATATACTAATCTTGTACATATTAGACTAAACGCATGATATAAATAACAAATATTATACTATTTTATATATTTTTCTAAAAATAATAGTATTTTAGTGTAATATTTTAAATAATAAGATTTTAGGCGATTTGATGTGTATAAGTGTGTACATAGTAAATGTGATATATTTTTTTGTGTGCTTGAATGATGTTAAGTGTGCACATAGTTATATTTCAATTATTTTTAACTAGCTTATATTTTTAGTTATTTATTTGATAAATAATTATCTTGAGATGTTAGTAACATTGTGATTGATTTCCTTTATTTTTATATATTTTCTATGACACAATGGTTTTATGCATATTTATTGTGATTTAGAAATTAATATAAATTGTTAATATTATATTTATTTATTTTATCGTTTTGATTATTCTATAAAGATAATAATATTTTTATGTGATTATTTTGTAAAATAGTACATTAATAATTGTAGTTACTATTTTGAATATTAGAGTTTTGGTTATTAATGCATTTTAAAAGATTAATTATTTTAATTACTTTATTTTATAAAATACTAGTTTCGAAATATTAGTAATATTTTAGTAATATAAACTAAAATAAAATAAAGTAGTAAAATGTGTTTTATGAGTTAAGCCAAGAGTAAATAATAATAATAATAATAATAACAACAATAATAATAAAGTTGTGAGTCAGGAATACATGAAAAATAATTTATCTTCCCTAATATGGTTTTGTACATTGGTTCTTGATTTCAAAGTAACTGCATGTTACTGAGTTGTTATGCATTTCGGTTTGTAATTCTTAAAGGTGTGAAATATTTTAAATGTTTCTCTATATGTCTAACTTTTGTTAAACATGTAGAGTGATCGTTGATAGGATTTAAACTTTAGTTTAGGAGAGTAAGACAAATAGAGCATTATTTGAGAAGTTAATTGAACTTTATAATGTGTTTAAATTTTTTTCATTCATTCAACTTAAAGTAGTAACTTGTTATTGACTAATTCTATGAGCTATCCCTCCTCTGTAAATTATAGTGAGTAATTGCGGTATTTCTTTCATGATTGAAATGTTAGATGTGATAGGTGTTTAAATGAATCATTGTCATGTAACGTGTGAATTTTTTGACGGTGCTTAATTAGGTATTAGTTTGTCTATTGTTCACCACAAATTTCGAGGACGAAATTTCTTTAACGAGGGGAGAATTGTAACATCCTAAATTTTATAATAAATTATTTTACTAATGAAATAAAATTTTAAATAATTAATTTGTTGTTAAAATTATTTTAGAATATATGTTGATTAATTTTGAGATTAATTTTATTTATATGTGGGCTATCTATGATGTATTAATCTTGTACATATTAGACTAAACGCATGATATAAATAATAAATATTATACTATTTTATATATTTTTCTAAAAATAATAGTATTTTAGTGTAATATGTTAAATAAAAAGATTTTAGGAGATTTGATGTGTATAAGTGTGTAGGTAGTAAATGTGATTTTCTTTTTTTTGTACTTGAATGATGTTAAGGGTCCACATAGTTATATTTCAATTATTTTTAACTAGTTTATATTTTTAGTTATTTATTTGATAAATAATCATCTTGAGATGTTAGTAACATTGCGATTGATTTCCTTTATTTTTATATATTTCCTATGACATAGTAGTTTTATGCATATTTATTGTGATTTGGTAATTAATATAAATTGTTGATGTTATATTTATTTATTTTATCGTTTTGATTATTCTATAAAGATAGTAATATTTTTATGTAATTATTTTGTAAAATAGTACATTAATAATTGTAGTTACTATTTTGAATATGAGAGTTTTGGTTATTAATGCATTTTAAAAGATTAATTATTTTAATTACTTTATTTTATAAAATAGTAGTTTCGAAATATTTGTAATATTTTAGTAATATAAAATAAAATAAAATAAAGTAGTAAAATGTGTTTTATGAGTTAAGCCAAGAGTAAAAAAAAAAAAAAAAAATAATAATAATAATAATAATAATAATAATAACAACAACAATGATAAAAAAATAAATAAAACGGAAAAGGAAAGACAAGAACCCATCCCAACTTCTTCTTCTTCTTTGTACGCCTACACCTCCCATTCCTATTTATTCTTCATCTTTTCTCTTCAACTATGACCACTATAGCGGGTGTCGTGCAAAACCGAGACCACATTTGTGATCGTTTTGACCTTCTCTTTCATTCCCATCTTGAATTGCAAATTGAAAACCCCTATTCCTCTTTGTCAAAAATCACACCTCCGCCTTTTGATCAAGATTTCGGCCACCACGACTATCACCAACGAAAACCTATACCATATTTGGACTCCACGAAATACCCTCTTACATTACCTATGCTTGGAATCGCAAACCTTTATACTTCCAAAAATGGGTTTTCACCCTCGTCGCGGTTGTGTTGTCGAGTTCCGGGCAACACGTTCATCGTCCTGAAAAATAGATAGCATTTTTGGATTCCTGTCTTCAAGACCTTCAAGAAGCACTACTCATTTGCGTGTTTCGGTGAAGTTGACATCGGACTCTGTCAGCGCTCCAGCGTGTCGGTGAGGCATTTCCCAATTACTTGTTTCACTTCGTTGTTAATATGTTTCTTCTCCTAACATTTTTTTTATTATGTAACATTGATTTTTAATGTTCCGCGTAAATTATCAGCCATGTTTCATTGACTCTGCAAATTCGTCAATGCCTTTGGACTCGTTCGTTGCGCATTGTCGACATGTCATGGTTGCTGAAAATTGTTCTGATCCTTGTATCGCACGAAAGGGTGAAATTGAGGTATGAGGTGAGAGTGAGTTCAAATTCATGAGTGTAAATTAAGTGTGATGAACGGGAAAACCGTATTTCCCACAATTCATTCGGGGCTCGCTACGTACGGTTGAAGCCCTTTGAGTAATAATTGACTAATGAGAAAACTTGAATATAGTGAGGTTAAAATATGAGTTAAAAACTTTTATAGGTGTTGTTTGATTTGATTTTGAAGATTGTGTGGTAGTTGAATTATTGTAGAATTGTGTATTTGATGTATTATGTGCTTTGTTTTTATCCACTCTTAATAATGTTATATGATATAAAATGTGATGAATTGTAATTACTTGCATTGCAATTGACATGGTGTGTGTGAATGATCTAGTATTATTATTGGTAAGTAAAAATCCTGTATCATTGGAGCTTGTGTATTATAATGATAAATTTTGAATGTAATATATGACTATGGAAATATGCAATGATGATGTGTACTAGTTGACTTATGACGTTACCACCTTGATGAATATCATGAAATGTATATTGTGTTTAGTTGAATAGTGATGAATTTGACATGTGCCAATGATGCTTCTCTTAAATGAGTGAGTAGCCTAGGCCAACGATGGGAGAATCTGGATGTTAATTGTTTAACGTGGGGATTATCTTGTCATCATATAGGTAGGGCCTGACAAGCCTAGTGATTTCGGGGATGTACTGAAGGTGCAAACACAAGAAGGGGGGTTGAATTGTGTTTGCCAAACTCGTATTCTTTTTGCTGTTTTTTTGAATGTTTATGTAAATCATTTGATGAATAAGTGATCAGATTAAGCAGCGGATAATAACAGCATAAGAACACAACAATTTATCCTGGTTCACCATTAACTTGGCTACATCCAGTCCCTTCATCCTG
Source organism: Cicer cuneatum (assembly GCA_037974295.1). Taxonomy (NCBI): domain Eukaryota; kingdom Viridiplantae; phylum Streptophyta; class Magnoliopsida; order Fabales; family Fabaceae; genus Cicer; species Cicer cuneatum. Next base: position 55,386,028 of record JBBPBO010001984.1, read on the forward strand.
AAGGCTTTAATCCACTAATTCAAAACCTTTGAATTACATCACCTGACCCTCCAAGCCAGTCTTCTCAAACAGCATGACAACCCCAGACTTTTGAGGAACGAAAATAACACCTTGACTCTACAAGTCAAGTCTTCTCCTACCAATCTGACAACCCCGGATTGAATAAGGAATCTACACTACTATCGGGTTTGATTACAAGGGTTTGGAACTCTGCAAAGTTGCTTCTGGAAAACTGATTGCTGCACTGAATTTCTCTCTCGAAAACACTTAGAAAATATTGCTTTTGCACTCAAGTGATTTTCTCTTTTGAACTCTCGGATTATGCTAAATATGAAGCTTGAGTTCTTTTATTTTCGATGCTTAATGCTGCTGCCTGAAGCCTTCTTTTATAGCTGTAATTAGGGCTTTGTCCAACCTTAAATTCGAGATAGATCTTGCTTAGATTCCTATAAAGTTCTGTTGGCCAATCCTATTTCACTTAATTTATAACCATATCTTTTTAACTTCAGATTGCATCTGAAAATTCTGTTGACCAATCCTTTTTCTCTTAATTTTAAACCATATCTTTTTAGCTTCAGATTGCATACGAATTTCCTTGAAGTCTTCAGTGATTTTTGAATGAAATCCCCTTAACACTTTGATCAAATTTCTATCAAAATTTAATCAAGTTCTTTTCGAATTTTAATCAAGTCTTCACTGATCTGCACCATTCTGTGATCACGACCAACTCTAGACCATGTGTTCTGATCTGCACCATTCTGTGATCTTCTGATTTCGACCAATTCTGGACCATGTGATCTGATCTGTACCATTCTGTGATCCTCTTATTTCGACCAATTTTGGACCATGTTATGTGATATGTACCATTATGTGATCATCTTATCTGGACCATTGATCTTCTGATCTGGACCATTGATCTTATGATTTAGACCATTGATCTTCTGATCTGGACCATTTATCTTCTGATCTGGACCATTGATTTTCTGATCTGGACCATTGATCATTTATCTTCTGATCTGGACCAAGTCTGGACTAAGTCTCATTTCTGGACCAAGCTATCTTCTGGTTTAGAACAGGTATGGACCAAATCTGACTTATGTTACCTTCTGGTCTGGACCAAGTCTCCCTCTGACAAGCTTCCTTTTGGTCTGGTCCAAGTCTTCTAGTGGACTCTGCTTCCTTCTTTTTTGGGCCAAGAAAAATATCCTCTGATGATGTTATTTTTTCTTCCCTTTGATGATATCCTCTGATTTATGATATCCTCTGATGTTTGCCTTTGATGACATACTCTGGTAATCTCTGGAGGTATCTTCTGGTACCCTATGGTGACATCCTCTAGTATCCTTTGGATGTTTTCTCTGGCCGAATCTTCTGGTGGCATTTTTATCTTGTGTATCCTCTCGTGGTGTCATCCTCTGATTTTCCACAGCCTCTGATTTTTTCTTCTAAGTCAAAATACGATTTACATAAAATACTTTTTTTAACATCAAAACTTTAATTGCAACAACCAACTTGGTTCCAACAATCTCCCCATTTTTTATAATGACAAAACTTTGTATTTTTTATAACTATTTTTCTTTCTTTTGACTTTGACTCCCCCTAAGACTAAGCTTTACTTTGAATTTTTCCCCCCTAAGTCTAATGCCCCAGATACTTTATCAAATACATCTTCACCCCCATTGTCATCAGACAAAAAGGATTGAAGGAAGAAAGGAGATTCTCTGATTTTTTTTTGTAATAAAAGTACATGAAAATAATAATATACATATAACAATAAATTAAAATAAGATACCAACTTACTAAGCAACTAGTCAGGGATGAAGGTAAGGTTGAGGTTTTTCTTGATGAAGTCAAACCTATCTTCAGGTAATGGTTTGGTGAATATGTCGGCCCATTGATGGTCAATGTCTACAAATTGAATGTTAAGTACCCCTTTTTGAACATAATCTCTGATGAAGTGGTGTTTGATCTCTATGTGTTTGGCTCTAGAATGTAGGATAGGGTTTTTGGTTAGGTGGATGGCTGAAGTGTTGTCACAGTATAAAGGGAATGTTGGTTTCCACAATGTTGTAGTCTTTCAGCTGATGTTTCATCCAAATGAGTTGAGAGCTGCATCCGGCTGCTGAAATATATAAAGCTTCTGTTGTTGACATGGTGATGGTGCTTTGTCTCTTGCTTGACCAGGATATTAAATTATCTCCCAAGATCGTGCAGTTTCCACTTGTGCTCTTTCTCTCAAGTTTGTCTCCAGCATAATCAGAGTCACAATATCCACTCAGTTTGTATGTAGGAGTTTGAAGGTGCAAACACGAGAAGGGGGTCGAATTGTGTTTGTCAAACTTGATTTCTTTTGCTATTTTGTTGAATGTTGATGCGAGTTATTGGATGAATAATTGATCAAACTTAGCAGCGGATAATAACAACATAAGAACACAACAATTTATCCATGTTCACCATTAACTTGGCTACATCGAGTCCCTTCATCCTGAAGGCTTTAATCCACTAATTCAAAACCTTTGAATTACAACACTTGACCCTCCAAGCCAGTTTTCTCAAACAGCCTGACAACCCCAGACTTTTGAGGAATAAGAACAACACCTTGACTCTACAAGTCAAGTCTTCTCCTACCAATCTGACAACCCCAGATTGAAGAAGGAATCTACACCTCTAACGGGTTAGATTACAAGGGTTGGAACTCTGCAAATTTGCTTCTGGAAAGCTAATTGCTGCAATGATTCCTGCACACTTTTGTTGCTTCTGGAAAGCTGATTGTTGCACTGAATTTCTCTGTCGAAAACACTTAGAAAATATTGCTTTTGCACTCAAGTGATTCTCTCTTTTGAACTCTCGGATTGTGTTGAGTTCTTGTATTTTTCGATGCCTAATGCTGCTGCTTGAAGCCTCCTTTTATAGGTGCAAGTAGGACTTTGTCCAATTTTAAATTCGAGATGAATCATGCACAAATTTCCTTTGAAAATTCTGTTGGCCAATCATGTTTCTCTTAATTTACAAACGTATCTGTTTAACTTCAGATTGCACTTGAAAATTCTGTTGACCAATCTTGTTTCTTTTAATTTCAAACCATATCTTTTTAAGCTTCAGATTGCATTCGAATTTCTTTAATTCTTCAGTGATTTTTGAGTTAAATCCCCTTAATACTTTGATCAAATTTCTATCAAAATTTAATCAAGTATTCTTCGAATTTTAATCAAGTCTTCACTGATTTGAATCATAATTTAAATTCTGGATCGTATGATCCTCTGATCTCGACTAACTCTGGACCACGTGATCTGATCTGTACCATTCTGTGATCTTCTGATTTCGACCAATTCTGGACCATGTGATCTGATCTGGACCATTCTGTGATCTTCTGATTTCGACCAATTCTGGACCAATTGATCTGATTTGTACCATTTTGTGATCCTTTGATATGGACCATTGATCTTCTAATCTGGACCATTGATATGTTAATCTGGACCATTCATCTTTTAATCTGGACCATTTATCTTCTGATCTGGATCATTGATCTATTAATCTGGACATTTATCCTCTGATCTGGACCAAGTCTGGACTAAGTCTAGATTAAGTCTGGATTAAATCTGGACTAAGTCTTATGTTCTGGATAATTATATCTTCTGATCTGGACCAAGTTTTATGTTTTGGACCATGCTATCTTCTGGTTTGGACCAAGTCTTTTGTTTTGGACCAAGTCTTTTGTTCTGGACCATGCTATATTCTGATATGGACCAAGTCTGGATTAAGTCTGGACCTAGTCTGGATTAAGTCTTATATTCATGACCATGCTATCTTCTGGTCTGGAATAAGTTTGGACCAAGTCTGACTTATGTTTCTTTCTGGTCTGGAACAAGTCTCCCTCTAACAAGCTTCTTTCTGGTCTGGACCAAGTCTCCTTCTGGACTCTACTTCCTTCTGATCTGGGCCAAGAAAGATATCCTCTAATGATGTTATTGTTTCTTCCCTTTGATGATATCCTCTGATGTTTGCCTTTGATGACATCCTCTGGTATCCTCTAGAGGTATCTTCTGGTATCCTCTGGTGACATCCTCTAGTATCCTCTGGATGCATCTTTTTGTATCCTCTGGATGTATCATCTAGCCGAAACATTTGGTACCATTTTTTATCTTCTGGTGACGTCATCCTCTGGTGTATCCTCTGATTTTTTCTTCTAAGTCAAAATACAATTTACATAAAATACTTTTGTTAACATTAAAACTTTAATTGAAAGAACCAACTTGGTTCCAACAATCTCCCCCTTTTTGATGATGACAAAACTTGTATTTTTTATAAAACTTTTTCTTTCTTTTGACTTTGACTCCCCCTAAGACTAAGCTTTACTTTGAAATTTTCTCCCCCTAAGTCTAATGCCTCAAATACTTTATCAAATACATCTTCTCCTCCTTTGTCATCAAACAAAATGGATTAAAGGAAGAAAGGAGATCCTCTGATTTTTTTTTCATCTTCTGACCTTTTTTTTTTATAATAATAAATATACATGAAAATAATACATATAGTAATAAATTAGACTAAGATAAAAACTTACTAAGCTACTAATCAGGGATGAATGTAAGATTGAGGTTTTTCTTGATGAAGTCAAACCTATCTTCAGCCCATTGATGGTCAGTGTCTACAAATTGAATGTTAAGTACCCCTTTTTGAACATAATCTCTGATGAAGTGGTGTTTGATCTCTATGTGTTTGGCTCTAGAATGTAGGATAAGGTTTTTGGTTAGGTTGATGGCTAAAGTGTTGTCACAGTATAAAGGGATTTTGGTTTCCATGATGTTGTAGTCTTCTAGCTGATGTTTCATCCAAATGAGTTGAGAACTGCATCCGACTGCTGAAATGTATTCAGCTTCTGTTGTTGACATGGCAATGATGCTTTGTCTCTTGCTTGACCAGGATATTAAATTATCTCCCAAGAATGTGCAGTTTCCACTTATGCTCTTTATCTCAAGTTTGTCTCCAACATAATCAGAGTCACATTATCCACTCAGTTTGTATATAGGATTTTTCTTGTAGAACAAGGTGGGGTTAGTAGTGCCTTTTAAGTATCTAAGGATTCTCTTAACGACAGTTAAATAGGATTCCATAGGATCAGACTGAAATCTACCACATACGCATACACTAAACATGATATCAGGTCTCGAAGCAGTGAGATAGAGTAGAGATCCTATCATACCTTTGTAGGATTTTTGATCAACTTTTGGCCTGAGTCATCATTTTCAAGTGAGCAAATAGGGTGCATTGGGGTAGCCATAGGTTTGCAGCACTCATCTTAAACTTCTTGAGAAGCTCTTTTGTATATTTTGATTGATGAATATATATACCTTTTTGACTTTGCTGAATTTGTATTCCTAGAAAGAACTTAAGTTCTCCCATCATGCTCATTTGAAATTCCTGCTGCATCAATTTAGAAAATTCTTAGCAGAGAGTGCCATTAGTAGATGAAAAGATAATATCATCAACATAAACTTGAATAATCAGAATATCATATTTTATTGATTTTCTAGAAAGAGTATTGTCTACTTGTCCTATTTCAAAGTCATTTTTAAGAAAGAAGTTACTAAGTCTATCATATCATGCCCTAGGTGCTTGTTTTAAACCATACAAAGATTTTTTAAGTTTAAAAACATAGTTTTGAAATTCAGAACTTTCAAAACCTGGGGGTTGTTTAACATAGACTTCTTCACTTATATAACCATTTAAAAATGCGCTTTTAACATCCATTTGAAATAATGACATGTTATTATTAGCAGCAAAGGAAAGTAGGATACGAATAGCTTCTAACTTGGCCATTAGAGCAAAAGTCTTAGTGTAGTCAATACCTTCTTGCTGACTGTAGCCTTGTGTAACAAGTCGTGCCTCATTTTTAACAACTTCTCCTTTTTCATTCAGCTTGTTTATGAAAACCCACTTGGTTCCAATAATGTCCTTTTTAGGTCTTGGAACTAGATCCCAAACATCATTCCTTTCAAATTCATTTAACTTCTCTTGCATTGCAAGAATCTATCCATCTTCCCTTAGTGCTTCATCAACAGAAGTAGGCTCAATAGATGAGAGTAAGCCAAAAAAACTGATTTCTTTAACTGATGATCTGGTCCTTAAGGGATCACTTGCACTCCCAATGATTAGAGTTTCGGGATGTGAAGACTTGTACTTCCATCCACATCTTCCTTCTGACTTATCTTCATATTCATCCTTTGAAGATTTGTCGGGTTCTTCTGTTTTGCTTTCATCCTCCACTTTTTCAAGTTCTCTTGGTTTGTCTACATCAGCTTCCTTTGGTTCTGGTAAACCTGCACTATCATCATCTTGCTTTGACTTTTCAAGGTCAAACTGTTTGTCATCAAATTTAACATGTATGGATTCCTCCACAATATTTGTTTCCCTATTAAACACTCTATATGCTTTGGATCTTTCAGAGTAACCAATGAAGGTACACTTTTGAGATTGAGAATCAAATTTTCCAAGATTATCTTTAGTGTTCAACATATAACAAGTACAACCAAATTGTTTAAAATAAGAGATGTTAGGCTTTTAACCTTTTCATAGTTCATTTGGTGTTTTATTCAATATGGATCTAATATAGACTCTATTTTGAATATAACATGCGGTATTAATTGCTTCAGCCCAAAAGTATTTTGCAACATTCATATCATTTAGCATTGTTCTGGCCATTTCTTGGAGTGATCTATTTTTTCTTTCTACAAATACATTTTGTTGGGGTGTTCTAGGAGAAGAAAAATTGTGAGAGATTCCATTCTCATCACATAAATTTTCAAAGAATTTGTTCTCAAATTCTCCTCCATGATCACTTCTAATTGTTATAATTTTAAGACCTTTTTCATTATTTATTTGTTTGCAAAAAGTGATAAACACTTTGTGTGATTCGTCCTTACTTCTTAAAAATTTTACCCATGTCCACCTAGTGTAGTCATCTACATTAACAAACCCATATTTCTTTCCACTTAGAGATGCTGTTTTTACTGGCCCAAATAGATCTATGTGTAATAGCTCAAGGGGCTTTGAGGTAGATATTGAGTTTTTAGGATTGAAAGAAGTTTTTGTTTGTTTTCCCTTTTGACAAGCTTCACACATAATTTTAGTTTTGTAGCTAAGCTTAGGTAGACCTCTCACCAGTTGAAGTTTATTTAGATTTGAAACTAATCTAAGGTTAGCATGACCTAATCTTTTATGCCAAATTAATTTCTCTTCATTTACTGACATTAGACACTTAACCTTTTGTTTCTCTAGACTAAACTGATTTATCTTGTAAATATTGTTTTACCTATGACCTGTGAAGAGTACTGATCCATCCTTCTGACTAATAGCTTTGCATGTTTTTTGGTTAAATATAATATCATAATTACTATCACTTAATTGACTAATACTTAATAAATTATGTGTAAGACCTTTAACTGGTAGTAAATCTTTAATAGAAGAAGAAGTACCATTACCAACTGTGCCTTGACCAATGATTTGGCCTTTTTGCTTTCCTCCAAAAGCCATTGTCCCTCCTTTCTTCAAAGTTAGTTCTTGGAACATAGACTTTTCTCCTCTCATATGTCGCGAGCATCCACTGTCCAAGTACCATGACTAGTGCTCCAACTTGATTGCTGAGGACATCTGAAACAAATATAATTTTGTTTTTAGGTACCCAAATCTGGTTGGGTCCTGGTTTGTTAGTCTTGAAAGGTTTCTTGTCTCTCCTTGATTTTATCATGGGACAAGACAATTTTGAGTGACCTTTCTTGGCACAAACAACACACAAAACATCAAAGGAAATAGGTTTAGTTACAGTTACAATTTCATCAAATCTTATGCCTCTTTTACCATTGTTACTAACTCCATAAATCATAGAAGCATATTTGCTTCTTGCCATACCATTAACAATAAAATCTTGTAAAACTTGTTCATGCATATCATAATTACATACAATATTATTACTTGATGTTGAACAAAGATTGCTTTTTAGAGTTATGTTTTCAGATTTAAGCTCAGAAATATCAGTTTTAAGAGTTGCATTTTCTGTTTTACATTCTGCATTTTGATTCTTTAAAACATCAATTTCTTTGGTTAGCGTTTTATTTTCTTCCCTAAGTGTTTTCAGTTTTAAAGACAGTTTGTTATTGATATTTAAAATATCATTCATTGCAGTAATTAAATTAGATCGAGTTAGTTCAGAAAATACCTCTTTTTCATCTTCTAATGATTCACTTCCAGAATCAGATTCTATATCGGATCCAGAGTCAGAGCTTGTGTGAGCCATCCGAGCTAGTTCTGTTTCTGATTCACTTCCAGAATCAGGGTCTGGGTTAGATCCAGAGGCAGAGTTGGTGTAAGCCATCAGAGCCAGTTCTGCTTCTTCATCTTCTGATTCTCTTCTAGAGTCAGCATTAGTGTCGTATCCAGAGGCAGAATGAATGTGTGCCATCAGAGCCAATTCTGCTTCTTCTGATTTACTTCCAGAGTTGGATCTAGAGGCAGAATGAGTGCGAACTGTCTGAGCTAATTCTGCTTCTTCTGATTCACCTTCAGAGTCAAATTTTATGTTGGACCCAAAGGCATAATTAATGTGAGCCATCATGGCTAATTCTGCTTCTTCATCTTTAGAAGATTCATCAAAATCATCACATGTTGCCATTAGATTCTTTTTCTAAGGTCTGGAGTCTTTCTTCTTATTTTTCCCTTTATCCAGATTTTTACATTCTGACTTGATGTGCCCAGGTTCATTGCATCCATAGTAGATGATACTCTTCTTGTCTTGTTCATCCTTTCCTCTGTTGGAATGCTTGGAATACCTATGGGGAAACTTCTCTCTTTTGTGCCACATCTTCAGAACCTTCCTGGTTATGAAGGCAATGTCTTCTTCTTCTTCTTCTTCTGGTTTTTGATTCTGGTCCTTAGAATCACTATCTTCTGATTCTGCTTTTAGAACTTTCTTCCGTTTGGATTTTAATGCTAGGGTTTTGTTTCTCTTCTTGGGTTCATCTTCTTCCAGCTTTATTTCATGTGACTTGAGGTAGCTGATTAATTCTTCCAACTTTAGAGTATTCAAGTCCTTTGCTTCTTGAATGGCAGTGACCTTTGGTCTCCACTTGGTTGGCAGACTTCTAAGAATTTTCTTCACGTGGTCAGCGATGGTATAGCTCTTCTTGAGTACTCTTAATCCTGAAACCAGAGTCTGAAATCTGGAAAACATTGCTTCAATGTCTTCATCTTCTTCCATTTTGAACAGCTCGTACTTCTTGACTAGAATGTTGGCCTTTGCTTCTTGAACTTGCTTGCTGCCTTCGTAAGTCAGAACCAGACTATCATAGATACTCTTTGTTGTTTCTTTGTTAGTGCACTTGTCGAACTCCTTGAATGTGATTGCATTGATCATGAACGTTCTAGATTTGTGATGCAACTTGAACATCTTCTTTTGGTCAGCATCCAAATCTTTCCTGAATATTTTAACACCATCAGCATCTTCTGGAGCAGTATAGCCATGTTCCACCAATTCCCAAAGTTCGGGATCTTGTGAAAAAAAGAAACTCTTCAGCCTGTCCTTCCAGTACTCGAATTGTTCCCCATCAAACATAGGTGGTCTATTGATGTTTCCTCAAACAGCTTCTTCATTGAACCCAGACATGTTGAACCCGTGGATCTTTCCTCAACCACTGTAAAGCGCTCAGTCTTGAGACCGAGATCTGATGCCACTTGAAGGTGCAAACACAAGAAAAAGGGTTGAATTGTGTTTGCCAAACTCGAATTCTTTTTGCTATTTTGTTGAATGTTGATGTAAATTATTTGATTAATAAGTGATCACATTAAGCAATAGATAATAACAACATAAGAACACAACAATTTATCCTGGTTCACCATTAACTTGGCTACATCCAGTCCCTTCATCCTGAAGGCTTTAATCCACCAATTCAAAACCTTCAAGTTACAACACCTGACCCTCCAAGTCATTCTTCTCAAACAGCCTGACAACCCCATACTTTTGAGGAACGAAAACAACACCTTGACTCTACAAGTCAAGTCTTCTGTTACCAATCTGACAACCCCAGATTGAAGAAGGAATCTACACCACTATCGAGTTTGATTACAAGGGTTTGGAACTCTGCAAAGTTGCTTATGGAAAGCTGATTGCTGCACTTAATTTCTCTCTCGAAAACACTTAGAAAATATTGTTTTTGCACTCAAGTGATTCTCTCTTTTGAACTCTCAGATTATGCTGAATATGAAGCTTGAGTTCTGGTGTGTCCTCTAGTGGTGTCATCCTTTGATTTTGCACAACCTCTGATTTTGCACAGCCTCTGATTTTTTCTTCTAAGTCAAAATACAATTTACATAAAATACTTTTGTTAACATCGAAATTTAATTGCAAGAACCAACTTGGTTCCAACAAGTACAACTGAATGAGCCTGATCGTGGTGGTCTGCTGTTGAGCCTTAAGGCAAGATTGTTAGACCTTGGAGGTATTCAGGTGGGGAATTCCTAGGTGACTTGGAGGTAGCACTCCAAATGTTGGGAGCTACCATGCAACACATGTTTACCTAAACTGTCATGTATATGTGTCTCGAGTTGAGTTGAGGGGATCTATGAGGATAGAGCCAATTTGAATTTTCCGTCCACTCGTGTGGTGACATAGTATCAAGCCTCCTGACCAAGTACTTCAGAGTTAGAATGGTACCAAAGAAAGAGGAGGATTCTAGAGTATAAGAGCATGCATAACATTACTTGATTTATGTGTTGACTTACTTAACGTTGTGGATTGTATTAATGTTTTACCTTGATTATTATTGTTAATTGTGATTTGATATGATATGGTGTTTAATTAATATTTTCCGTGTTCTTCTAAATTATTTTATAGTATTACATGTTTTCGAAGCTCACCCCTCGTTGCTTGTGTTTGGCGCTTGCGAGAGCGCAGTTATTTCAGGTTATCAGTTGGTTAACCCATTCTCTGATAGGTGATATTGGATGAGAGTGATTGTTGTGTTTTGTTGAGTTACGAACTAATTTATATTTGTGTAAACTCTATCGATCAATGGTGTTATATTCGATCTTTTATTCGAAGATAAAAAAATTAATTCTCTAAGTTTTTAGCATGTTTTTATGTCAGAAAAATTTATTTAATAAACCGCAGCTACATTTGATGTTAAAGGATTTTAAATTAAGAATTTTTATGCAACGTCTTGTGTAAGTGTGACATCCTGAACCTTAAATATAAAAAAAAAAATTTATATACTCTATTTTGGGACCGCTGCGAATCTCTTTCAAAACTAGTGCATTTCGCTTTTTATTTCAATTTGGGTTTAGGGTGTCACATTAGTGGTATCAGAGCAGGTCTGTCCAATCATGTTGAGTGGGTCAAACGTCGGTTCAGTGTTAGTCAAATGTGAATCGTGTTAGTTTGTTTTCTTTTGTACTATTATTATCATTATAATATTATGATAATAAACTATTGGTTCTTATTTTTAGCTTTGTTTATTTATGCTTGTGATAATTTGAGATTTTTCTTTTGTTGTTATTATTATTATTTTTTTTTTAAAGTTTGTTCGATATATATATGCCAAATAGGGAAATTCTACTACGATAAACCTCTTCTTAAAAGTCATTTGAAACTGTAATGATGATGAATTACACTCTTTGGAGGTATGATTTGATGGCTAAGATGTTGACTTGAGTGATGTTAGTTAATTTTTGAAGGACATATTCATTTCTCTTTGTTTTTCGAATTGACATTGATCCAGTAATTGCCTCGGCCGTAAAATTTGGGAAGAAATTTAAGTTATACATGCTATCATAATTGGTGGTTCTAAGAAATTTTAAACACCGGTCCACAAAGGTGGTCCACCATAGCATGTGTCATGTGAAGTATTTGGACGCTGAAAGTTTATAATTTCTAAGAAGTGTTTTGGCTTGAAACGATTTGTAACGTGCATATATCAAAGAGAAAATGGAATAACTTGTTTGTAGTAGATTGAGATAAAGATGAGTATGTTTATGTAATATAATATGGAAATTTTATGTTTGAGTTTAAAGATTGTGTGCTTTTACTTTATATATTTCAAAGTTTGTGAGCTGCAAAGATTATGTACTTCTTGTGGTTTCTTTTGCTTCTTGTTTTTGACTTTTCTTTCTTGGTTTTGCTGTGTATTTTGGTTTTTGTTTAAATCGCAAGTCAGTGAATTTGTGTGTCTTAAGTTAGTAGGTGTGGTGCGTTGTTGGCTGGTGAAATTTGGAAAATGGTTGACTTCTATCATTTTAAAGGGTTTTGGAATCATTTGAGATGGAAATGGACTGCAGTGTTTAGTGACATTTAAAACATGATTGTAGAAGCTAGTCATATGGGTTTGGCTTGGTGTGTTGCGTACTATTTTATGTTGCTTACCTACCTCTGGGTTTTACTTTTTATGATGATACAATTATGATATTTGATTTTGTTCTTACATGGTTGTGTCCTGCACTGGTTCTTTGATGTGTTATTAACGAATGATTATTCGTTCGTGTAATATTCCCCGATTGAGCTGTAGTGTTGTTTTAATTTTTGTATCTCCCCATGTTTAACCTTTGGAACAATCTTGCAAAACTCATATTTGGCTGACACATGGTACTAATTAGTATTTTAATGTTCACTTTGGAGTTGAAAATAGTCAGTGTGCCTTGTCAAATATGAGGTGCACAGTGTTTTTACATTTAGTATTTGAATAATTGAATGATTATATCATAAGTGAATCTGTGAATAGAAGGGATGATATGCCAGAAAAAAAAATTAAATTTCTATCGTTGTTCAGGTCTTGAATTGATAATATTCCATATGTGTTTGGTCAGTACTTTTGTAAGGTGTCTAAATTGATTTATGGTTTTGAGGTAGTTTCTGGGATCTAAGTCTTTTGTTGTCCGGTTGGTTGTATGTTTGGGTGTGAGCATATATGATTTATTTGTATCAGTGTTACTTTGCATGGGTTATTTGTATCAACACCTTATATTCAATGGTTGATCTTGCACTTCTTGTGCAATGTTAGTTTTATTAATATATCTTGCTGATTAAAAAAGAAAATGTGCAAATCAATTGTCTAAAATATAGTTTAACTTTGAACATGGTTTATACACTGTTTGATTCATTTTAGTTGCTAATGTGTTATACTACCATCTAGCAAATAGTTAATTGTCTTATCTACTACTTGAAAAGTCTCTGTTTCAGTTTGTGTTAAGTGATATTGATTAATTCAAAAAAAAAATTAATTGTGATAAATTTAGAGTAGATGGTTTGCTATGAGAATATGTTACATGTTTAGAATCATCGTTGAGTTGTGAAGTAGACTTAGAATCATGGTGCTAGTTTGTCGGATAAGTTATATGAATGTGTTTTGATTTTGTGAATATAAAATTGTTGGTGGTTTAGGTGTTCTAACTGGTTTTGAAAGGAATTTGTGTATAGAGTCTAGAGTTGTTAGGAGTGTTTAAAAGTGGGATAATTCAATATTTCTTCTTTCTAATTGTTGATTAAGTTTAATTTAAGTGTCATTTCTATTGTTGTTACTGATTGTATTAGGCAATTAAGTAATTAAGTTCATCATCACTAGTTGATTTGACTATCCTTTACTTACTGAAAATATTATTTTGATTATTAATAGAGTTGAAAAAAAAATTAAATTATAAATTATACTTAATTTGTTTTCTAAGTGAAATAAACAGGGTTGCTAGCTATTTTTGCATAGGAATAATTATAATTATCTAACGGTGCAATTGAGTTCTGGTTGACGTTATTTTTAAATTATTGCCATATAACTTAGCTTGCTAACTTGAGCACATAGTACTATTTTCCTTGTTTTATGACTAAGATTAAACAACAATAAATTTTAATTGTCGAATTATATGTTTATTATAAGTATTTCTGTACATGTACTAGTTGCTAATTTCTTTTTTAAAAAAACTTGGGGAAGTTAAAAGGAGTTTAACTATGTTGAGAGAGGTGCGAGATATGACGACGTCTTCCCACACTACGACCACGTTAAAAGTCTTTTAATCATCTATGTTTGAATCCAATGATTTTTAGTTATTGTTACCTTGAGTAATTGATTACATGAGTAGAAGGTATTGATCAACCCGATGACTCGTTGTCAGTACAAACAGGCGAGAATAACTCACCATTACTATTATGGATATTTATTGATTTTATTTTGGTTAATTAGACAGAATGTCCACCCTTATGTTATTAGAGTTATTTCAATGTTTATGTGTATGTTCTCATGAGGTAATAATATACGCATCATTGACTTTTTATTGCCTCTGCTGATTTGGTTATAATGTATGTCATTCTAAATGATTTAATTATAAATTATAAATGACATACACTATAAATATTGATTGTTTAAAAAAAAGTTGTGAGTCAGGAATACATGAAAAATAATTTATCTTCCCTAATATGGTTTTATACATTGGTTCTTGATTTCAAAGTAACTCCATGTTATTGAGTTGTTATGCATTTCGGTTTGTAATTCTTCAATGTGTGAAATATTTTAAATGTTTCTCTATATGTCTAACTTTTGTTAAACATGTAGAGTGATCGTTGATAGGATTTAAACTTTAGTTTAGGAGAGTAAGACAAATAGAGCATTATTTGAGAAGTTAATTGAACTTTATAATGTGTTTAAATTTTTTTCATTCATTCAACTTAAAGTAGTAACTTGTTATTGACTAATTCTATGAGCTATTCCTCCTCTGTAAATTATAGTGAGTAATTGCGGTATTTCTTTCATGATTGAAATGTTAGATGTGATAGGTGTTTAAATGAATCATTGTCATGTAACGTGTGAATTTTTTGACGGTGCTTAATTAGGTATTAGTTTGTCTATTGTTCACCACAAATTTCGAGGACGAAATTTCTTTAACGAGGGGAGAATTGTAACACCCCAAATTTTATAATAAATTATTTTACTAATGAAATAGAATTTTAAATAATTAATTTGTTGTTAAAATTATTTTAGAATATATGTTGATTAATTTTATTTATATGTGGGCTATCTATGATGTATTAATCTTGAACATATTAGACTAAACGCATGATATAAATTGTTGATGTTATATTTATTTATTTTATCGTTTTGATTATTCTATAAAGATAGTAATATTTTTATGTGATTATTTTGTAAAATAGTACATTAATAATTGTAGTTACTATTTTGAATACGAGAGTTTTGGTTATTAATGCATTTTAAAAGATTAATTATTTTAATTACTTTATTTTATAAAATATTAGTTTCGAAATATTAGTAATATTTTAGTAATATAAAATAAAATAAAAGAAAGTAGTAAAATGTGTTTTACGAGTTAAGCCAAGAGTAAAAGCTAATAATAATAATAATAATAATAATAATAACAATAATAATAATGATAATAATAATAACAATAATAAAAAAAATAAAAGGGAAAAGGAAAGACAAGAACCCATCCCAACTTCTTATTCTTCTTCTTCGTACGCCTCCGCCTCCATTCCTATTTATTCTTCATCTTCTCTCTTCAACTATGACCACTATAGTGGGTGTCGTGCAAAACCGAGACCACATTTGTGATCGTTTTGATCTTCTCTTTCATTCCCATCTTGAATTGCAAATTGAAAACCCCTATTCCTCTTTGTCAAAAATCACATCTCCGTCTTTTGATCAAGATTTCGACCACCACGACTATCAGCAACAAAAACCGAGACCATATTTGGACTCCACGAAACACCCTCTTACATTACCTATGTTTGGAATCGCAAACCTTTATACTTCAAAAAATGGGTTTCCACCCTCATCACGGTTGTGTTGTCGAGTTTCGGCCAACACGTTCATCGTCCTGAAAAACAGATAGCATTTTTGGATTCCTGTGGTCGAGACCTTCTAAAAGCACTACTCATTTGCGTATTTCGGTGAAGTTGACGTTGGACCCTATCAGCGCTCCAGCGCGTCGGTGAGGCATTTCCCAATAACTTGTTTCCCAATAACCTAAGGCATTTTATTAATTATGTAAAGATCACGCAACCTGATCTCTTCAACAACGGCATGGTGGTTATTCATGGCCTTCAAGGTTTCATCTCTCCGCTCTCTCCGTTTTCTTGCGAAGTGGAGTGTTTAATGTTCCGCATAAATTATCAGCCATGTTTCATTGACTCTGCAAATTCGTCGATGCTTTTGGACTCGTTCGTTGCGCGTTGTCGACATGTCATGGTTGCTGAAAACTGTTCTGATCCTTGTATCGCATGAAAGCGTCAAATTGAGGTATGGGGTGAGAGTGAGTTCGAATTCATGAGTGTAAATTAAGTGTGATGAACGGGAAAACCGTATTTCCCACAATTCATTCGGGGCTCGCTACATACGGCTGAAGCCCTTTGAGTAATAATTGACTAATGAGAAAACTTGAATATAGTGAGGTTAAAATATGAGTTAGAAACTTTTATAGGTGTTGTTTGATTTGATTTTGAAGATTGTGTGGTAGTTGAATTATTGTAGAATTTTGTATTTGATGTATTATATGCTTTGTTTTTATCCACCCTTGATATTTTTATATGATATAAAATGTGATGAATTGTAATTACTTGCATTGCAATTGACGTGGTGTGTGTGAATGATCTAGTATTATTATTTATGAGTAAAAATCATGTATCGTTGGAGCTTGTGTATTATAATGATAAATTTTGAATGTAATGTATGACTATGGAAATATGCAATGATGATGTGTACTTGTTGACTTATGACGTTACCACCTTGATGAATATCATGAAATGTATATTGTGTTTAATTGAATAGTGATGAATTTGACCTGTGCCAATGATGGTTCTCTTAATGGAGTGAGTAGCCTAGGCCAACGAGGGGAGAATCTGGATGTTAATTGTTTGAAGTGGGGATTATCTTGTCGTCATATAGGTAGGGCCTAACAAGCCTAGTGATTTCGGGGAAATACAACTGAATGAGCCTGATTGTGGTGGTCTGCTGTTGAGCCTTAAGGAAAGATTGTTAGACCTTGGAGGAATTCGGGTGGGGAATTCCTAGGTGACTTGGAGGTAGCACTCCAAATGTTGGGAGCTACCATGCAACACACGTTTACCTCGACTGTCGCGTATATGTGTCTCGGGTTGAGTTGTCGGGATCTATGAGGATAGGGCCAATTTGAATTGTCCGTCCTCTCGTGTGGTGGCATAGTATCAAGCCTCCTAACCAAGTACTTCAGAGTTAGAATGGTTCCAAAGAAAGAGGAGGATTCTGAAAGAACAGAGTTGCACCTAAGAGGGGGGGTGAATTAGGTGTTGGACAATTTTTCTGTTTTAGAGATCAGAAGATTGTTAAAGGACTGTTTTAACTTTGTTTCAAATATTTGCTGTGTTTGTAAATGAAAGCAGTAAATGGCAGAAGATAAAAACACAGAAGATTTATCCTGGTTCCCCTTACAACCAAGGGTACGTCCAGTCCTCTTGCACACCACAAGAGATTTTCCACTTTGTATGAATATGTTACAAGTCTAACCCTAAGACTAAGTTACAGATTCACAAACACTTAACAGAAGATAGTACACCACTATTTCTGTTAACACAACTTGAAGAATCTACACTAAATCCTTCAAGTGATACAATGATTTTGTAATGATGTTCTTGACTATGAACAAGGTTATAATACTGAGTATTTGATACTTAATCAATCACACTTCCAAGTACAACTGAGAACCTTTCTTAATGATATGAAAATGAAAAGCAAGTACTTGAAAATATGAAAGTTAAGTTTTGAAGTGTTTGATGTTTTAGAAAATTGATTCTAAAAAGTCAGTTGAAAGTTGTTAAAGGAAATCTGAAACGTTTGAAGTATTTATACTTCATAGGTAACACTTCATATCCATGGCAAAGGTTCCTAAACGTTTTTAATGAACATGTGCAATGTTTCAAAACTGAAAAGTTGCATTGTTTCGAAGTTGTATTCGAATACAGTCTCAGTGCATTCGAATACACCTCTAAAACGTTCTGATTATATTTGAAATTTGAACTATGTAGTCGACTACGAGATCGTGTAGTCGAATACAGATTCGGGATTTTTTTTTGCCACTGACTTGAGTTGTATTCGATTACACAAGGTTGTAGTCGAATACAGATGTTTAAAAATAGCTACAGACTTAAGTTGTATTCGATTACACAAGGTTGTAGTCGAATACAGATTCGAGTTTTTGCCACTGACTTGCAATCTGTATTCGACTACGATATTTCGTATTCGAATACATAAATTTAGTTTTAGCTTCTGACTTGGAGTCTGTATTCGACTACGATACCTCGTATTCGAATACAGATTTCCAGTTTTGTAAAAACTTTATTTTCAACATGTTTAAGTCATTAATTATTTTCATAAAAACATTTTAATGCATATGCTCAGAAGGTTCTCATAATATTGTACTTTTAAACTGTGTTTTGATTTAATATCAAAATACTTTTACCTTAATATAAATGAAAAAATAAGTTGCTTAATAATCCTTCTTCTTTTTGATCAAGGATCTTTTTGTCTTCATAAAAAATGTAAGTCTTTAAATTTCATTCTCCCCCTTTTTGATGATGACAAAAATCTTGTTGCTTGGATTTCAAAACGTCTTGATTTCTCCCCCTAGATGTGTGCTTACTCCCCCTTGATAAATGTGTTTCTGCTTCTTAAGTGTTGGAGGAACTGTTTCTGCTTCTTAAGTGTTGGAGGAACTGTTTCATCATAAAATGCAACAACAACACAACAACAATATATATACACATTTTTCTCCCCCTTTTGACATTATCAAAAAGGAAGAGGATATCACATAGCAAAATAAGATATGCACATATGTAATAGATAAACAGAGGCAATCACAAGATTATCTGAAGGAAACAGCTTAAATTAAATATGTTCATAATTTACAATTACACGAATTCTTAAGAGTTTAACAAACACAAATATAGGAAAGTTAAACAGTAGAGAAATACAAATAACAAAAAAAAAAACTGCAAGTAGCCAGATTTAATTATCTGAGTTGGGTGGTATATGAAGATTGTCAATCTTGTCAAACAGGTCACTCAGTTCTTGATGAAAAAATGAATGTTGTGTATGGATGGTATTTCCCAGATCTTGGAATTTTTGGTCAAAGATAGCAGTTATTGTCTGAGTTCGATTACTGAAAGACTCATTCAATTGTTGGAACTGATCTGTGACAAAGGATTGAATGATGTTAAGTTTGTCCATGATCATTCTATTGGTGATGATGTCTTCAGTATGTGATGGTTCTGCAGCTGTTGCTACTGCTTCTGGTTCTGGGTCTGGTAAAGCTACAGGTGCTTCAGCTATTGGTGCTTGTGGTTCATCTTCTGGATTGGCAGTGGATGAACTTTGTCCAAGATCACCCTTATGAACATAACTTTGAAGTGATTCACTCCAAACAATTTTCATACTGGGCAGAACAGTTAAATCCAGTAGATTGTCCTTGGTGGTCTTGTATAGCACTTCCCCTGAGAAGTCAACCTTAAAATGATCCATTATTCTGGTGACTTCTCGTGCATATGGTAAGGCTATAGCATCTTTTGAGGCATATAGGACAGAATGAACAAAGTATGCCCAATCTAACTCAGCACCTTCTGTCATAAAAGTCATGACTTGGAGTTCAAACTCTGAAATCTGAGAATAGTTCCCTGCCTTTGGAATCAGTATGTAACATAAGAAATAGTGTAGTAATCTGTTGTCAACAGTCAGATTACCAACACCATATCTTTGTCTTGCATACTCAGAACCAGTTTGTGTCCGTTTTCTTTCCATAGTTCCTTTGTCAAAACGGCACAATGAAAGATAAGCATCATACTTAGTTGTATTAACCCATTCACATAAGTGTTCAGGGCACAACTTCTGACCTTCAGAAGGTATTTGCAGAATTTCCCCAATAATTTTAGTGTCTAACTTGATAACTTTTCCCTTAACTTTAGACACCAATTTATTGCCATCCTTTTCTAAGTTACAGAAAAAAAACCCTAACTAGGTCAGGATAAATGGGACCATTATACCCAATAAATTCTTCCAATTTCTGAGCCTTCAGCAATTCAGAAAATTTAAACTTAGAAAAAGAATCAAGAGTACCAATTTTGGGTGTTACCAGCTTTTTATCAGAAAAGTGAGTTCTGAATTTGTCCAGTTCTTCTGGGGAATGAAGCAATCTGGATAGATCAGCCATATTGTCGTTTCTCTGCTTTTTTGAAGGACCCACAGAAGCTACCTTTGTTCTTGGTCCTCTTTTGCGTGCATCCATTTTTTTTAGAAGATGAAGTTTACGGGTTTGGGGATTTAGGGTTTTGATTTTTGATCTTACAGAATCTTAGATGCAATGGATGATGAGGGGGAATGTTTAGGTATGACAGTATGAAGGTTTTTAGGAAAAGGTTTGGATGAAGATTTTGAGGATCAGGAATCAGAAATTTTGAATTTGTAATCGGCTACCAGATTTTTTTTTGTCTTCGTAACCTAATACTGTTAACAATCTCTTTTATATATAAAAATTTTCGAAAGTGTAGTCGACTACAGACCTTGTGTAGTCGAATACAGATTTTACAGGGAACATGTATTCGACTACAACTGTCTGTATTCGAATACGACAGTAAAGATTTTGATTGTGAATAAAAATTTTAACATTGAAACAGACAAAAAATATTTCAAACAGGTAGAAAGACATACATAGGTATCACAGAAACATATATCAAGTAACAGAATGATGAAAAAATTTAGAATTAACAATGATATGACTTACAGATCTTTCAAACCTTTTCAGAGATCACTCTCATTTAGAATGCCTAGTTCCCTTCGTATCTTGTAAAATGATTCTCTGGGCAGTGGTTTTGTGAATATATCTGCCAGTTGATTATGAGCGTCCACGAAGGTAACTTCAACATTTCCATTTAGAACATGATCCCTCAAAAAATTATGACGTATGTCGATATGTTTGGTTCGAGAGTGCATGACTAGATTCTTTGTGATGTTGATGGCACTAGTATTGTCACATTTCAGAGGAATACATCCCAGATCAAGTCCATAGTCACAGAGTTGTTGCTTAAGCCAAAGGATTTGCGCACAGCAACTGCCTGCTGCTATGTATTCTGCCTCTGCAGTACTTAATGCCACACATGCTTGTTTCTTACAAGACCATGAGACTAGTGCATTTCCCAGAATACGACAGGTGCCACTTGTGCTTTTTCGATCCGTCTTACATCCTGCATAGTCAGAGTCAGAATAACCAATGAGATTGCATATGCTACCTTTTGGATACCATAGGCCAGCATTGGTTGTTCCGTTGAGATATTTCATTATCCTCTTTATTGCTACCAGATGTGATTCCTTTGGATCTGCCTGAAATCTTGCACACAAACAAACACTAAACATAATATCTGGCCTACTGGCCGTTAGATATAATAAAGACCCAATCATACCTCTATACCTGGATATGTCAACTGATTTACCATTTTAATCTCTATCAACATACATACCAGATCCCATGGGAGTTGCACTTTCTTTGCTGCTGTCCATCTCAAATCTTTTTAGTAGTTCTTTACAGTATTTTGACTGATGAATAAAGATGTCATTCTCAAGTTTCTTGATTTGAAGTCCTAGGAAATAATTTAATTTTCCCATCATGGACATTTCAAATTCTCCTTGCATCATTAATGAGAATTCTTCACATATTTCATTGTTGGTTGATCCAAATATGATATCATCCACATAGACTTGAACAAGTAAAGTGTGATCCATTGTTCTTTTAATGAACAAGGTTTTATCAACTTTACCTTTTTCAAATCCATGTTCACATAAGAATTTACTCAATCTATCATACCATGCTCTTGGAGCCTGTTTCAACCCATAAAGTGCCTTCTTTAATTTGAAGACATGTGAAGGATTTTTGAAGTCTTCAAACCCAGGTGGCTGTTTGACGTAGACTTCCTCATTAATATAGCCGTTTAGGAACGCACTCTTGACATCCATTTGAAAAAGTTCAAAACCCATGGAGCAAGCATAAGCAAGTAGTAATCGGATTGCTTCTAATCTTGCTACTAGAGCAAATGTTTCATCAAAATCAATCCCTTCTTCTTGATTGTATCCTTGTGCGACCAATCTTGCCTTGTTTCGGATAACTATTCCATTTTCATCTAATTTGTTCTTAAACACCCATTTGGTACCAATGATGTGTTTATTTCCTGGATTTGGAACAAGTTCCCAAACTTTGTTTCTTTCAAACTGATTTAATTCTTCATTCATGGCAAGTATCCATTGATCATCTTTGAGTGCTTCACCAATTGTGGAGGGTTCTATTTGAGAAACAAATGCCATATTTAAACAAGCATCTTTGAGATTCAGCCTTGTAGTGACTCCTTTGTTGATATCACCTATTATGTTATCAATCGGGTGATCACGATGGGTTTTCCATTCTTGAGGAAGATCAGTGTGTTGATCTAGTTGTTCTGTGTTGATTTCGTCTGTTTGAGTTGTTTGATCAACTTGATTTTCTGTACTTGTTTCATCATCATTATCATATATAATTTTATCCTCTTTCGAGGGGTTAGTTTCATCAAAAGATACATGTATAGATTCTTCAACTATCAATGTTCTTTTATTAAAAATTCTAAAAGCTTTACTAGATAATGAATACCCAATAAAAATACCTTCATCGGCTTTCTCATCGAATTTGCCGAGATTGTCCTTACCATTATTTAACACAAAGCATTTGCATCCAAATATGTGGAAGTGAGAGATGTTCGGCTTTCTTCCTTTATAGAGTTCATATGGAGTTTTCTTCAGAATTGGTCGGATTATGACTCTGTTGGATACATAACAAGCTTTACTTACAGCATCTGCCCAGAAGTATTTTGGTAGACTTGAATCACTCAGCATTGTTCTTGCAAGTTCCACCAATGATCTATTCTTTCTCTCAACAACTCCATTTTGTTGAGGTGTTCTTGGTGCAGAAAAATTATGGATATCCCATTTTCTTCACAAAAATCTACAAAAGATGCATTTTGAAATTCTCCTCCATGATCACTTCTAATTGATACAATTTTGGTTGCTTGTTCATTTTGGACTAGTTTGGCATATTTCTGAAAGGCATTAAAAG
Source organism: Cicer cuneatum (assembly GCA_037974295.1). NCBI lineage: Eukaryota > Viridiplantae > Streptophyta > Magnoliopsida > Fabales > Fabaceae > Cicer > Cicer cuneatum. The sequence continues at coordinate 55,409,164 of JBBPBO010001984.1, forward strand.
CATCATTTTTATTTTCCAAAAATAAGGTCCATGTGAACCTTGAAAAATCATCAACGATAACTAGTCCATATGAATTTCCACCAAGGCTTTTAGTTCTTGATGGTCCAAACAAATCCATGTGTATTAATTGAAGTGGTCTTGAAGTTGATATAATATTTTTGGGTTTAAAGGAAACTTTAGTTTGTTTACCTTTTTGACAAGCGTCACATAATTTATCGTTAATAAATTTCATTTTTGGTAAGCCTACAACAAGTTCATGCTTGACTAACTTGTTTAAATGATCCATATGGATATGTGCAAATCTTTTATGCCATAGCCAAGCATCATTGTTGTCATTTACCATAAGACATTTCATTTTTAAGGATAAATCATCAAGATTAATTGTAAAAATATTTTTGAAACGCTTACCAATAAACTGAGTTTCATTTGTTACCTCGTTTTGGATAATGCAATCATTTTTGTTGAAAGTGATTTTGTAACCTTTGTCACAAAGTTGGCTTATGCTTATGAGATTGTGTTTTAGCCCTTCAACATAGAGTACATCTTCAATTGAAGGAGACGGAGCCATGCCAACTTTTCCAATGCCCAATATCTTTCCTTTGTTATTATCTCCATAGACCACATGACCTTTTGACTTAAGAGTTAGTGCTGAAAATTTTGTTCTGTCACCGGTCATATGCCTTGAACATCCACTATCCAAGTACCACATATTTGATGTCCTTTGTGTGTCTTCCTACAAAACAGAATTTATATTTTGTTAGGTACCCAAAGTGCTTTGGGTCCTTTAAGGTTAGTTCCTTTCTTTACCCACACAAACTGTCCTTGTGGAACACCAATGTTCCTAACATGACAACAATTTGGTGTGTGACCATTTAGACCACAATAAAAACACTTTGGACTCTTTTTGGGAAAGTATGGTTTCTTTTGAATAATATTCTTCTCAAAACAAAGATGATTCTTTTGAACAGTCATTTCTTTCTCTTCTTTAGATTGGTTACTTGCTTTTACAAAGATAGTTTTATCAATACTTGGTTTATCAAATTTTGAATAACCAAGTCCTCTTTTGTCATTTGAGTATCTTTGCATGCTAAGTATATTCTCCAATCCAAATTGTCCCTTTTCATACCTTTCTATGACTCTATTCATTTGGACAATTTTAAAGGAAAGCGAATCGCATTTAATGCATGTTGAAATATGTTTTTGTTTTTCAAAATTTTGTTCCATAGTGTCAATCTTTTTATTTAGAGAAGAAATCTGTTTCTTTTGATTTGACACTAGTTTGTATAGATTTATACATTCATTAAGTAGTTCTTTAATGGCTTGTTGTGCATCATTATTTTCAGCACAAGAATCATCATCATCATCATAACAAATAATATTACTACTAACCTCTTCTTCATTATCAGAATGATGAGATGCCATCAAGGCAACATTTGCGCATTCATCACTTTCTGAAGTTGATGAAGAACTTACTTCATTATCTTCCCATGCAATGTACGCCTTTTTGAATTCTTTTCTCTTACTAGAACTCTTCTTGATAATATTTGGACATTCTGCTTTCATATGTCCTGGTTTTCCACACTCAAAGCAAGTAAAATTCTGATTTGCAATAGAAGCATCTTTCTTCTTGAAATTTTTCTTTCTTGTAAACGTTTTATTGCTTTGAAGAAATTTGCCGAATTTCTTGACAAGGAGGGTGATGTTTTTCTCTTCATCTGAGTCTTCTTCATTTACTAATTCCTTTGATTCTATTCTTAATGCTATATTCTTCGTCTTCTTCTCAGAATTTTCATTCTTTTCAAGTCTTTCTAATTCTATTTCGTGTTCCTGTAACTTTCCAAAGAGTGCTGAAAGTGACATCTTTGACAAACTTTTCTTTTCAGAGATTGCTGTCACTTTTGGCTGCCCATGCTCTAGTTAATGATCTTAGAACCTTTAGGTTCAATTCATCATTAGTAAAATTCTTTCCTAGTGCTGTTAAGTGGTTGGTTAAGTGGGAAAAACGTTTCTGCATGTCCAGGATTGCTTCTCCTGGTTGCATTCTAAACAATTCATATTCTTGAGATAAAGTGTTCAGTTTTGAACGTTTTACCTCAATTGTTCCTTCATGGGTTACTTCCAATGTATCCCATATTTCTTTTGCTGTTTTGCAATGGGATATGCGAAAGAATTCATCCATACCCAATGCAGACTGTAACATATTTTTTGCTTTCTTATCAAACAGTACTCTTCTCTTTTCATCATCTGTCCAAGAGGCTTTTATTTTTATCTCCTCTTTATTGTTGATAACTGTTGTTGGGACATATGGACCGTTTTCTACTGCTTCCCATATGTCGTCTCCTTGAGCCTCAAGGTACGCTTGCATACGTATTTTCCAGAAGTCATAATGTTCACCAACAAAGCAGGGTGGTTTGTTACTGCTACCACCATTTCTAAAAACAGGTTGTGCGGAAGCCATGGATCTAGGAGCAAATTACCAAAAACCTGCTCTGATACCAATTGAAAGAACAGAGTTGCACCTAAGAGGAGGGATGAATTAGGTGTTGGACAATTTTTCTGTTTTAGAGATCAGAAGATTGTTAAAGGACTATTTTAACTTTGTTTCAAATATTTGCTGTGTTTGTAAATGAAAGCAGTAAATGGCAGAAGATAAAAACACACAGAAGATTTATCCTGGTTCCCCTTACAACCAAGGGTACGTCTAGTCCTCTTGCACACCACAAGAGATTTTCCACTTTCTATGAATATGTTACAAGTCTAACCCTAAGACTAAGTTACAGATTCACAAACACTTAACAGAAGATAGTACACCACTATTTCTGTTAACACAACTTGAAGAATCTACACTAAATCCTTCAAGTGATACAATGATTTTGTAATGATGTTCTTGACTAAGAAGAAGGTTATAATACTGAGTATTTGATACTTAATCAATCACACTTCCAAGTACAACTGAGAACCTTTCTTAATGATATGAAAATGAAAAGCAAGTACTTGAAAATATGAAAGTTAAGTTTTGAAGTGTTTGATGTTTTAGAAAATTGATTCTAAAAAGTCAGTTGAAAGTTGTTAAAGGAAATCTGAAACGTTTGAAGTATTTATACTTCATAGGTAACACTTCAGATCAATGGCAAAGGTTCCTAAACGTTTTTAATGAACATGTGCAATGTTTCAAAACTGAAAAGTTGCATTGTTTCGAAGTTGTATTCGAATACAGTCTCAGTGCATTCGAATACACCTCTAAAACGTTCTGATTATATTTGAAATTTGAACTATGTAGTCGACTACGAGATCGTGTAGTCGAATACAGATTCGGGATTTTTTTTTGCCACTGACTTGAGTTGTATTCGATTACACAAGGTTGTAGTCGAATACAGATGTTTAAAAATAGCTACAGACTTAAGTTGTATTCGATTACACAAGGTTGTAGTCGAATACAGATTTGAGTTTTTGCCACTGACTTGCAATCTGTATTCGACTATGATATTTCGTATTCGAATACATAAATTTAGTTTTAGCTTCTGACTTGGAGTCTGTATTCGACTACGATACCTCGTATTCGAATACAGATTTCCAGTTTTGTAAAAACTTTATTTTCAACATGTTTAAGTCATTAATTATTTTCATAAAAACATTTTAATGCATATGCTCAGAAGGTTCTCATAATATTGTACTTTTAAACTGTGTTTTGATTTAATATCAAAATACTTTTACCTTAATATAAATGAAAAAATAAATTGCTTAATAATCCTTCTTCTTTTTGATCAAGGATCTTTTTGTCTTCATCAAAAATGTAAGTCTTTAAATTTCAGATTCAAGAGTATAAGAGCATGCATAGCATTACTTGATTTATGTGTTGACTTACTTGACGTTGTGGATTGTATTAATGTTTTATCTTGATTATTATTGTTAATTGTGATTTGATATAATACGGTGTTTAATTAATGTTTTACGTGTTCTTCTCCATTATTTTATAGTATTACATGTTTTTGAAGCTCACCCCTCGTTGCTTGTGTTTGGCGCTTGCGAGAGTGCAATTATTTCAGGTTACCAGTTGGTGACTCATGCTCTAATAGGTGATACTGGGTGAGAGTGATTGTTGTGTTTTGTTGAGTTACAAATTAATTTATATTTGTGTAAACTCTATCGACCAATGGTGTTATATTCGATCTTTTATTCAGAGATAAAAAAAATTAACTGTCTCTATGTTTTGAGCACGTTTTTATGTCAGAAAAAATTTGTTTAATAAACCTCAGCTACATTTGATGTTAAAGGATTTTTAATTAAGAATTTTTATGCAATGTCTTGAGTAAGTGTGACATCCTGAGCCTTATATGGTAAAAGAATTTTTTTTATATACTTTACTTTTGGACCGTTGCGAATCTCTTTCAAAACTAGTGCATTTTGCTTTTTATTTCAATTTGGGTTTAGGGTGTCACAACAGGGCCAATTTGAATTATCTGTCCACCAGGATGGTGGCATAGTATCAAGCCTCCTAACCAAGTACTTCAGAGTTAGAATAGTATCACATTGTGAAGTAGAGTCTAAGCTCATGCATAACATTGTATTTTCTTGTGATTGTTTTGTTGTGATTAATATGTATCGTGTGTCATAATAATTTCTCTTAGATGATTTAATGTTATAGTGAAATGTATTGATCTTCCTTGAGTGATTTTGACTTTATAATGTGATGTTTTTCCTTGAAGAATGTTTATGTAATGATACGGTTTATTTATGATTAATTGTGTGTTCTTCTTACTTATATTATACTATCAACATGATTTCGAAACCCACCTCCTTCGTTGTTTGTGTTTGACTGGTTTGGCCCTGCGTTTGTGAAATTGCAGTTATTACAGGTTAATGAGTCTTGAAGTTCAAGTTTGGGAGAAACCCGCTTTGATAGATGATACAGGGAATAAGAGTTGTAAATTGTATTTTACTTTTACTTTTTTTTATTAGAAATGACTTTTTGTATGAAAATCTTATAAGTACTAGTAAGTTTTTGAAATTAAATTAAAAAATTCTAGTTAAATCAAGTTTATGGATATTGCATTGTTTTATAAGAGGAAAATGTTTAAAGTGTTTCTTTTGAATTTTGAGAAATGTGATATCCTAAATTAGTTATAAAAGATTTTATTTCCTTGTAAATAGATTTTGTTTATCCGCTGTGAATTTTACTCAAAAAAAAATCTAGTATAAATTATTATATATTATTTTGGGGTTTAGGGTGTCACATGGATGACATGTAGATTGTTGGTCATGACACTAAGAAGATTCAATCGCTAAATAAAGATTTAAACAAGTCTTTTGCAATGAAATATTTGGGTCCTATGATATGATCCTCTTTATCATGAATTGCGTTTAAGATGGTTCTAGGTTGGAAACATACAAAATTGAGCCAAAATCACATTTTGTTGGAGGACCTTGTTGGAACCAAGTTGGTTCTTGCAATTAAAGTTTTGATGTTAACAAAAGTATTTTATGTAAATCGTATTTTGACTTAGAAGAAAAAAATCAGAGGCTATGCAAAATCAGAGGATGACACCACCAGAGGATACACTAGAGGACGACGTCACCAGAAGATAAAAATGCCACCAGATGTTTCGGCCAGAGGAAACATCCAGAGGATACCAAAGGATGTCACCAGAGGGTACCAGAAGATACCACCAGAGAATACCAGAGGATGTCATCAAAGGCAAACATCAGAGGATAACATCCTCAGAGGATATCTTTCTTGGCCCAGATCAGAAGGAAGCAAAGTCTAGAAGAAGACTTGGTCCAGACCAGAAGGACGCTTGTCAAAGGGAGACTTGTTCCAGATCAGAAGGAAACATAAGTCAGACTTGGTCCAGACCAAAAGATAGCATGGTCATGAACATAAGAATTAGTCCATACTTGGTCCAGACTTGGTCCAGACTTAGTCCAGACCAGAAGATAGCATGGTCGTGAACATAAGAATTAGTCCAGACTTAATCCAGATTTGGTTCAGACCAGAAGATAGTATGGTCCAGAACATAAAACTTGGTCCAGACTTGGTCCAGATCAGAGGATAAATGTCCAGAGCAAAAGATCAATGGTCCCGATCAGAGGATAAATGTCTATATTAAAAAATCAATGGTCCAGATCAGAGGATCACATAATGGTACAGATCAGATTACATGGTCCAGAGTTGGTCGAGATCAGAAGATCATGCGGTCTAGAAATTAAATCATGACGCAAATCAGTGAAGACTTGATTAAATTTTGATAGAAATTTGATCAAAGTATTAAGGGGATTTGATTCAAAAAATCACTGAAGACTTGAAGAAATTCGAATGCAATCCAAAGCTTAAAAAGATATCGTTCGAAATTAAAAGAATTAAGATTGGTCAACAGAATTTTCAAGTGCAATACGAAGCTAAAAGGATACGGTTTGAAATTAAGTGAAATAGGATTGACCAACAGAATTTTCAAAGGAAATCTGAGCAAGATTTATCTCGAATTTAAGCTTTGACAAAGCCCTATTTGCAGCTATAAAAGGAGGTTTCAGGTAGCAGCATCAAGCATCGAAAAACACAAGAACTCAAGCTTCATATTCAATAATCCGAGAGTTCAAAGAGAGAATCACTTGAGTGCATAAGCAAAATTTTCTATGTTTTTTCGAGTGAGAAATTCGGTGCAGCAATCGGCTTTCTAGAAGCAACTTTGCAGAGTTCCAAACTCTTGTAATCAAACCCCATAGTGGTGTAGATTCCTTCTTCAATTTGGGGTAGTCAGATTGGTAGGAGAAGACTTGATTTGTAGAGTCAAGGTGTTGTTTTCGTTCCTCAAAAGTCTGGGGTTGTCAGGGTGTTTGAGAAGACTGGCTTGGAGGGTCAGGTGCTGTAATTCAAATATTTGAATTAGTGGATTAAAGCTGTCAGGATGAACGGACTGGATGTAGCCAAGTTAATGGTGAACCAGGATAAATTGTGTTCTTATGCTGTCATTTTCCGCTGCTAAGTCTGATTAGTTATTCATCTAATAAATCACATCAACATTCATCAAATTAGCAAAAAGATTCAAAGTTTGGCAAAAACAATTCAACCCCCTTCTCGTGTTTGCACCTTCAAACCCGATAACTGATGCTATGAAACTCAGAATCGAGCGATTCCAAAACAAGGTGAAAAAAGACATTATGAAATGCAAATTAGGCTGTTGAATCACCAAAAAAGACTATGTAAAATCGAGATATGAGTGCAGGTTACTTAACACGAACATTGATAAAATTTGTGTATTAGGGTTTGATGTAAAGGAAACTGGAAATTTTAATTCATTTCAAATTATGTAGATTTGGGTTGATTCCACAAGAGATGAAAGATCTACCAAGTGATTTCTTGAAACAAAGTGATAAAATAAAAGGAAAAAGAAATAAACAAACATGGGTTAGATGGAGATGATGGATGTAACGCCCCATATTTTTGGTCTAAAACGTTACTAAAAAAAATTACTTTTAGAAAAATTTACGACAATTTTTTTTGGTAAGAATATCTAACATTTATGCTTTTAAATAATTAGTAACAATCACGTTTATTTAATATTATAAAGAAAAGTTTATTCAAAAAAACTAAAACAAAAAAAAAGCTTATTAAAGTTTGGTGACAAGGATTTAAAAATAGACATATAAAATATTGCGGCAATCTTACTATTACAAAATTTTCTTAAAAACCTTATTTTTACCCCACGTTCGCCGCACGTTAATACTCATCAACTACTCTTGAATCTCCTCGAACTCATTAGTACCTAAAATGTTGTTGTAAGGGTCAGTTTTTTCCATCGTCCACATCAAACCAAGCTAAACATATATAAGAATAACACAAAACATATAAAGGTAAAAGCTTCTAATTTAAAAGAAAAAAAAATGTGCAAATGGCAAATCGTATATAAAAAATATATGTATAATGCATGCTCCTAAAACTATATGATCCGGATATAAACCTGCCACTAAGGCAACTTCCACACAAAAAAATCACTCATACCAATGGGGAAAATAAACCTGCCACTAAGGCAACTCTCACAAAGATGCATTTGCCATGACATATATTATCAAAACTATACTCGCACACAGCCCACTAAGAATCATGTCATATGCATTCAACAAAAAGTCACATTTTTAAAACAAGCATCGTATTCACACATCACAAAGATCACATATCACACATCTTTATCATGAGAATCATATATTCATAGACAAATAATCATTAAATAAAAATTTTCACCACATACGCATAAAAATCGGAACTTGACTTCATTTACACCATAAAGATTAAAACTTTATATATAACAAGAAACTTCAAAACTCCAACTCATATACATCATCGAATAAAAAATCTTATCATATATATATAACAAAAAAAAATCATGTTTTGCTTCATATCCATCATAAAAATTAAAACTTTATCACATAATATACAAAAATTCGTATTTTACTTCTTAAAAAGACATACATTACATATCAAACTCAACGTAAAAGATTTCGGATTTCATTATTTTATTTTATTAGTCTACATTTATTTCTTTCAAAAACAAGCAATTACAGTTATTAATTTCATGTATCCAACTAACGGTCTAATTATAATTTGTGCGGGGAAAAGCCCTTACCTTGGCCGCTTTTCTTCCTAGTACGAAGCTATAAGCCCCCACGAAGTTGTTCACACGAAAAGTTTGCTGCACGAAGGAGATGAGGTGTGAAGGAGATGACGGCTAGGGTTTCGGTATTTTTTTCTGCTTATTATTACTTAGTATCGAAATATTGTGGACTTTAGGGAAAATTTAAAGTGGAGATTATTGGATAGATAGTGTTGGGCCCAAATAAAGGATAGAAGGGAGAAAATATTATTTTTTTTTTATTTTTTTTTTTCTTAACCTTGATCATACAAAAACTAAGCCACCAACTCTAAGCCCAAATTTCTATTATGGGTTAGGTCACACCTAGCCACAAACCCTTAGCTCGAATTCTTCTTGTACTAAAAAAAACATATATATATATATATATATATATATATATATATATAATTATATAAAACTTCTCCATTGATTAA
>JBBPBO010001984.1:55418451-55500588 GCA_037974295.1 Cicer cuneatum
ATATATATATATATATATATATATATATATATATATATATATAATTATATAAAACTTCTCCATTGATTAAATAATTCTTACTAATAATTTTATCAACTACAATAAGTCGAACAAGGCAAATAATTATCACACCTAAATTAATAATTAAATATATATATATATATATATATATATATATATATATATTTATAAGTCTTAATTATTTTAAATAATAAATTTAGAGGATGTTACAATGGAGAAGGAAGGCACCACATCTAGAAGATTGATATGCCAATGAGGAATCGCCACGATGATAAGGAAGTCATTGATAAGATTCAAGCAAGTTCTAATCCAAGAACTAAAAGAGGAGACACATCTCACCCACTATTCTCTTGAGAGAAGTTTTAAATCATTTAAAACTCATGCAAAATGAGACTCTTACAATGTATTTAAATAAGGATTTACCGTATTCCTAAAATGGACCAAAACACCATTACCTAGATCCATATTGGGCTTACACCACTTAACTAAAATTATTACAATTCAAATTAAACACAAATAAAACTAAAAACTATATAAAGTCTTGACTTGAAATATTCTTTGTTTTTCCTCCTAATTAGCTCATTTTAGGTTTTCATCATCCTGCAAAGCAAATTTTGGGTATAAGAATTACTCGTGGTAGGAAGAATGATAAATTGTGGTTGTCTTAACACAATTGCATTGAGAAGGTGTTAGAGAGGTTTAACATGAGCAATTGCAAATATGTTACTACTTCACATGCTATTCATTTCAAATTGAATTCTGATCAATGTGCTACAAGTGAGAAGACAAAGAAGATATGAAGAAGGATCCTTATGCATCTGCAATTGGTAGTTTGATGTATGTTATCAAGGCTAGATATTGCTCATACAGTTGAAGTTATCAGTCGATTTCTCTCTAATCTTGGTAAAGATCATTGGCAAGTAGTGAAGTAGATTCTCATATAACTTAGAGGCACTTCCAAAGTGTGTTTAAGCTATGGAGGATGGTGAACCTGTATTGGATGGCTACACAGATGCATATATGACAAATGATTTTGATTGTAGAAAATCTACTTCTGGTTATATGGTGACGTTTGTAGGGGGAGTTGTGTCTTGGAAATCAAGGTTACAAAAGTGTGTTGCTTTATCCAGTACTAAAGTTGAGTACATTACAGCAATTGAAGCTTCCAAAGAATTCTTGTGGATGAAGAAATTCCTACATGAGTTAGGCCTCAAGCAAGACAAGTTTGTGTTATTCTGTGAAAATCAGAGTATAATCCATCTCAGCAAGAACCCATATTTTCATGAAAAGTCGAAGCATATTAAGGTGTGGTATAATTGGATACGAGATGCACTAGAAATGAAGCCATTTTCAATTGAAAATATTCATACTGATGAGAATGGTTCAGATATGACGACGAAGGTCTTGCCTGTGTCGAAGATGATATGATGTAGAAAGAAGGCCGGCATGGTTGAACACTACCTTCCCATTTGCGTGGACTCACTTCCTAAGTCGGACCCACCAAGTATTATAATTATTGTTGTTGTTGTTGTTACTAAAGAAAGAAAAAGAAAAAAAAAAGGAATAAAATGTTTTAATGGGTTAAGTCCATGTAGAGAATTAAAAAGTGGGATTTGAAAAAACAAAAAATAGGAACAGTGTTGTAAAAAAGGAAGAGGAAAGAAATGGGGACGACAACACAAAAGAAAATGAGAAGAAGGAAATTGAGTTTTGGAGGTAATATGTGTGTAGCAAATTTGTTTCGTTTCATCTGCAATTTTAGTATGGTAATTATACCACTGAGTTTGTTCTTTTAATATCCAATGTTAATAGTTTTGTGAGTTAGTTTGGAATAGCCACCTTAGTGAAAAATTGTTTGTTATTTATTTGATTTCCACCATTTGGTAATGACTATTATTGGTTGATGTTCCCTAGTGTTACTAGGAAGACTCTAGTGTATCCATTAATTGTTATAGTGAGAGGTTTTATTAAACTAGGTCTGTGATTTTGTATTCTCTCAATTCGAGGTATGTTTTTCACGTTAAAAATTGTGTTTTGTCTTTTATTTAATTTTCTACCAATTATTGTTGTTTTGTAAAATTATATTTTCTGTTTGACAATATTTGGAGAAAAATTATTGAGATAATTATATGTAATTTTTTCCAACAGGACCAAATGGAAAGTGTTAACTAAGTGTTTTCTTCAATTTTAATACTACCTAATCGATTAGCCTATACATCCTAAACAATTAACAATTATGAAAATAGAAAAAACACATAACAAAACCACATTATAACATATGTTAAATGCATTTATCAACAAAACATCAATTACACAAGATTAGAAAATGATTTTATTTGCAACTTGACTTGATTTGATCAATTAGATTACTAACCTGATCGATTTGCAACAAAAAAATCGTAAGATAGTCTATTAACCTTTGCAAATAGTCACAATTTTATATTGATGTCTAAGGATCCACACATCTAACAAACAAAATATAAGTGAAAAATTAATATATCACAATCTTATGTGTTACATTGACTATTGACAATAATTAAAAGAGACAATTTGACCACTACAAAATAAAAGATCATATATCTTTTTATTTCTTCATGATCAAAGTACATCTATCGTCTGAGTAGAATGATGATGTATTTTTTTATTAAAAAAATGTTATCTATTGTGAGTCCAAGGAGGAGGCTCAATAATGAGAATCTACCATTGTTTGCATACTTCCACTAAGGACAATAATGAATTATACTAGAGACACGTGTCCCCGCAAATTACTAGTGAGAATATGTAATCCTTGAAAGAGACTCTTAGCTCTATTCATCAGTATTTTAAAGGCTCGTGTTGCAATAACAATAAAAAAAGTGTGCCATCTCGAATCTAACAAAAGTGGATCGTGTATACTTTTTGTAAGGAAATTGGTAGATTCAAAATATCTTCACAAAACCCCAAAATATTACTTCAATTCAATTATGGATCTATTTAGTAATTCAAATGTAACATTCAATATTGATGTAGGAAGGTTCGAGGCCAGAATTGAGGAACAAACGACATTGCGGACAAACGCAGTAGAAAATGCGGAAAATGATCGTCTAGAGTCAGATTGTTTAATTTACTGTTTTGTCTAATTTTCGCACTAGGATTTCATTTAGTTATTTAAAGATTTTCTATGCCGTAACGAAATGTATCTTTCAATTGAATAATTAATTTCGAGAGTTTTCTATTCTCTAGTGAATTTCAGAACTTGCTTGTTCTTTCGGATTTAGCGCTTGCTAATCCTTTGCGATTTCGACTGCGTCAAATATAATTTAGAAGAGGTATTCCCCTAAAAGTACAAAAGATAAACACATAAATTAAAGTTGCTTGAAAATAATTTTACATTAATTATACAAATTCATAACACTATAATTTATGTAAAATGATGTGAGCCCCATATTTTGGATTAAGCGTCAATGCAGCCATTGGAGCATGAACATAGGCAGGGGAAAGTTCAAATGAAAAACGTTGTAGAAGTTGTGACAAAACCATTTTCGCTTCTAATAAAGCAAAGTTTTGCCCAATGCACACCCTAGGACCCCAACCAAATGGGAAAAAAGAAACTTGGCCTTTTGTTGCTTTTGCAATTCCTTCAATAAATCTTTCGGGTTTGAATTCAGTAGCATCATCACCCCAGATATCACGATCATGGTGAACCAATAGTATTGGTAAAGAAATTTGAACTCCAGCAGGTAGGGAAAGATTTCCAAGTTCCACATTTTTACGAACTACTCGGTTGAAGTAAATTGTTGGTGGGTATAACCTTAGAACCTCGTAGAGAATCATTGTCACCTATGATACACAAACTTACATTAGGAGTTAATGCCAAAGTGATTTAAGTAATAGTAACAATGAAAAATAAAACTGATCAGTTTTATAGGTAGGGTGCTAACATGTTAATCCCTAAAATTTAAAAATTAACAGAAAAAACTTTTAAAATTGTACATTGCGTGTCATTTTAGTACATATGCATTAATGAATAAGAGTTTAATGGTTATGTATGAATTGTGTAAAATAGAACTGTCACTTAGATAATCCATCATCTTACCTTGTAGGCCTATTTTATAAACTCTTTTTAAATAACTATTACATGTTATATTTTTATTGGATGCCAATATAAAACTAGCTTACATTGACGATGGATATCATTTTTTCCAATTAGTTAATAATAAAGTTTAACATGATTTTGCAGTATAATTTCAAATACTTAAATGAGGTATCTTGTGTGATACTTACTATTTTTAGGCGAATTAGTCCATCATTATTTGGCATTTGGTTGCCAAAAACTTGCAAGACTTCCTCTCTAGCTCGTGCTTGCCAATCAGGATATCTACTCAACAATACCATAGTCCAAACATGTAAAACTGAGGTGGTTTCTTGCCCCGCAAGGTAGAATGCATTGCATTCCTCAATTACTTCTTGGTTGGTCATTCCAACAGTCTTATTGTTTCCATTTTCTTGTATTTCATTGTGATTTGATTCCAAAAGTATGCCCAATAAATCTTTGTTAAAGACTTCACCAGCCATCATTTCTTTCTCTCGTTTGTTGATTATAGCCTCGAGTGATCTTTATCAATTTTTGCCATCCTCTTGTGTGTAGTTGTTGGTAGTAACCTACAAATAGATCATGTATTAATTTAAATATAAATAATCTTTCATCTCTATTAGAAATTGAATACTATACAAATGAAATTAACAAAGGTAGTTATATAACCAACTGGGGTGTGAGATCACTTAGGTATCAAAATTTCCTTTCTACACTAGTTTCTTGCCATTCCTAACAATTAGATATATATATTTTTTTTGTTAATTACAGTTTTGGTCCATCTATATTCACCAATTCATGAAATTTGTTTATCTATTATAAAAGTCGACAATTTTGATATCTTCTTTAGATTTTTGAACTAAAAAAATTATAATTTGACATATTCTAAATGACGTGGCATACGATTTTATGATATAGAACCATCTAGATACGTTAATTATTCATATGTCATTAATTAAATTACAAAAATGAAAAGTTTTTGAAGTTGAAAGTTAAATTTTTAGAGAATTTTATTGCGATTTCATAAGTGTTAATTATTTCATATCATTATATCATGTGTCACGTTATTTAAAATATATCATATCCCTATTTTTTTTGTTAAAACTCAGAACGAGAGACTAAAACTATTAGATTTTAAAATAAGAGAATCGATTTCTAAATTGGTAAAAATAAATAGACCAAAACTGCAATTAAACATTTTTTTTTCTAACCTAAGTTATATCAATAATTATTTTTTTCAATATGCGTTAATTTTGCTATGTATTATATTATTGTTGACCTTACCACCATCCTGGAATGTAAAAGTTGCGTAATTTCATAATAAGTCCTGCTTGCTCTTTCAGAAGATCAAATATTTTTTTTCCTTCTTTATAACTGCTTCCAAATGCTGTTTTAGAAATAATATCACAAGTCAAAGTTTGAAGAAAAGGCCATGCATCGATTTCTAGCTTTCCATCTGAAAACATTTCTTCCCATTTGCTAATCATATCATTACAACATTGGGAAAATACGGGTGACATAATCTGCAATATATAGAAACATACCATAAGAGTCATAATTAAAACTTAAAAGGGAGTAAATAAAGTTAGAAATAGGTCTCAAGCGTTTACTTTGTAAATTTTTTTATTTTTTTTTTAAATTTATGTTAATTTTATTTATTTATTTATGATTAAATGTTACTTTTACTTTTGAATAAGAAGATAATATATTTTGAAGTCAACAATTGTTTAAATTTTTTAAAATAACATCAAAAAATTATTTTTATTGTATATCTAAAAATGTATATCAATGTCATATCATAACTAGCATTTCATCTAATCTTTACGATAATTAATGATTTACTTTAAAAATCTAACATCAAAATAAAATAAACACACGTTTAAACTACAATGTTTGCATAACATGCTACGAAAAAATTGCATTTGCAAGAAAAATTAAAAATGAAAAGAGAATTAATATCTATTTTTTGTCTCTAATCATTAATCAATTGTTTTTAGTATATGTTACTAAGAAATTAAAACTCCTTACAACAAAGTGTTTAAAATTAGTAATTGTATAACCTTTAATTTTTCCGAGTAGAAAGCAGGGTTGATAATCTTTCGATGCATCCGCCATTTATCGCCTTCATAATTGAAGAGTCCTGTGCCCAATAGCTTGAAAAGGGGGCTCAACTTAGGTTTTCCAAAGTCATGGATGTTGTTGAAGATTTCCTTAATTTGCTCAGGATTTGTAATGATCACTTTTGGTTTAGGACCTTCCCATAAAAATGAATTATTGCCTACACATGATTTTGTTGTGTTGTCATCAACTGTTTTAAAAGGACTACATAGATTTTGAATGCATAAAGACTATTTCGGCCTAGACTTAAATGCAGAGAAAAAGAAATTAAACAATCTAATGTCCCTAGACTACATAAAGATGTTGTTTAAAAACATTCATTAATGAGTTTCTCAACCAAGAATGTTATTGGTTTCCAAAGAAAAATGAATATTGATTTGAAAGTAAAATGGAGAACGTTCACAGTTTCTGTAAAATGGAAATTGATCAGAATTAAAATAGAGAACGTTCAACGTTTTTGGTTTCTAACTTTATGCAATTTTAACAGAAATAGAATTAAAGCTTGCAATGCTAAAATGAACACACACAATTGTTAATCCAGTTTAGAGTTAAACTCCTACTTCTAGGGACTGTATCCGACTTTGAAATATTACTAATATGAAATGAAATATTGGAAATGAAGAACATAGAGCTAGTATGTGAATTGAAAAAAAATAGAAGTCCTACATATGAGGGATTACACATTCTAGTAGTGTTTATAAGGTGGAGGTATGATACTTGGAGTGTGCCCCAAGGGATACCCTGATTTTGTGAACAGGCGAGAACGCATGCAAAATAAATCACCACGCGCGTGCCACCATCCGTTCGGCCTAGGCCTGGGCTTGGGTGGTGAATTATTATTTTTAGTAAAAAGAAAATTAAAAAAATTAATATTTATTTTCTAAAAAAAGGAATACTTGCGTTTTTACTTAATTGGCCCTCCACTGGGTTAGTTTTCCGTTTGTTTTGTGGCTGAGTACTGGGTCAAAACCCTGGAAATTTCGGAGTCAACTTAACCTAGAAAAATGAGGCACGATTTTAGTGTGAGTCTGGTATGATGGATCTCAAAATCCCTCAGATCCAGTAGCAAATCTCCTCTATAAATAGAGGGTTCTGCTCTGTTGGAAATCACACAAAAAACTCTTCATTCTTCTGAGGCTTTTTTCTTCTTCTCCCTCCCTATTCTTACTTCTCTGTTTTTTTTATTTCGAGTGGTCTTAGTACCATATTACGAGTGGTATTCATTAGATTGCCATACTGAGGGTGTAATTCTAAACAGTTTTTCACAGTGCAGTGAAACTCCGATACATAGTAACTGGGCTGTTTTATCCTGTGGACGGTGTGGTTGACAGTCTACCTTGCAGAATTTGGGCAGTGCCGTGAAACGTCTTAAAGAGAGCGACCTAGTCCGCGACTCAACCCAGTAATATTTTCGGTGGCATAAATTGTTTTTGAACTGTTTTTTCAAAACTCGAAACAACATGAAATTATTACAATAAATTTTCACTCTAATGTTTGAGTTTCTTCCCAAAACAGAACCCGTTTTGCACTCTCGCACCCTCTCTATTTTTCTGCTTGCTTCCCTTTTATATTAATTGGTTATAATTCACAAGTAGTTAAGAAAAGTAGTTACAACTAATTAACTGAAATAACAACTCAAAACAGATCAGTTTAACTATCAGAAGTTGATCTACAAAGTCTTCTTAATTGAGTACCAGTTTAATACAAAATAAACTTTTTATTGTGGAGAACATTATTGTCAACCAATAAAATTGAAAATCAGTTATTTAATAGAAAAAAAGTATGCGACTATATTGCGTCAAAAAAGTATGTGGATATATATTGATGAAATAAATAAACGATGTTGAATTGAAAATTATTGATATACTTATGTTAAATCAGAAAATTAAAAATCTACTAATTAGAACGATATCTAATCAGACTGATTTTTTTTCTCGCCTAACTCCATATTATCATAACTCATTTTTCTTAAGAATTGATTTTAAATTAAGATGCAATATATGAGTAGTGGGAATCAAAGATACATACCAAATTTGTGGACAATGTGATGAATAAATGTAAAGACGTGTGGTGTGACATCTTTGTCAAGTAAGAGAGTATTGTTGGTAGGTTTTTGAGATTTGGCATTTTCCATCATCACTTTAAACATTTCCTTTGAGTCTCCAATCAAAATCCTATATGGATTGCCTTGAAGGCCTTGTGCTCTCAACAGCTTTTCTAGTCTCTTTGGCCTTAACCACAGCCAATTTAGAAGCTTCCATGTCCAAAGTAGAACAAGAGGCACCAATATGAGAAAACATGTTGCATTGGTGGAAGTGATTCTCATTGTCATTCTTTTTGGGAGAAGAAAATGGGGGGCACTTAGGACAGAGAAATAAAGTATAAAAAGAGAGCAAGGAAATAGTATAGGAATGATTTAAGGGATTGTTTCCTCTTCAGCGGTTTAATTAGTGGCTTATTTATACTTGCAAAATATTAATTCACTTTGTTTTAATTTTCAGATCTTTTTTTTTTTTTATGGAATATATTGTAGAAGATATTGCTTTTAATTTTTTTGACAGGAAAGTATATAAAGTCAAATTAAAAATAATTTTAATTAGTGATTAATTTTGGTATTATTTTTTTTTTCTTTCAAGGTATTCCCTATTTAAAATTAGAGACTAATCTCTCGACATAAGAAGATTCAATTAAGGGGTCGAGTCTACCACAAATATTTTTAACACTAATAACTATTAAGTGACATGATTATCTGCCAATGGTAATTAGAGCTATAAAAAAAATTAAAAATTGAACTAAATTGTTAAACTAAATTGAGTCGCGCAAAAAAAAAATTGAAAGGTGGTTAATAATTTATAGACCGAATTGTAGCAATTCAGTTTGTGAATCATCTATTAGAGTTATGTTCTTTTTGACGTGGTACACTTCAATTCGGTTTTTTGATTTTTTAAACTATCTTATAATATTTAGTTTGATCGAATTTTTATTTTTAATAGTCTTAATATCAATAAATAATAGTAATTTAATTTGGTTTAAAAAATATAATTCAATATTTTGTAAAGATAGTTTCAATTTAGTTCAGAAATAATATTAGTTTGATTCAATTTTACTAATTTAATTTGGTTGGGAATGAACCATTAAAAGTTCTATTTGATTTTACTGAATTGTTGTAACGGTTCAACTCGTTTAGGTTCAATTTCTTCACTATTTTTTTTTTTTTTATAAATAGTTTTTCACTAATCAAACCATCCCTAACGGGTAATATAACCACTTTGTCCAACCATTTGGTTAATTACACACGTTAATTTATCATCACTATTTAATAAATTCACATTGTTTTATCCTCTATTTTATCTAAATGATATACATCATCCTCTATATTTCATTACCTCTATCCAAAATATAGTATCCTTTTGAGATTTTTTTGTCCTCTTTTGTAAGATCAATTTCAATTTTTCAACTCCATATTATTTTTTACCATTATATTTCTAATTATGTAACTTTTTTTATATGTAATAAATACTAGAATATAACCATATAGTAAATCACTCTCTTAAAGAGTAAACTAATAATTTAAATTATCAATAAATTTAATATTACAATCAATTTTTTTAATTTCTATAATTTATGTTAGTAAAATCTTATATATAGAGACAAAGATAATACATCTAAATATGTTGTCTTTGGAGGAATTATATACACGTATTTCCTCCAACATAAAGATAAGCAAAAATGATTTTAAATATAGATCTATTTAATTCAAAATTGAGACCAATTAAAATCATTTTTTTATATTTTATTCTAGAAGCAGTATTATTTAATCACACATTTTGGGTATATTAAATAATTTTTCAATTTTGTTGTTACATTCTAGAAAAATAATAACAATAACAACAACAATAATAATAATAATATGTATATTAATTAAATTAACTTCAGTATTTTTTTTAAAATTATTTATCTCTAAAAAATATTTAAATTTTATAGCAATTTCCATTTAATTTTGAAAAGAAAATAAAAAGAAAAAGTTGAAGAAAATAAAACATATAACTATGAAACAAGATAAATACTACATATTATACGGTCAAAAGAAGAAGATAAATACTCCATATATACAAAATACTTGTTATATCTTTTAAAAAAAGTATTTAGTTTAAAAAAGTGAGCATTAACCTAGACATATTATTTGGCAATTTTCAATTCAAAATCTCACTTCGTTCCACTTTTGCACTCAAATTGGGAAAAAACAATTTCAAATAGCCTCTTTTTTTTTTTTTCTTTTCTTTTCTATGATTGTGTTGGAACAAAAGCAACACGAGGGAAAAAAAGAACCATTCTTCTTTCTTTTCAAGGGCCCCTTTCTTTGCCTTTGAGTATCCGCAACACAAACGAAGCGTTTAGTATTTGCCTTAACTTAATTATAATTTTGGTTTGTCTATTAAATTTTATAATTAAAAATGATAATTTAATATATTTTAAATAATATAATATATAATTTTATATTTTATATATAATTATATTAATTAAATTATTAAAATAAATAATTTTTGTTATGAGATCATATGTATTAATTATTATTTTTAAGTTAAATATAACTTTAGTCTTTATAAAATTAGAGTATTTTAATTTTAATCTTTATAAAATTTTAACTCATTTTTAATCTCTATTTAAATTTTATAAAAAAAATTTTAGAAATTAAAACTATTAATTTTTAACAAAAATAATTTAAAATAAAAAATAAAAATTCAAAATTTTATAAAATTATTTATTTTATTTTTTTTATAATCATTAAAATTATATATATTTTTATTTGAATTCAATTTTAAAAATTAGAACAAAACCTATAAAATATTTAAAATAACTTTCGGAGTATTTGATATAAATACTTCTAGAGTATCTGCCAACAAAATTCTGACACTTGTCGTAAGAATTGTATTCACATCTCGTCGACATTAATAATTGAATTTTTATTGATGTCAGTGTCATGTCACTTTGGAGAGGTGGTACTGATGTATACCACTCTTATTGGCTCCACTAGTTGGAGCGTGAGAGGGAAGATTCCTCAATAAAGTACTAACTTATTATATTTATATTTATTCTGATTTTAGGAAAATGATGATAGCTCACTCAAACCATGTTTTTTGTGTTTTTGACTCATCACCCAATCCAATCCATGTTGCTTTTCGGTGGATTTATTTCAAATTGCAATCCCTTCCGTGTTAGCGAAGTTATTATTCAATTATTTGATTGCTTAAGTTTTGGACCAATGTGTTAAAATTTGATCAAAATAGAGGGACAATTATGGATTAATTTAATCAAATTTAGTTAAAAAATCACCTTTAGTAATTTAACTTTAGTTTAATTTTCGTTTAACTTTTTTAAATTTATTTTTTAGATTCAATCTTTTAAGTTATATTTATTTACACAATTAGTTTTTAAAATATATATAAATTAATTTCTTAAAACGTTAAAATCTAATCGAAATATTGTAACAAATTGATTATCTAAATTTCTTTTCATATGAAGTTAAAAATATTGATTATGTTGATAAACTTTTATTACTTTGTTTTGACTAAACGTGTGTTTAAATTGTTGTAGAAAAAAATCAAGAAATATATAATTTATAAGATTTAATGAATATTCTCTAAAGAATTAGTATAAGAGACATAATATTACAACATTTGATGGATGTTCAAATTATCATAAGCTTTCAATTGAATAATTGTTGTAAAAATTGAGATAAAATACTAACGTGCAAACAAAACATAACTTAAATATCAAATTGAGATAAAATAATTTTATATGATATAAGCGGAAGTTGAGTTAAACTTAAAGAATTATAAATGTATTTTTGCCTAAAATTTAACTCAAATTATTGTTTTTTTTTTTTGTAATCCCATAAATTTTGAGTTATTATTTTACATGATTTATTGGATTTAGAAGAAAACAAAGTGGATGAATCACTAATATGTCACTAACAATCCATATTATTAAAATTGGATTAGTGTAGGGGTTAAAAATAGATTAATTGGAGATCATTGTTTATTTTTTAATTTGTTTATTATTGTTTATTTTTTAATCTAATAAGTCTTTTGTCATTACTTTATATAATCTAAAGGATTAATTTATAAAAATATCAGATGGATCACTAAAAGTTCATATAATTTTTTTTTCAAAGGCAAAAGAATAGGTCATTCTCATTAAAATAATGGTACAAATTGTGCATACATAAAATAGTACAATTGCTCTAGAGTTTGTATTTGATGCCTTTGCAATACATCTAAAGTACCAAAAGACACCAATACTAGACATCCTACAAAATTATGCAAAGTACGCAGTAAATTTTAATTTTCATAGGATCCAAACTACTATAATTATAATGATTTTAGATTATGTGATTCTCACATAAAGACAATAATTAATATGTGAGGAGAGATAATTAGTTAATGTTTCTATTATAATATTTATTATTAATTACTAGAAAAAATAATTAATTATAAATATATTAATAAAGAAATAATTAATGTAGTTGATAATTTAAAGAGGATTTAAACAAAAAACCCAAAAAATCTAAAAAGGTTTTATATTTAAGGATGGGGTATTATTATTTTTGTAATACCTTTCAATTATTAAAAACTTTATTCTCCAATACTCTTATGTAATAAATATTAGGCTAAATAACATTCGTGGTCCCTTAATTTAATTTCAGTTAACATTTTAGTCCTTTATCTTTTTTTTCCCGATTCGGTCCTTTATTTTAATTTTAAATGACAATTTAATCTTTTATATTTTAAAATGTTAACAATATTATTCTTTTCTTTTTAACAAAAATTCAAAAAATCATCAAAATTTTCAACCAAAACCCATAAAATTAATTATATTCTTTAATATAATACAAATTTTATCAAATTCGTAACTCAAATATTCAAATAAATTCATATTTTTATTCTTTATTTGATTTTTAAAATTCCATCTCTAACAACATCAAATAAAAATATGAGTTTATTTGAAGATTTGAGTTACGAATTTGATAAAATTTGTATTATATTAAATAATATAATTAATTTTATGGGTTTTGGTTGAAAATTTTGATGAATTTTGTAATTTATTGTAAAAAAAAAATGATAATATTGTTGACATTTCAAAACATAAAAGATCAAATTGTCACTTAAAATTAAAATAAAGGACCAAATCGAGAAAAAAAAAGACTAAAAGACTAAAACATTAACTAAAATTAAGGGATCAAGTGTGCTATTTGGCCTAAATATTATTAATAGTTTTATTAGATCAAATAACACTATGTAGGCGGAACGTTTCCAAAACTTTATTTTTGAGCTGGAAGTGGAATTTCCATGAATGCTCTATGTCCTCTTTGTGGAATTGATGCGGAAACTAGCAGTCGTATTTTATTTTTTATTTTAAAAAAAAACTAAATTGAATTCAGTGAAAACTTTTGAAACATAATGTGACAACAAAAGCAAAATATAACAATTACTATTACATGTATTTATATGTTGAAGCTCATCCAAACATCTAAAAGATTAAAAGAGAACCACATCTAACTAACTCCTCTAATAACAATCGTTGAAACTCATCCAAACATCTAAAAGATTAAAAGTGAATCACATATGACTAACTCCTCTAATAACAATCATTAAAAGAACCAAGACATGCATCGGTGGGTTACGGATTAAGTAACCGTTGGTTGAAATCAAACCTTTTAGATTTAGCATTAAGCCACCACACCAAGAGAAAAATTTTATATGTACAAATAAGATAATCCAATAAATTCTTCTACTGACAAAAAATCCAACTATTTCTCTCCTTCTAAACTATTCAAAAGTACGTCATCCAAATTACATTAAGCTTCACTCGCATACCTTTAATTGAAAAATATAAACCACAAAAGTGTTGGGCGTGTTGTTAAATGCACCATGTGAGGGAGCACTACAAACTTCCAACTATTCCAAAATTGTGTGCCAAACATGACCAAGAAACATACAATTAAAAAGAGATGTGAAGTTTCTTCTTTACCACAACCCGCAACATAAAGAGAAGAGTTGTTGAACAAGATGTCACGTTTTGCCAGGTATACCTTTGTGGATACCTTATCATGGAGCAACCTCCATGTAAATAATGAAACTATTATGGTACCGCCTTATTCCAGATGAACTCGAACATGGGTGATGATAATGTGAAGGTGGTAATAAGCATCGGTGGTCGTGATGATAAACATCCATTCCATCTAGCTTCGAAAGTAGGTTGGGTTGACAATGCAGTAGACTCACTCAAAAGTGTTAAATATAATTCAAAGTGGATATTAGTGTTGGATGTAGTTAATTCTAAAATGATTAATTGTGTTTGTAATTCAGTTATAATTGTTTAGAGGTTGTTAAGAAAGGTAGTTAGTTAGTAAGGTTGTTAAGAAAGGTAGTTAGTTAGTAAGGTTGTTAAGAAAGGTAGTTAGTTAGTTAAAGTGCAGCTATGCAAACTGTTTTTCTATAAATTTGTAAACCAAGAACATTCTGTATTGTGTGTCAAGATTGATAATCATTCTCCGTTTTCTGAACTTTTTGTTTTTTACTCTCTTCTTCTCAAATTTCAATTCCTCTTTGATTATACAATTTGTTTCGACAATTGGTATCAAGAGCAAGGTTCTAATCTTGGGAAACATGAGTGAAAGTGTGAGGGGATTTCAAATTGGGAAACACAAGTGTACAAGTGTGAGAGACAGAAAGAAACCATGAATGAAGGAGGATTTCCATCGAATTTGCCAGTTCTAGACAGGAAGAATTGGGAGAAGTGGTCTGCATCAATAAGGTCATTGTTGGGAGCTCAAGAAGTTTTTGAGATTGTCCAAGATGGTTATGAACAGCTGGGCGCAAATCCTACAGAAAGACAACAAGCCACTTTCAAAGATTGCAAGAAAAGGGATTGCAAGGCATTGTTTTACATCCAACAAAGTGTGGATGCAAACAATTTTGAGAGGATCTCAAAGCTATCTACAATAAAAGAGGCATGGGATATCTTGGTGAAGTATTACACGGGTAGTGAAAAAACCAAGAAAGTGAAACTTCAAATGTTGAGAAGGCAATATGAATTGTTGCAAATGGAGGAGGATGAAAGTGTTGCTGATTATTTAAATCGAGTGCAGACAATTGTTTATCAGATGAGAACTAATGGTGAATCAAGAACTAAAGTGGTGATTATTGAAAAGATCCTAAGAAAATTGACACAAAGATATGATCACATAGTGGTGGCCATAGAGGAGTCAAAGGATCTTGGAACATTGAAGGTAGAAGACTTGCAAGGCTCATTAGAGGCTCATGAATTGAGATTAAAAGAAAGAGGTGCAGGTAGTACACTAGTGCAGGCATTGCCGGCTCAAGTCAACAAGAAGCATGATTCTAATGAAGGGGCTGGAAATTCAAGAAATCAACACAGTAGTGACAATAGTTTAGTGACTACAGAAGGAGTGACACAGGTTGTTCAAACTATATGACAGGGAATAAAGGATGGTTTGTGAGTCTTGATGAAAGAGTAAAAAGAGAAATCAAATTTGCAGACAATAGTTCAGTGACTACAGAAGGAGTAGGCAAGGTCCTGATTCAAAGAAGAGATGACAAGCAATCTTTCATATGTGATGTGTTGTATGTGCCAAATATGAAGAACAATTTGCTGAGCCTTGGACAGCTGCTTGAAAAAGGATATTCAATTAAGATGGAGCATGGTGAATTGAAGATGATTGATAGTTCAAAAATACTCATCTTAAAGGCACCACTGTCCAAGAACAGAACCTTCAAAATTGAAATCTTGATAAGTGAAAACAAGTGCTTGGTGTAAGACCCTTAATTTTTAATTAAAATTATGGAATTAATTTTAATTGTATTTTTGGGGATATTTGTAAAATATTTAATATATGTATGTTTGAGTGAATATATATATATATATATATATAAATATTTATTTTGGAGGATGAAATAAAAATTATTGAGTGAAGATTTAATTAATTTAATTATGAGTAATTAAATTAATTGGACAATTAATTGAGGATTAGTGGCTAATTACAAGGTAAATAAGTGCTGAAGAACCCAGCCTTATTTTAATATTATTTTGGGGTGAGGTGGCATCACCAAAAGCCTATAAGTAGGGTGAGCATGATGGTGAAATCAGAACACCATCCCTCCTTCCTTGCTGCCCATACTGCATGTAATAGTAACCCATTTTTCCCTCCCATTCTGCCTCTGTTTTCTGCCTTCACATTTCCAGTCACGGTTATAAAAGAGGAAGAGAGGGAACTCTTCAAAGTATCATTACTGGAACATCCAAACACTGAAACACCAAAACCCCAGTACAAAAGTTATTCCCCATACCATTACGGAGCTAAAGAACCCAGTTTCGTAGCAGCAAACTCAAGCTGCAGTTTCACCGGTTTTGGACGCGCAAACGGGAGCAGAATCAGAAACGAGAGGAATAGCAGAACACGCAACAAGGGTAAGGGCACCTTCCAACTTTCTAGTTGCATTAGGGCTGTAAATGCTTGCTGTTTCATTCTGTTTTTGAAGAAAAACTATTTTGCAAACACATTTTTGAAAAATGAAGAAAATGCATTTTTGTGATGTGTGTAATGAATCTGTGATGTTGTGGTTCTGGTTGTTACTGCAAAGCTGTTTATTTGTGTGAGAAAGCTGAAAAAAAAAACGTTTTGCATGTTATTTTAAATATGATTAAAATGCATGTTATAGAACTGTTTTGGAAAAATAGTTTTAAAATGCAAAAATGCATTCTGTTTTGCTGCTCTGTGATGCTGCATGTGATTCTGATGTGTTGTTAAAGCTGAAATGCTTACATGATTATTCTGATGTTTGAGAAAGACTAGAATATGCTTGCATGTTGTGTTGTTTGTGTAAGAATGCTGAAAATGTCTTGCATGTAGTTTGGAGATGCATGTTCTGATTCTGGTGTGATCATTCTGTTTCTGTTCTGGATGATTTGGTGTTAATGATTTTGATTCTGCTTCTGTTGTGAATGATTCTGGTGATGTTGATGATTTAAAAGAAAAGGGATTTTTAATGAGGGAAGTATTGTCTGGAAAAAAAAGTGTTGAATCTGTTTTGTTGTTTAGTTGTTGTTTTAAAAGAAAATAGTTTGAAAAAGGTTGAAATCTCAGGAAATTTTCACTGGTTTTCGAAGGTGTATTCGAATACAACATGTGTGTATCCAACATGTTGCTTCTGATGGTTCTGGGTGAATCATTCTGTTGTTTCTGTTTCTGATGATTCTGGATGAATCATTCTGTGTTGCTTCTGATGATTCTGGTGTGAATCATTCTATGTTGCTCCTGATGGTTCTGGGTGAATCATTCTGTTGTTTCTGCTTCTACTGATTCTGGTGTGAATCATTCTGTGATGCTTCTGATGATTCTGGGTGAATCATTCTGTTGTTTTGCTCCCGATGGTTCTGGAGTGCATCATTCTGGTTCTGTTCTGATGATAATCATTCATTCTGGTTCTATTTCTGATGTTTTGGTGTTGATGATTCTGATTCTAATTCTGTTTCTAATGTTCTAATGTTAATCATTCTGATTCTGGTTCTGTTTTCTGATGATTTGATGTAGATCATTCTAGTTTTGTCTTCTGTATTCGACTACAGGCAATCTGTATTCGAATTTAGAATGTTAAAATTGCAGATTTTCACTAGTTTCAACTTCTGTATTCGAATACAGAGAAGCTGTATTCAAAAACAGATTCGTAAAATTCCAGAAACCCTCAGTTTTAAACTCTGTAATTGAATTTTAAGAATCTGGGAAAACATTTCAAGGTGTTAATGATTAATGGACCGTGCTGAAATATTTTAAACATGATGAAAAGCATGAGTTTGCTGATTTTTGCATTCTGTTTCTAGAGAAGTGAAACACTGCATATTCATGCATTGCATAGTCAAGTGGTAACCGCGATGGGCCACAGAGTAATGCGCAACCACGTGCTGATCTGTTGAGCGATTGCACGAGTGCTGGATTGTTGAGCGTCTGCATTAGGTACTGATCTGTTGAGCGATTGTACTTTGGTATATAAGGGCTGGACTGTTGAGCGTCTGCACTGGTACTGGACTGTTGAGCATCTATACCCTGAAATGCGCAGCCATGTGCTGATCTGTTGAGCGATTGCACGAGTGCTGGACTGTTGAGCGTCTGCACTAGGTACTCATCTGTTGAGCGATTGTACCTTGGTATATGTCAAACGTGCTGGTCTGTTGAGCGACTGCACGTGTGCTGGACTGTTGAGCGTCTGCACTGGGTGCTGATCTGTTGAGCGATTGCACCTTCGTCTTGAGGGCCGTTAAAGTCAAACATAATGTGTTGGTCTGTTGAGCGACTGCACCTTGGTGATTCCAAGAAAATTGTATACATGAGCATATACATATTGCATTGAGGGATTGACCGGTGGGTCACGTTTGATTATATGATGAATGAGTGGAAAATTGAATGTGTGTGAGTACTGTCCAGAATCTGAAATTCTGAGTTAATGATTGTGTTTTGCTGACGTGTTGTTTGTACTTACCACATAATTCATAATAATTGGCTGCTGTTTTGAAAAGGCATATATGTCATTAATTTTCAAATGAGCATTATTATTTTCCTCATTATCATATGTTATACCATGATTATAAATGTTGTTGTGCAATATATGCTATGTAATTATCTGTTAATTTCGGTCGGTGACCCTTGCTATTATATTGTGGACTTTGAGCTTTGCCCTCAGATGTTACCCGAACCCGTCCTACCGATGGATACACTAACGACGGAAACATCGTTAGTTTCCCCTGACTTTTCATACGGAGTATTCGTGGACGACGCAGAGGGGCAGACAACTGGCTGAAGAAGAGACTTGTAGGGGATACGGTGGAGACCGTGCTACTGTAGCTTAGTGCATGATCAAGCTAGACTTTTGTATAGGGTCTTGATGTTTTGGAAATGTAATTTTATTTTGGGAATTTATGCATGACTTTTTCCACTGTATTATTCTGCATTCTGACACTGTTTAGTGGCCATAGGCCGGGTGTTCTCTTTTGAAATGAACTGGTTTTATTTTATTTCCCTTGATATTAATTTTGGAAAACTCATTTTAATTATTTATTGAAAAAAAAAATACACTCGCGTTGTGTTTTAAACTCGGGGTGTTACAATTGTGGTATTAGAGCATTTGGTTAATGTTTTGGGATAAAGCTCTGATTTAAGTATTTGTTTTGAGTTATTAGTTGATCATGCATAAAAGCAAGTAGTTAAAGTGTCAAGTCTTGAGTAAGTTGTGGTGTGACTGAAGTGATGATGGTTTTGTAGGGAAACAATGCCTCCACAAAGAGATGACACCGCAAGAACGAATGTTAGCCGGGAAGATCTAATGGCTGAAGCAATGAACAACATGGCTGCGTCTGTTGCTGCACAGACGGTTGCCAAAACTCAACGCGATCTGGAAAAGAGAGAAAGAGAGATCCGCGTTGCTGAATCTAGAGGACTAGAGGATTTTCGTCGCCATAATCCTCCCAAGTTCAAAGGTGATGAGGGTCCAGAGAGAGCGGACCAATGGATCCAAGAGATGGATAAGATCTTTGAGATGATTAACTGTCGGGCAGAGGTGAAAGTCAACTATGCCACGTACCTGCTGATAGGGGATGCAGAGTATTGGTGGAGGAGTATGAGATTGCTGATGGGGTCAGCACAGGAGGAAGTGACCTGGGAGTCATTCAAAAAGAAGTTTCTAGACAAGTACTTCCCAATGAGCATTAGGACCAAGTTGGGGGATGACTTTCTGAAATTGTACCAGGGGAATATGACAGTAGGAGAGTACGCAGCTAAGTTCGAGTCGCTGTCCAGACATTTCAGATTCTTCCAGGAAGAAGTCGATGAACAGTTTATGTGTCATCGCTTTCAGAATGGATTGAAGTACGAGATCCAAGATTCGGTCCTACCCTTGGGAATACAACGTTTCCAAGTGCTAGTAGAAAAGTGTAGAGAGGTGGAAGAGATGAAGAACAGAAGGGCCAACAGAGGAGGGAACTTTAACTCTGGAAGGCCTAGTCGGGTACATAACCAAAACAATAAGGGGAAGCAAGTTGCCAAGCCGTATAACCGGCCACCAAACAGCAAGAGAGGCCAGAATCGGCCGGGAACCCAGAGTTTTGGACGGCAATTAGGACAAGGGGTCCAGTGTTATCGCTGTGGGAAGGAAGGACATATTGCAACTACTTGTACTGTGAAGGATTTGTTGTGCTTCAACTGCCACAAGCCAGGACACGTGGCGAGGGATTGCAGGGTTCCGAAGGTGGAACCAACTATGAACGCAGCAAGAGCATCCTACTGCTAGAGGCCGCGTTTATCACATGGGTGCTGAAGCTGGAAGACAAGCTCAAAATTTGATCTAGCAAGACTATGAGATTGCAGGTAACACACTAACTGCAGTTTTTGATTCGGGGGCAACCCATTCTTTCATTGCTATGGATTGTGTGCACCGTTTGAAGTTGTCTGTATCTGCTTTGCCTTTTGATTTGGTTGTTTCTACACCTGCTAAGACTTTGACTGTAAACTCTGCATGTTTACACTATACCGTAACAATGCATAATAGAGATTTCTTGGTCAATTTAATCTGTTTACCCCTACAATCACTCGAGATCATTCTCGGTATGGATTTTGGATGACCTATAATTACGTAGTTTTGGACTGCGCCCGGAAATTGGTTCTTTTTCCCGAACCTGGAGTCGTTTGGTATTTGGCTGCTAACCAACTCGGAGTATCACTGAGAGAAGGAACTCAGGAATTTTTGTCATTGGCTAACGTGGAGACCAAGATGGATGTGAACATAGAAGATGTGATGTTAGTCAAAGAATATCCGGACGTATTTCCGACGGAAATTCCAGGATTACCCCGGTAAGAGAAGTGGAGTTCTTCATTGACTTACACCCAGGAACTGGACCTATTTCAATTGCGCCGTACCGGATGTCGCCATTGGAATTAAGCGAGCTTAAAGGCCAAATTGAAGGATTATTGGAGAAAGGATTTATCAGACCAAGGGTGTCGCCCTGGGGAGCTCCGGTGTTGTTAGTTAAGAAGAAGGATGGAAGTTCACGTTTATGTGTGTACTATCGGCAACTTAACAAGGTGACTATCAAGAATCGTTATCCATTACCACGCATCGATGATTTGATGGACCAATTGAGGGGATCATCAGTATTTTCAAAGATTGATTTGAAGTCGGGATACCATCAGATTCGAGTAAGAGAAGGAGATATTCAAAAGACTGCTTTCAGAACTCGTTACGGACACTATGAATATCTCGTTATGCCTTTTGGAGTTACGAATGCACCAGCAATATTTATGGATTATATGAATAGGATATTCAGCCCGTTTCTGGATAAGTTCGTGGTGGTATTCATCGACGATATTTTGATTTATTCAAAGGATGAAGAAGAACATGAAGAGCACTTACGTCAAGTTCTTGAAGTCTTACGCGAAAAGCAGCTGTATGCCAACTTGTCGAAGTGCGAGTTTTGGCTAAAAGAAGTGAATTTCTTGGGACATGTGATAACGAAAGAAGGAATCGCTGTCGATCCGGCAAAGATTGAGACAATTCTTGCATGGAAACAACCCCAGACTGTCACGGACATAAGGAGTTTTGTCGGACTAGCAAGATACTACAGGAGATTTATTGAAGGATTTGCTAAGATTGTAACTCCTTTGACACAACTCACCAGGAAGAATCAGCCGTTTGCATGGACGGAAAAGTGTGAGGAAAGTTTCCAGTTGCTGAAGGAAAAGTTGACAACCTCGCCAGTATTGGTTTGGCCATAACCAGAGGAACCATATGAAGTTTACTGTGATGCATCTCACCAAGGTTTGGGATGTGTTTTGATGCAACACAAGAAGGTTGTAGCCTACGCCTCAAGACAGTTGAAAACTCACGAACGGAACTACCCCACTCATGATTTGGAGCTGGCTGCAGTAGTGTTTGCGTTAAAGGTTTGGAGACACTACTTATATGGATGCACATTCACGGTGTTCAGCGACCATAAAAGTTTGAAGTACCTGTTCGATCAGAAGGAATTGAACATGCGTCAGAGAAGATGGATGGAGACTCTCAAGGATTTTGACTTTTCATTGCAGTACCACCCTGGAAAAGCCAATGTAGTGGCTGACGCATTGAGTCGGAAGAGCGTGTCAGTATCTTCAATGATAATGGCCAGACAACAGGAGTTGTGGGAAGCATTTAGAGATCTACATTTGGACGTAAAGTTTGCACCAGGAGTGATAAAGTGTGGAATGATAACAATTTCGAGTGGATTACTGGAGGAGATTGCAAACTTGCAAGATGACGCATTAATCCAAGAAAAGAGAAATCTGATAGCGCAAGGACAGACCACTGAATTCAGCATCGGAACATATGATATTCTGAGATGTAACGGAAGGGTTTGTGTACCGGAAGCTGCAGAAATGAGAAGAGCAATCTTGGAAGAGGCTCATAAGAGTAAGTTAAGTATTCATCCTGGAGCGACCAAGATGTACCAGGACTTAAGGCAGAATTTCTGGTGGCCAGGAATGAAGAGGGATGTGGCAGAATATGTATCAGCTTGTTTGACTTGCCAGAAAGCGAAAGTGGAACATCAACGACCTGCTGGAATGCTGCAACCTTTGGACATACCAGAATGGAAGTGGGACAGCATTTCCATGGATTTCATAACAGGACTGCCCAAGACAAGGAAGAAGAATGATTCAATTTGGGTAATCGTGGATCGTTTGACAAAGTCCGCTCATTTCTTGCCGGTAAGGACCACTTATAAGGTAGATAAGCTGACGGAAATCTACATCGCTGAGATTGTGAGGTTACACGGCGTTCAATCAAGTATAGTATCGGACCGTGACCCAAAGTTCACATCTCACTTTTGGGGAGCGTTGCATGAAGCTTTGGGAACGAAACTGAAATTGAGTTCAGCCTACCACCCACAAACAGACGGACAAACTGAGAGAACAAATCAGTTCCTGGAAGATCTATTGAGAGCATGTGTGTTGGATGACAGAGGAAACTGGGATGAGGTGCTGCCATTGATTGAATTCACTTACAACAACAGTTTTTACACAAGTATTGGAATGGCGCCCTATGAGGCTTTATATGGACGCATGTGTCAGACGCCCTTATGCTGGTATAAGGACGGAGAGAGCATGATTGTTGGACCTGAGATGGTGGAACAAACCACAGAGAAAATCAAGAGGATACAAGAGAAAATGAAGATTTCACAAGATCGCCAAAAGAGTTATGCGGACAAGCATCGCAGACCTTTGGAATTTGAGCAGGGCGATCATGGATTTCTAAAAGTTACGCCTACAACTGGTGTTGGCAGAGCTATTAAGTCAAGAAAGTTGACTCCGAAATTTATTGGGCCATACCAGATTACTACACGTATTGGACCATTGGCCTATCGGATTGCTTTACTCCCAATACTGTCAAATATTCATGACGTATTTCATGTGTCGCAGCTAAGGAAATACATTGTAGACCCGTCACATGTGATCGAACCAGATACAATTCAACTGAGGGATAACCTGTCTTTTGAAGTATTGCCTGTAAGGATTGAAGACAGGAAGATTAAGCAGTTGAGGAACAAGGAAGTCCCACTAGTCAAGGTGATTTGGAATCCGACTACTAGAGACGCGACTTGGGAACTGGAAAGTAAGATGAGGGAACAATATCCTCAGTTGTTTAGAGATATATAGTTTCGAGGACGAAACTAATTTAAGGCGGGGAGTAATGTAAGATCCTTAATTTTTAATTAAAATTATGGAATTAATTTTAATTGTATTTTTGGGGATATTTGTAAAATATTTAATATATGTATGTTTGAGTGAATATATATATATATATAAATATTTATTTTGGAGGATGAAATAAAAATTATTGGGTGAAGATTTAATTAATTTAATTATGAGTAATTAAATTAATTGGACAATTAATTGAGGATTAGTGGCTAATTACAAGGTAAATAAGTGCTGAAGAACCCAACCTTATTTTAATATTATTTGGGGTGAGGTGGCATCACCAAAAGCCTATAAGTAGGGTGAGCATGATGGTGAAATCAGAACACCATCCCTCCTTCCTTGCTGCCCATACTGCATGTAATAGTAACCCATTTTTCCCTCCTATTCTGCATCTGTTTTCTGCCTTCCCATTTCCAGTCACGGTTATAAAAGAGGAAGAGAGGGAACTCTTCAAAGTATCATTACTGGAACATCCAAACACTGAAACACCGAAACCCCAGTACAAAAGTTATTCCCAATACCATTACGGAGCTATAGAACCCAGTTTCGTAGCAGCAAACTCAAGCTGCAATTTCACCGGTTTTGGACGCGCAAACGGGAGCAGAATCAGAAACGAGAGGAATAGCATAACACACAACAAGGGTAAGGGCACCTTCCAACTTTCTAGTTGCATTAGGGCTGTAAATGCTTGGTGTTTCATTCTGTTTTTGAAGAAAAACTATTTTGCAAACACATTTTTGAAAAATGAAGAAAATGCATTTTTGTGATGTGTGTAATGAATCTGTGATGTCGTGGTTCTGGTTGTTACTGCAAAGCTGTTTATTTGTGTGAGAAAGCTGGAAAAAAAAACGTTTTGCATGTTATTTTAAATATGATTAAAATGCATGTTATAGAACTGTTTTGGAAAAATAGTTTTAAAATGCAAAAATGCATTCTGTTTTGCTGCTCTGTGATGCTGCATGTGATTCTGATGTGTTGTGAAAGCTGAAATGCTTACATGATTATTCTGATGTTTGAGAAAGACTAGAATATGCTTGCATGTTGTGTTGTTTGTGTAAGAATGCTGAAAATGCCTTGCATGTAGTTTGGAGATGCATGTTCTGATTCTGGTGTGATCATTCTGCTTCTGTTCTGGATGATTTGGTGTTAATGATTTTGATTCTGTTTCTGTTGTGAATGATTCTGGTGATGTTGATGATTTAAAAGAAAAGGGATTTTTAATGAGGGAAGTATTGTCTGGAAAAAAAAGTGTTGAATTTGTTTTGTTGTTTTAAAAGAAAACAATTTGAAAAGGGTTGAAATCTCAGGAAATTTTCACTGGTTTTCGAAGGTGTATTCGAATACAACAAGTGTGTATTCGACTACAACCTGTAAAATTTCTATTTTACTTAAGTTTTCAAACTTGTATTCGACTACGAGCCCTGTAGTCGAATACAGAAGAAGAATTTCTACTTCTGATGATTCTGATAATCATCATGTTTTCTGCTTCTGATGATTCTGATCATCATCCTAATTCCTGCTTCTTATGATTCTGATAATCATCATGTTGCTTCTGATGATTCTAATCATCATCCTGATTCCTGCTTCTGATGATTCTGATAATCATTCTGTTGTTTTTGCTTCTGGTGATTCTGGCATGAACCATTATGTGCTTCTTCTGATCACTTCTGGATGAAGTCTGGGCGAAGTCTGGGTTATTCAAAATTCGATTGTCATGCCATGTTCTAGTCAAATTATCTTCTGGATTACTTCTTGCTTTTGACAACTTATGGCCTGGAACAACTCTCCACATGGCAGGCTTCACAATAGTATGGTCCAAAGAATCTTCTGATATTTATTCCCTCTGATACAATCCATGAAAGATATCTTCTGGTCACTTCTGGACAAATATGGACTGTGTTGAAATTACACTGCCAGAATATGTTCTGATCAGTATAACTTCTTGATTGCTTCTGATATTTGAATTATTCTTGTTTGGAGCAATTCATATTATGGCAGGCTTCCCTCTGGTGTTTTCTAGATGTTCTTCTGATTTTGTTTCTGTTTGATATAAGCCTCCAAAGTTATCTTCTGGTCGGTTTTGGACATTCTGGTTTATCTTCTGATAATTCCAGAAATGCATCTTCTGTAAATTCAGAATGTATCCTCCGATACATTCATCTTCTGATGGTTTTTTACTGTAGTAATACAAGTTCAAAATAAGATTCCATCAAGTGTATTTGTACACATCAAAATCCAGTTTATTTAGAACCAACTTGGTTCCAACATCACTCTGTGTTGTTTTTGATGATTCTGGATGAATCATTCTGTGTTGCTTCTGATGATTCTGGTGTGAATCATTCTGTGTTGCTTCTGATGGTTCTGGGTGAATCATTCTATTGTTTCTATTTCTGATGATTCTGGATGAATCATTCTGTGTTGCTTTTGATGATTCTGGTGTGAATCATTCTGTGTTGCTTCTGATGGTTCTGGGTGAATCATTTTGTGTTGTTTCTGATGATTCTGGTGTGAATCATTCTGTGTTGCTTCTGATTGATTCTGGTGTGAATCATTCTGTGTTGCTTCTGATGGTTCTGGGTGAATCATTCTGTTGTTTCTGTTTCTGATGATTCTGGATGAATCATTCTGTGTTGCTTCTGATGATTCTGGTGTGAATCATTCTGTGTTGCTCCTGATGGTTCTGGGTGAATCATTCTGTTGTTTCTGCTTCTGCTGATTCTGGTGTGAATCATTCTATGATGCTTCTGATGATTCTGGGTGAATCATTTTGTTGTTTTGCTCCCGATGGTTCTGGAGTGCATCATTCTGGTTCTGTTCTGATGATAATCATTCATTCTGGTTCTGTTTCTGATGTTCTGGTGTTGATGATTCTGATTCTAATTCTGTTTCTAATGTTCTGATGTTAATCATTCTGATTCTGGTTCTGTTTTCTGATGATTTGATGTAGATCATTCTAGTTTTGTCTTCTGTATTCGACTACAGGCAATCTGTATTCGAATTTAGAATGTTAAAATTGCAGATTTTCACTAGTTTCAACTTCTGTATTCGAATACAGAGAAGCTGTATTCAAAAACAGATTCGTAAAATTCCAGAAACCCTCAGTTTTAAACTCTGTAATTGAATTTTAAGAATCTGGGAAAACATTTCAAGGTGTTAATGATTAATGGACCGTGCTGAAATATTTTAAACATGATGAAAAGCATGAGTTTGCTGATTTTTGCATTCTGTTTCTAGAGAAGTGAAACACTGCATATTCATGCATTGCATAGTCAAGTGGTAACCGCGATGGGCCACAGAGTAATGCGCAACCACGTGCTGATCTGTTGAGCGATTGCACGAGTGCTGGATTGTTGAGCGTCTGCACTAGGTACTGATCTGTTGAGCGATTGTACTTTGGTATATAAGGGCTGGACTGTTGAGCGTCTGCACTGGTACTGGACTGTTGAGCATCTATACCCTGAAATGCGCAGCCATGTGCTGATCTGTTGAGCGATTGCACGAGTGCTGGACTGTTGAGCGTCTGCACTAGGTACTCATCTGTTGAGCGATTGTACCTTGGTATATGTCAAACGTGCTGGTCTGTTGAGCGACTGCACGTGTGCTGGACTGTTGCGCGTCTGCACTGGGTGCTGATCTGTTGAGCGATTGCACCTTCGTCTTGAGGGCTGTTAAAGTCAAACATAATGTGTTGGTCTGTTGAGCGACTGCACCTTGGTGATTCCAAGAAAATTGTATACATGAGCATATACATATTGCATTGAGGGATTGACCGGTGGGTCACGTTTGATTATATGATGAATGAGTGGAAAATTGAATGTGTGTGAGTACTGTCCAGAATCTGAAATTCTGAGTTAATGATTGTGTTTTGCTGACGTGTTGTTTGTACTTACCACATAATTCATAATAATTGGCTGCTGTTTTGAAAAGGCATATATGTCATTAATTTTCAAATGAGCATTATTATTTTCCTCATTATCATATGTTATACCATGATTATAAATGTTGTTGTGCAATATATGCTATGTAATTATCTGTTAATTTCGGTCGGTGACCCTTGCTATTATATTGTGGACTTTGAGCTTTGCCCTCAGATGTTACCCGAACCCGTCCTACCGATGGATACACTAACGACGGAAACATCGTTAGTTTCCCCTGACTTTTCATACGGAGTATTCGTGGACGACGCAGAGGGGCAGACAACTGGCTGAAGAAGAGACTTGTAGGGGATACGGTGGAGACCGTGCTACTGTAGCTTAGTGCATAATCAGTCTAGACTTTTGTATAGGGTCTTGATGTTTTGGAAATGTAATTTTATTTTGGGAATTTATGTATGACTTTTTCCGCTATATTATTCTGCATTCTGACACTGTTTATTGGCCACAGGCCGGGTGTTCTCTTTTGAAATGAACTGATTTTATTTTAATTCCCTTGATATTAATTTTGGAAAACTCATTTTAATTATTTATTGAAAAAAAAAAATACACTCGCGCTGTGTTTTAAACTCGGGGTGTTACACTTGGCTGCTGAAGTTAGAAGTGAAAACTGGTTATGGCACCAAAGGTTTGGTCACCTGAACTTTAGGAGTCTTCAGATGCTGCACGGCAGCGGCATGATGTTGGGAATTCCGGAAATTTAGATACCAAATGGGATATATGAAGAATGCTGCCATGCCAAACAACACATGAACTCATTCAAATCAGAAGTACCAACCAGATCTTCAAGAAAGATGGAGGTAATCTTCTCTGATGTGTGTGGTCCATTTGAAGAAATGTCAATAGGAGGTAACAATTACTTTGTATCATTTATTGATGATTTTACAAGGAAAGTATTGATATATTTGATTAAAAGGAAAAATGAAGTGCTGAATGTGTTTAAAAAATTCAAAGTAATGGGAGAGAATCAAAATGGGAATAGTCTGAAAGTATTTAGAACAAATGGAGGAGGTGAATACAATTCTCATGAGTTTCATGAGTTTTGTGAAAAAGAAGGAGTGCTGCATGAAGTGACTGCACCATACACACCACAACACAATGGGGCCGTTGAAAGAAGAAAAAGAACCATATTAAATATGGCTAGAAGCATGATGAAGGGAAAGAAAATGCCTCACAAGTTTTGGGGAGAAGCAGTAACTGCTGCTGTATACATTTTGAATAGATGTCCAACCAAGAGACTTGGCACTAGGACACCAGAGGAAGCTTAGACTGGAAGAAAGCCAACTGTGAGAAACTTGAGAGTGTTTGGCTCATTGTGCTTCAGACATGTACCAGTGCAAAACAGGAGAAAACTTGATGACAGGGTTGAACAAATGGTGTTGTTAGGTTATGATTCAACTAGGGCTTACAAGCTGTATGATCCAAATAAGAACAAAGTGGTGATAAGCATGGACATACTAGTGGATGAATCAAGAGGATGTGAGTGGAAGTTGAGTGAAGCCAGCTCGAGCAGTGGAGCCAGCCTAGACAGACCAGCCAGCTCAATCAATCCAGGCAGCAGAGCAGCAATAGTGGAATTGGATGAGGGCCAGCCAGCAGGGACAACAAGTCAGCCAGCTACTGAACTATAAGAAGAACTAAAATAGCAAGGCAACCTTCAGTCAGATTGAATCCATATGAAATAACATCTGACTCATCCATCAATGCAGATGGAAAATTAATTTATTTTGCTTTGCTTGCTGAATCAAAACCAATAAGTGATAAAGAAGCCTTAAGTGATCATAGATGGAGATCAGCAATGGATGAGGAGCTCAAAGCCATAGAGAAGAACAAGACATGGGAGCTGATGACACTACTAGAGAACAAGAGACCAATTGATGTCAAATTGTTCTATAAACTAAAGTTGAAGCCCGATGGACAAATCGCCAGGTAAAAGGCCAAACTTGTAGCAAAGGGATTCCTGCAGAGACATAGACTGGACTATGATGAAGTGTTTGCCCCAGTAGCTAGAATTGAAACAGTGAGGCTGGTAGTATCAATGGCTAGTGACAAAGGCTGGACCATGCATCAGCTAGATGTAAAATCAACATTTCTCAATGGATCACAAGAAGAAGAAGTGTATGTGAAGCAACAACCAGGATATGTGAAAACAGGCAAAGAAGATCGTGTGTACAAACTGAAGAAAGCTTTATAAGGCTTGAAGCAAGCTCCTAGGGCCTGGAACAAGAGAATTGACAGATTCCTCAGAGAGCAACAATTTGAAAAGTGTGTGAATGAGCATGGAGTTTATGTCAAGAAGGGAGTAGCAGCACCTGCACTATTGATATGCCTTTATGTTGATGATTTACTACTTACTGGCAGTGATGAAGTAGAAATCAAGAAGTTCA
This sequence comes from Cicer cuneatum, assembly GCA_037974295.1. Lineage (NCBI taxonomy): Eukaryota > Viridiplantae > Streptophyta > Magnoliopsida > Fabales > Fabaceae > Cicer > Cicer cuneatum. Next base: position 55,448,782 of record JBBPBO010001984.1, read on the forward strand.
AAATCTGAATAGAAAATGAGTTTGAGATGACTGATCTAGGCATGCTGTCATATTTCCTTGGCATTGAGTTTGAAAGCAGAAAAAATGGAATTTTTATGCATCAAAGGAAGTATGCAAGTGATGTATTAAAAAGGTTCAATATGCAAGAATGCAATGGAACCAATACTCCATTAGAAGCAGGGATGGTACTGTCCAAGGAGGATAGTGATTAACTGATTAATTCTACAACCTTCAAACAAATTGTAGGATCCTTGAGGTATTTGTGCAACACAAGGCCAGATGTTGCATATAGTGTTAGACTGATTAGTAGATACATGGAGAAGCCTATAACATCACACTACATGGCAGCAAAAAGAATTTTGAGATACATCAAGGAGACCATTGAGCTTGGCCTGCTGTATCCCACAATTCTGAATGAAGATGAAGCTAAACTTGTTGGCTTCACTGATGCTGATTGGTGTGGAGATAAGGATGATAGAAAGAGTACCACGGGCTATGTGTTTACAATCAATAACTCACCAATCTCATGGTGTTCAAGGAAGCAAAGCATAGTAGCATTATCCACTTGTGAAGCTGAATATGTGGCTACATCAATGGGAGCATGCCAAGATATATGGCTGGCAGAACTGGGACTGAGAAGTAATGATGTAGTGAAGATGAAGATAGACAATAAATTAGCAATAGATCTAGCAAAGCATCCTAGTGTTCATGGAAGGAGCAAACACATAGAAACAAGGTTTCATTTCCTAAGAGATCATGTAAATGAAGTGCAAGATAAAGCTGGAACATTGCAATACTAATGATCAAAAGGCTGACATTCTAACCAAAGGCTTGAAGAGACTGAAGTTCCAAGAGATGAGAAATAAACATGGATTGACATCAATTGAACCACTTTGAATTATGGAGCATGTTAAATATAATTCAAAGTGGATATTAGTGTTGAATGTAGTTAATTCTAAAATGATTAATTGCGTTTGTAATTCAGTTAGAATTGTTTATAAGTTGTTAAGAAAAATAGTTAGTTAGTAAAGTTGTTAAGAAATGTAGTGAGTTAGTTAAAGTGCAGCTATGTAAACTATTTTTCTATAAATTAGTTAGTAGTTACGTAAAACTCATTCTATAGGTCATTAATAATTAATAGCTAGGTAACGCCATGATATATTTAGTTTCATATATCTTCTATATAAGTTTGGTCTGCCTTGAAGCGATTATTTTATTATTGCATATGCGTTTGTGTATCACAATTTTCTTATGCTATTTCTACTTGTATTTGTATTATATCTATGGCTAAATAGCACTCGTGGTCCCTTAACTTAATTTTTGGTAACGATTTGGTCCTTTATGTTTTTTTTCTTCGCATTTTGGTCCTTTATGTTTTTAAATAATTTCAGCCTCAACCTTTAAGTGGGATTCTGTTACAAAAAAATTAAAAAGTTACCCCTCCGTTTCCTTTTCCCTGGGTTTTCTCTCACGTTTATGTTTCTTTTGTTTGGTTTAGGGTTACCTTTCTTCTCCCGTTCACTTTCTCCCTTCATCTCATTTCTTCTCTTCTCCCCTGTCATCTCTTTCCTTCATCGTCTTCTCCCTTCTCATCTCCCTTCCCTGTAAAATCGAAGCACGAAATCATAACCCAAACAGAGTAATTGCATCTACATTCAATGTCATAACTATACAATTGATGAACAAAGACAACATCAATAAAAAAATTTTCAGCAATAATCGAATAATTTTTTTTTCATCTGAACCAAATCTAAAAACCCTAAATCTTAAAACCCTAAATCCGAAAGGTATTTATGCTTACCACAAAATTCCTACAACCCCAAAATTTTCTTCCTCTGTTCGGACCCCATTTTGTCACTGTGCGAATTACAGGTTTCAGACCACAAGCACAATTTGGCAGCTCACGAGTTCCATTAGAATCAAAAGAACCATAGTTGTAGGATGTTGAGTTGTACAAGGTTGACTTTGACCCATTTGTGAAAGAGGCAGCCATAGATTTAGAGTTTTGTGAACCATGAATATGATTTTCCATGGAAGGGAGATGAGAAGGGAGAAGACGATGAAGGAAAGAGATGACAGGGGAGAAGAGAAGAAAGGAGATGAAGGAGAAAGTGAATGGGAGAAGAAAGGTAACCCTAAACCAAACAAAAGAAACATAAACGTGAGAGAAAACCCAGAGAAAAGGAAACGGATGGGTAACTTTTTAACTTTTTTTGTAACGGAATCCCACTTAAAGGTTGAGGCTGAAATTATTTAAAAACATAAAGGACCAAAATGGGAAAAAAAAACATAAAGAACCAAATCATTACCAAAAATTAAGTTAAGGGACCGATGCTATTTAGCCTATATCTATTGTCATGTGTGCATTTTTTAATTTAATTTTATCTTTATTTATATATAAGTATGTTTCTTCCCCGATATCACTGTGTGTCCTTTCAATACTCAATCATTAAAACAAATAACATGGATAATCGATATTTATTTGGTTACGGTACAAAACCAATATCATTATTTTTATAAGACTCTATTAAATATATATTTTCAATATACAAATTATTAAATTATAAAGACTTCAACCTATAGCAATGTTTTCTAAACAATTACTCTATATAACCTTACAAATATCCAAGACAATTGAAATATAATATTTTAATTATACATTTTTTTTATAATTATTTTAGTACAACAATATCTATCTTTAAATGCATGTAATAATGTTAATATTATATTAACAAAAACTATAATTTAATTTTCAGATAGCCTAATGACCACAATGTGAACATATATAAACATTTTTCAACTTACAATTGAGTCCAAACCCTTTATCAAATGATCTCAATTCTATTATTCTTTTTGTATCTAATTATAAGCACCATTTTTAAAAAAAAATGTCTCTAAATATCAACTCCCTTCGAAATTACGTGATGCGCTTATTATCTTTCACTACAAGAAAAAATTTCTATATCTACGGACTTTAGTCCGTGGGTAAATTCTTAATTACCCACGGAAAAACCGTAAGTAAATTCATTATTTTGAAATTTTTTTTAACACTATACCACGGTTAGTCCGTGGGTAATGTTAAAAATAATCCCTGGGTAATGTTAAAAAAAAATACAACTGAACTAATTTTTCAAAATATTTTCGTATTTTATGTTTCCACGGATTGTCCGTGGGTAAATTTAATATGTAATTTTTTTTAAAATTGTTTATTTATTTAAAACTGATAAAATGTTAAAAAAAAACCTAATCAGAACATTTCGACCTCAACATTACGTACCTCTACATTACCTCAACCTTACCTACCTAACCTCAACCTCAAGCTTACCTTCGCCGCCACCAAACCTCAACCTTACCTACCATTACACCTCGCCGATATCGACACAACTTTGCCGTCTTCGTAACTCTCGCGTACGAGCTTCAGTGCCATTCTCACAACGTCTTCAGCGGCGTTCTCGCGACGTCTTCAGCGCCGTTCTCGCGACGTCTTCAACGCCGTTTTCGACCTTCTCTTCAGTGCCGTTCGATTAGGTTAGTTTCCATTGCTTTGATTTTATATTTGTTAGAATCTCAAGAAATTTGAATGTGATCTACTGTGAGTTTTGTGTTGTGAGCTTTGTTCTGAGTTTTGTATTTGGATATTCTATCCTACACTAGATATAATTTTTTGTGGTTGAGTTGAATATGTAATCTAATACATCCACTTGTTTAATAACTACTTTCAATTTAAAAGGAAGTTCCAGCTGCTTTCGTCTCATTTAAGTCACGATTTGCGTCTCAATGGCTATGATGTATCTTCAGGTTGGATCACTTGTAACATTTAAGTAGTTTAGAATTTCTGTTTTTCAGATAAAGGAAAACCAAAGAAACTGATGTGCATGTTGTTTTTGCAGATCCATTTTATCAATATTCAGAAGATAAATTTTCAAATTCCTTGAAAGGGTACTTGAAGGATGTTAGTGCTGTTTTAGAGCTATATAGAGCTTCACAATTCATCATACATCCAGATGAATCCATTTTGGTAAAACAAAGTTCTTGGACAAGACGTCTTCTGAAGCAGGATTCTTCCCCTTATCAACTGTACGCTGATAAACTTCGTATTTATGTTGATAATGAGGTAGTTTATCATATCGAACTTTCATTCAATTTAACTATATATTTATACATTATTACAATTTATCCTGAAAACTGCAATGTTTTTGCACCATAGGTCAACGATATTCTTAACTTTCCGCATCATGCAAATTTGGAGCGTTTGTTAAACAGGAGATCAGTTGAGCATTACAATGCAGATGAAACAAGGATTTTGAAAACATCATACAAGTAATTGTTAGTTTTTTTATTCCTCTATTTTTTGTGGTCAAATTCTTGATTGTTGGTATGGTCCAGATCTTGCAATCTTGCAAACCAAGAAATTCTAAAGCTAGCAGTAGAAGACTTCAATCTCTGCCAATCAATACACAATAAAGAGTTGAAACAACTTGCAAGGTATATCTTTCTTTTGACTCTTTTTAAAATTTCAAAGATGTATGTATTGCTAAAGATCGATGCAGAAAAATCAAAATCGTAGCTGAAGGATTTGTAATCCAAAACACAACCAATTTTATGTGTATCTTGTGTTTTTTCTGGCCTGAAATCGTTGAAGGATCTGGATTCCATTTTTCCTGGATTCCATTGTTGAAGCTTTGAACATTCAAGAAGGTGTCAATCCCACACAATGGATCACTGAACAAGCTCCAGAGCCTCATGATGTTTGTTGGCCTTTCTTTTCTGTCACTTTCATTAGAAGATGGATCAGTAAGCTGGTGGCTTTTGTTGCCTGCAACGCCCTTACGATTTTATTTTTAATCCCAGTTGAACTAGTTCAAGGTCTTACCCATATTGATCAATTGGAAACCATGTTCCCTTCTCTTAGAGGCATGCTGAGACAGTAAGTTGGAAATATTAATGTTAAATTTTACCTTCCTATACTTAAGCTTGCCAAAGAGTCAGATTGGATGTCAATGTCTTGGATGGTACAATGATGGCTCCATCTACCCCATTCACAAAGATTTGGCGGATGCGCAACAATGGCACTTTAGTGTGGCCCAAGGGAACTCAACTTGTTTGGATTGGTGGAGACAAATTAAGTGACTTGCTTTCTGTTGACTTAGAGGTTTGCTAATTACTCATGTTGTAGCTCAATCATTTCTTTAATTGAATTATCTTTTCTCTAGGTTTGTTTCGCCTGTTAATCTTTTTATTGCTCTATATGATATTCTTATTAAATATCCCAGGTTCCTGAGGAGGGTGTACCCATGGAGAAGGAGCTTGACATTGCAGTTGAGTTTAGAGCGCCCCAGGTACCTGGAAGATACATATCATACTGGAGGATGGCATCTCTCTCTGGACATTAATACAGGTAAAATGACAGTTTTGCTATTTTTCTTTTTCCTGTATAAATTTTTGGCTCAGAAACACTAAGTTTTTTCCCTAATGGTTTAGTAATATTATTTCCCTCTTCCATTATCTTACTTGAAGGTTGATGCCTCTCTCAAGGACTCATTTTATGATAGCTCTCAAGGTCTGAACTTGAATATTCCCCTTGGTGTTGGTGGCTATGAAGGGACTCGGGTTATAGATATCAATGTTCAACCTATTGAGGATGATGCTTTCCATCAACCCCAAAATCATAATGCTCCCCCTGAACCTGTGAATCAAATGGTTGATAAGGCACCATGGCAGGAACTGGGAAACGAATCTCCTACTAATGAAGCTATATTTGTTCAACCTGCTGCCTCAGCCCCTGCAACTTCAGTGGAACCTTCATCTGTTTCTTACCCCATTATTGATATCTCTGGCACGGCCCCAGCTGTTCCTTCCTATCAGCAAATCTCAACTGTGAATGCACTATCACCATCTCTAGGGATGGATGAAAGTGATTTGGTAGAAGAGGCCCTCCTTAGAGAGCTTGAGGAGATGGGTTTTAAGCAGGTTGATCTAAACAAAGAGATTTTGAGAATGAATGAGTACAATCTGGAGCAGTCAGTAGAGCATCTATGTGGTGTTTCTGAGTGGGATCCTCTCCTTGAAGAGTTGCACAAGATGGTAAATTATTTTCTGGACTGCTTTTTCATTTTTGCTTGATTGACGTTGCTATTTGTATTTTAACGGCAAAATAAATTAATTAATGAGTAAATCAATAGGACTTGGGCACGGGAAGGACCCAATCCACTTCAATGTTCACCCAATACAATTTTGAACATTAAGAACTCCTATACATCTTTGTTCCTTGTTCCTCACTGAAATTCATGCTAGCTTCAGGGATGAATCCAGGGGTATCTATTTCTGAATTGTGGATAGATTGGACAACTTTCTTACAATTTTGAGCCTCTTTCCAAAATTGTTCTTATAGTTACTGTTGCATTGCATTACCTGTATTTACTTGCAGGCCCAGTGTAGCCAAGTGTGACACTGCTTCAAATTCCAAATCCGTTCCTTCTGGTGTTACACCAGTACAAAGAATCAAAATGGAGAACTTCAGGAAGAAGCACATGACATACTCTTACTGTTACGACAAAATTAGATACAAAGCCTTTCCATCTGAGTGTGCGATCAATCCTCAAGAGGCCGAAAGGCTTAGAAAATTCGACCCTGTCACATTCGGTAGTGGTCGTCATCGTCATGGAAAATGACACCATCACAACCGAGGAAGCCAGGCAGAAGCTGTTTCATTCTAAGAAGGTTCCATACAAAGATTATTATCATCGCTGATTCGGTTATCGATTACCTGGCTTCCAAGTATTGTTCCCGTAGGTCTATTTTATGCATAGGATATTACATGATTTGGATCATATGCTGCTCATTTTTTATACATATTTGGTGCAGGCATCATTCTTCATGGCATATGTTGTGATATTCGGATGGACTAATATAGCATCAGAACTTTTTCAATTGATTCCACTTTTTTACAATTATGTAAATAGAATATTCGGTGGAGAATGTGGTGACGATTTTGAGGCACCGTCAATTCCTTATCACAGTGAAATTCCCAGGATTCTTTTCTTTGGTCTTCTTGGTGTAACATACTTTATCCTTGCTCCTCTGATACTGCCTTTTCTCTTGGTCTACTTTTGTTGGGGATACATCATTTACCACAATCAGGTTTGCAATTTATTTTTTCAATATATATACTTATCTTTCTTTGTTGTTGTCGACTATACATTTAATATAACTTGGTAAACTACCACTGCTTATAAAAAGTTCTCACTTTGCACATTGGGAGAAAAATGGAAATTATTGTCTAGGTACTGTATGTGTGCATCAATTAAGCATTTCATCAACTACTTTCCCTAGCCTCAATCATGTTTCCATCTAATGCTTATAGTTTCACTCATAAGTCTAAATTATTTTATTCTCTTTGATATGATTCTAGAGGCAAAATATGGTTAGTTCACTCTAAAATTCTAATGATACCTTAAATTTCTTTTGTTGACAACTGTTATATGTTTATGTGCCAAAGTTCGAGACTAGAGGAGAGTTTTGGCCTACAGTTCACAACTACACAATTTTTTCATTGGTACTAATGCACATCATAATAATTGGTATATTTGGGCTGAAGAAGCTTCCGATAGCATCTGGCTTGACTCTTCCTATTCTCACACTTCTTTTCAATGAGTACTGCCAGAAGCAGTTTTGTCCTATTTTCAAGGCTTTTTCTGCTGAAGTACGTTGGTTGAGAACTAAAGCTAATTTCTTATTATTGTTTTGATAATGATGCTTGTATGGTTTTCATCTCCCCTTATTTGAAACATATTTATGTTTTTCATCTTATTCTTCTCATTGGTGTTCTTGATGTTCATTTTGTTGCTGGATTGGCTTCCACTAACTAGTGTTCACACTTTAGAGAAACTGTTGCAATATACTGATCAAACGTATGATGATAATATCTTCAGCATTTTATTCTTCTTTGAAGTGGCATATACAGATGATTTAATTTTTTTTATTCTTCTTTGAAGTGGCATTACCCACGAACATTCTATGAGTAAATGATAATTTACCTACGGAAAAGCTGTGGGTAATTTTATCTACAGAAAATCAGTAACTCATATTACCCACGAAAAATCTGTGGGTAATTTACCCATGGAAAATCTGTGGGTAAATTACCCACGGACATTCCTTAGGTACCCATGTTCTACTGATTGTCCGTGGGTAAATATTTACCTACGAGCGAAATAGCTATGGACCCGTGTCCGTGGGTAATTTTAGGTTACCTACGGACTTGCCGTGGGTAAAGATAAAATCTACCGTAGGTAATAACACTTTTTCTTGTAGTGTTTTTCAAAATATATCTCTTATTAATTAATATATAATACTAATTTATCTTGATTAATGAAAAGTCAAAGTTGAACACATTCATAAAAGGTCATTTTGAGAATATGCTGGCATAAAATTAAAATTAAGAAATTAAGTTTCACTACCAACTTTTCTTAATATATGTATTTCTTTGGCAATATGTTTCTTAAATGTCTTCAAGATGAAATTTTGAAGAAATTATAACACAAAAATTATAATTTTCTATATAAAGTATATACGATACAAATATATATCACTTGTCAATTAATTGTATAGTTATTTGTCATATTCAAAAAGGGAAAATTGTGAGTGCAAAAGTGGTTTTAGCAACAATCCTCTCATTGATGTTTTGATGATAACAAAAACAAACAAATAAAGAATAATTATCTCCTAACTATATTTGCTAAGTGTTAGATTACGTTAGAAGAAAAAAATTTATATTAATGACTATCTATTTTAAGATAGCATAAATTACAAGTAAATTAGAGATAATAATCTATGTGTTTCTAAACACAAAGAACATTATCACCTAATAAGCAAGTAACTATGTCTAGTAATAGAGCTAGTCGTAATATAGCAAAAAGAAGTATTGCAATATGTAATTCAAGTTAGAGTGTTGCAAGTCTGAGTTCTGATATAAGCTAGATCCTCTGTTGAACAAAGAAAAGAGAATCTTCTAAACAAAATCACAGTATCTGTAAAAAAAAACTACTACATCAATGTTTGACTCTGATGAATGCACTCTCAAATGCGCCTCCGATGAATCCGTTAATACAAGCAACAATCTGAATGGTTTGCCTCTAATAAGTATGTCAAGAAAAATAATTGTCTACCTCTGATAAGCGTGTCAAGCAAAATAATCGTCTGCCTCTGATAAGTGTGACAAAAAATTTATTGTCTAACTATGATGAAAGTCGGCACTCTGAAAAGTCAAATATTTGAATAGTCAACGCTTTAAGGAAGACAAATTTGTTTATCCTCTGGTCAACATCTTGAACCCGTTAAATTGTCTGAAAATATGTGTGACATCCTCTATTAGTAACATCATCTGAGATATGCCCTTTTCAATTGAAGATATGCAGAATAAATCAGGAAAATATATGTGGATACACATTAAAAACTGTTCTACCATAAATGGTGATTGAAGATATCCAACGATAATATTCTCAACGGATACTTCTTCACTATTTTTAAGAAGAACTCGCTCAATCAATTGAGTGAGATAGAGAGAATAAAAAAGGCAATGTGTTAAGAAGAAATTATGAAAAAGCCAAGAAAACATCAAAAGATAAGTATGAATGAAAAATCATCTCTATAGAGAGTTATTAGAATTGATGTAAATCAGTTAAAGTGTTTTGAAACAATTGTACTGATAAAGGACTTGATATGTAACATCCTCTCAATGAGAGATATAATCTTAGAAACAAACTTTGTCTGAATTCATACACAAACTAGCTAGAACTGATGTAAATCAGTCTAATAGCGGCAACAACTCTCTCACCCCTAAAAGGTACTTGAAAAAGTACAACAACACTCATGAACCTCAACGACAAGTTGCTAGAAAGGTTATGACGATGACAACCTATAGAGGCTATAGACAACACTCAAAGTTTGAAAAGGTAGAGTAAAGAATACTTGTATGCAATTAATTGAAATAGTGTATTAAATATTTGACTGTCCTGAGGCAAAATCTCTCTGTATGGATATGACTAGATGTAGTTACAGGCTGTTGTGAACTAGTATAAAAATATGGCTAAATAGCACCCGTGGTCCCTTAACTTAATTTCAGTTAACGTTTTAGTCCTTTATCTTTTTTTTTTCCCGATTTGGTCATTTATTTTAATTTTAAGTGACAATTTGATCTTTTATGTTTTAAAATGTCAACAATATTATCCTTTTTTTTTACAGTAAATTAAAAAATTCTTCAAAATTTTCAACCAAAACCCATAAAATTAATTATATTCTTTAATATAATACAAATTTTATCAAATTCGTAACTCAAATATTCAAATAAACTCATATTCTCATTTTTTATTTGATGTTGTTAGAGATGGAATTTTAAAAATCAAATAAAGAATAAAAATATGAGTTTATTTGAATATTTGAGTTATGAATTTGATGAAATTTGTATTATATTAAAGAATATAATTAATTTTATGGGTTTTGGTTGAAAATTTTGATGAATTTTTGTAAAAAAAAAAAGGATATTATTGTTAACATTTTAAAACATAAAAGATTAAATTGTCACTTAAAATTAAAATAAAGGACCAAATCGGGAAAAAAAAAAGATAAAGGATTAAAACGTTAACTGAAATTACATTTTCTTTATCTCTTTCTATTTCTATCATCTTAGTTCTTTATGGTTCAATCTTATTATGACTAAACCTGTTTAATAAGAGAAAGATGAATGTTTTGATAAAGAACAATTTGATGTCAAGCAATCGAAGTGTCTTTCAGAAAATGCGAAATACAATTCAAACCCTCGTTATCATCTGATAGAAAAAAGAATTAATGGATACAATTGAATTGTTAGTGAAAAGTAATGGAAATATTATAATGCATTTCAACAATTAATATAACCAGTCAGGGAGAAGTTTTCAATGATTTAGGATGTATGTTCAATTGTGCAGGAAAATGGTCAGTAATGCAACCTCTCACTCAACACCATATTTTTGGAAGGTTGAATGGCAACACGTCGAAGATCCTCGTCAGAGGAGGATACACTCAAGCATCCTTGGTTAAAATGAAGTCAAAACCAACAGTGTTTAAAAAGGGTAGATCCAACAAAATCAATCATATGATCATTATCCTCTAAGAAGAAGCAAGCATAAGTTCAATGTCAAAGTAAGTTGAAAGTTCATTCTTCTGGTGGAACAAATATCTTCATTTGATGTGATCCTTAGATGATATATTTGAAATGATTATAAAACAAGGACAAGATTTTTGCCTCTAGTGTATAGCGTTCTTGACTCATCATCTGGGACTCATATATACGAAATCAAAGCACTAAAAAAAGGACATCATCTGCAGATTCAAAAGAAAGATCATAAGAAAGCTAACTCTACTTCTGGTTAGAAGACCATCTGATAGAAAAGTGTAACCAACTTTGGTAAGATACTTGAAAGGACAAATTTGCTAAATTACCCTTGATTGTCATTGGTCATGTACTTTGCACTTTATTTCATTGTTTTATGTGCATTTTTTTGTCTTACCTTATATCATTTTGTTATGCGTGTTTTTGTTTTTCTTGTTTGCCCTATCGTGTGTCTATGTAGTCCCTTATTGTGACTCCCTTAACCCCAAAATAACATATATAATAATTTATACTAGAATTTTTTTTAACAAAATTCACAACAGCTAAAGAAAATATGTTTCGAAGGAAACAAAATTAAAATCTTTATAACTAATTTAGGATACCACGTTACTCTAAATACACATGTAACAATTCAACTTTATTCCTCAATTAAAACAGTGCAATCTCAATGGACTTGACTTAGCTATAATTTCTTAATTTAATTTCAAAAACTTGCTAGTACTTATAAGGTTTTCATATAATACAAATTTCATCAAATGCAAACATCAATCAGAGGATATCATCAAAGGGAAGAAACAAATACCATCATCAGAGGATATCTTTCTTGGCCAAGATCAGAAGGAAGCAGAGTCCAGGAGGAGACTTGGTCCAGACCAGAAGGAAGCTTGTCAGAGGGAGACTTGTTGCAGACCAGAAGGAAACATAAGTCAGACTTGGTTCAGACTTAGTCCTGACCAGAAGATAGCATGGTCGTGAATAAGACTCAGTCCAGACTTAATCCTGACTTAATCCAGACTTGGTCCAGACCAGAAGATAACTGGTCCAGAACAAATGACTTGGTGCATACCAGAAGATAGCATGGTCCAGAACATAAAACTTGATCCAGATTTGGTCCATATCAGAAGATATAATTGTCCATAACATAAAACTTAGACCAGATTTAATTCAGACTCAATCCAGATTTAATCCAGACTTGGTCCAGATCAGAGGATAAATGTCCAGATTAAAAGATCAATGGTCCAGATTAAAATATCAAAAGTCCAAATTAAAAGATCAATGGTCCAGATTAAAATATCAAATGTCCTAATTAAAATATCAGTGGTCCAGATTAAAAGATCAATGGTCCAGATTAGAAGATTAATGGTTCATATCAGAGGATCACATGGTCCAGTGTTGGTTGAGATCAGAGGATCACATAATTGGTATAGATCAGATTACATGGTCCAAAGCTGGCCGAGATCAGAAGATCATATGGTCCCGAATTTAATCATGATGCAAATAAGTGAAGACTTGATTAAAATTCGAAGAAGACTTGATTAAATTTTGATAGAAATTTGATCAAAGTATTAAGGGGATTTGATACAAAAAATCATTGAAGACTTGAAGAAATTCGAATGCAATCTGAAGCTTAAAAAGATATGGTTTGAAATAAAAAGAAACAAGATTGGTCAACAGAATTTTCAAATGCAATATGAAGCTAAAAAGATACGATTTTAATTTAAGTGAAACAGGATTGACCAACAGTATTTTCAAAGGAAATCTGAGCAAGATCTATTTCGAATTTAAGCTTGGACAAAGCCCTATCTACAGCTATAAAAGGAGGCTTCAGGCAGCAGCATCAAGCATCGAAAAACACAAGAACTCAAGCTTCATATTCAACACAATCCGAGAGTTCAAAAGAGAGAATCACTTGAGTGCAAAAGCAATATTTTCTAAGTGTTTTCGAGAGAGAAATTCAGTGCAACAATCAGCTTTCCAGAAGCAACAAAAATGTGCAAGAATCAGTGCAACAATCATCTTTCCATAAGCAAATTTGCAGAGTTTCAAACGTTGTAATCTAACCTGATAGTGGTGTAGATTCCTTGTTCAATCTGGGGTTGTCAGATTGGTAGGAGAAGACTTGACTTGTAGAGTCAAGGTGTTGTTTTCGTTCCTCAAAAGTCTGAGGTTGTCAGGATGTTTGGGAAGACTGACTTGGAGGGTCAGGTGTTGTAATTCAAAGGTTTTGAATTAGTGGATTAAAGCCTTCAGGATGAAGGGACTGGATGTAGCCAAGTTAATGGTGAACCAGGATAAATTGATGTGTTCTTATGCTGTTATTTTCCGCTACTAAGTCTGATTATTTATTAATCAAGTAAATCACATCAACATTCAACAAAACAGCAAAAAGATTCAAAGTTTGGCAAACACAATTCAACCCCCCTTCTCGTGTTTGCACCTTCAGGGATAAGGTAGGATCCTGAAAACTTTGTCATCACTGTATCAGATGAATATTCAAAGAACGAAGACTCTTACTGAAGAAGATGTTAACTAAAGAAACTTAGTTTATTTATGTATTAGGAGTTGGCGATTCAAACATAATATGTAATATAAATTAATGGATCTGATTTAGATAGCCTTAGAAAGACCTTATGACTTTTGTTTTTCCTTTTTAAACCCTTTTTGTAATAATTATTGTAGTTGTAATGTAGTATGTATGTATTACAAGTGTAATATGAGTTATGAATTGAATAAATGTTATCATCTTTTCCGAATTTTCGGTGTCTATCCTCTATTCTGTTTTGTTCTATGCTGACTTCTATTTTATCTTCCTCTCATATGCTTTTCTTTAAAAAAATAAAAAAAAAACTTTCTTCCACTATTTCTTTTTCTTTCTTTGCCACAACTCTTCATCTCCTTCCTTTTTTTATTCTAGTGCTTTTAAATTGTCCCACATGTCTTAAAGTGTTTGTCAAACTCTGGGTTCACTTTCTGTCTCACTCTTCGTTTTCTTCCACACCCTCATCATTATGTCCTCTCTATTCAAAATGTGTTTGTTTCATTTCTCAAGAAATCTGGCTATTTATATCTTAAATGTTTTCTTTTCCCTTATCTATGTCTCCTCAGTCTTCTCTCAACTCCCCGTGTTTTTCTTTTTGGTCATCCTTTTTGTTTCTAAAACTTATCTGATATGGATGCTGGTTTATCTTCTGGTACAAAAAGGAAGTCACCTTCCTCTCTAGAGAATAAGGAAACCCCATTATCTTAAGTGACCTCGATGGTGAGTGACATTCTTATTGAATAACTAGAAGTCCAAATTACTCTGCAAGAAGTCAACCACAAGCTGGACCTTCTCACCTCTCAAATGGAGGAAGTAGCTGAACTCTTGAGGCGCGTTCTTAGATGTCTCTAGAACTTCTGTCTAGGATTAGGTTTTCTTTGAAGTTATCTCTTCTTTTCTTCTTGTGTTTTCCTTGTAATCATGGTCCTCATCTTACTGAAATGTTACTCTTTCGTTACTTGTGTTCTTTCTTATTTCTTTTGAGCTTTCTTTGAAAAACTTATTTATGCTAATCATTTGTATGTTGTGTGACAGTCTTTATCATTTGTCTTATGTGTGTTTGCTGTGCATGATTGCTTATTGTAAATTCCATAATTTCACTCTTTTTGATAATTGTTGCAACCAAGTTGGTTCTAAGTGTGACACCCTAAACCCCAAAACAACATATATAATAATTTATACTAGAATTTTTTAAAAATTAGTTCGCAACGAATAAAGAAAATATGTTTTCAAGAAAATAAGAATTTTTATAACTAATTTATGATATCACGTTCCTCTAAATACACACGTAAAAATTTAACTTTATTCCTTAATTAAACAATGCAATCTCGATGAACTTGATTTAAGTATAATTTCTTGATTTAATTCCAAAAACTTACAAGTACTATAAGGTTTTCATACAAAAGGTTTTTTTTTTTCTAATTAAACAAGTGAAATTGAAATATAAATTACAACTCTTAATTCCCGGTATCACCTATCAGAGCGGAGTTTCTCCCAAATTTGAACTTTAAGACTCATTAACTTGTAATAACTGCGATTTCGCAAACGCAGGGCCAAGCTAGTCAAACACAAACAACGAAGGAGGTGAGTTTTGAAATCATGTTTATAGTATAATATAAGTAAGAAGAACACGCAATCAATTATACAAACATTCTTCAAGAAAAGAAATATCACATTATAAAGTCAAAATCACTAACGAGAAACCAATATATTTCACTATAACATCAAATCATCTAAAAGGAATTATTATCGCACACGGTACATATTAATCACAACAAAACAATCACAATAAGATGCAATGCTATGCATGAGCTTAGAATCTACTTCACAATGTGGTACCATTCTAACTCTGAAGTACTTGGTTAGGAGACTTGATACTATGCCACCATCCCGGTGGACGGACAATTCAAATTGACCCTGTCCTCATAGATCCGCTCAACTCAACCTGAGACACATATACGCGACAGTCGAGGTAAACGTGTGTTGCATGGTAGCTCCCGACATTTGGAGTGCTACCTCTAAGTCACCTAGGAATTCCCCACCCGAATACCTCCAAGGTCTAACAATCTTGCCCTAAGGCTCAACAGCAGACCGCCACGATCAGGCTCATTCAGTTGTACTTTCCCGGAATCACTAGGCTTGTCAGGCCCTACCTATATGGTGACAAAATAATCTCCACTTCAAAAATTCTCAATATTTATTTTCTCCCCTCGTTGGCCTATGATACTCCATTAAGACCATAATCTCAAACACAAATTGGAATCATCACCATTCCATCAATTATGGGGTTACTTCAATATCCTCATCACAAATTTATAACATCACATAAACTCATCACAATGCATCCATATTTTATTATCACATCACAAAACTCATCTAATCAAACATACATAAAATTCATTCGACATCCAATATCACAATAATATCAAATATCACACATTTAACGAAAATAAATCAAATATCACGATAATATCAAATAACACACATTTAACAAAAATAAATCAAATATCACGATAATATCAAATAACACACATTTAACAAAATTAAATCAATCAACACCTTATACATATTTCTATTCCAAATTTTAATCTCACAATTTCCATATTTTCACATTAATCATTTTATCACTCTAAGGGCTACTGCCGTACGTAGCAAGCCCGGGATGAATCGTTGGGAAATACGGTTTTCCTGATCATCTCACAATATATTATACTCATGAATTGAAACGCTCTCTCACCCCTTACCTTAGTTAGACGCTTTCTCTAATCACAGAAATCAATGGAAGTTTTCAACAGCAATCGTAGATTGACAACGTACAGCGAGTGAATCCAAATAAACAACGAGTTCACAAAATCTCTGAGACGTGACTGATAAATTATGTGGAGCATAAAAATCAATGTTAAATAATTAATAATAATTTTTGGAGCAAAAATAGAGTCAAAACGACGAGAAAAAAAAACTGCAGAAAAAGTCTCACCGACTTGTCAAAGCGCCGGAAGGGTCCGACATCAACTTCACCGAAAATACAAATGAGTAGTGCTTCTTGAAAGTTTCGACGAGAGGATTCCAAAAACGATGTCAGTTTTTTGATACAACAAATGTGTTGATCGGAATCGGCCAAAAACAGCTCGCCCAAGAAAAATAGTGCAGCTGTTTTTGATGAAACGGAGCCACGATTGATAAAATTGATGCCAAAAATGGATTCAGTGGCCGATTTTGTGTGGGATAGAAGTTGGGATCAGTTCAAATGGCAAGGAGTTGGTGGGATGAATTTGAGAGGAAGAGGATGTGCGTTTTTTTTTGTCTGGTTCCTTTCGTTTCTTCTTTTCTTATATGTTCCTTTCTTTTCTTCTTCTTCTTCTTTTATTCTAAAACTAATATTTTATAAAATAATTAATCTTTTAAAATACATTAATAACCAAAATTATCATATTCCAAATAAGCACTATAATAATACTTATTTTTCCAAATACTCAAATTAAAATATTACCATCATTAGTGAATAGTCGAAATTATAAAACAAATAAATATAACATCTACATTTTATATTAATTACTAAGTCATAATAAATATATATAAAATCACAACGTCATAGCAAGTATATAAAAATAAAGTAAATCAAACACAATATCACTACTATCCCAAGATAATTATTTATAAAATAAATAACTAAAAATAGAAAATAGTTCTAAATATTTGAAATATAAAATCGCATGAAATCTTATTCTTTAAAATATTACACTAAAATACAATTAATTTTAGAAAAATATATAAAATAATAAAATAAAATATTTATTATTTATATCACTTATTTGATATAATATAATATATATCAAACTAACACGTCATAGAAAACATCCATATAACGGAAATTAATCACAAAATCTATCAACATATATTCTAAAATAATATTAATATCAAATTAATTATTTAAAATCTTATTTCATTAATAAAATAGTTTATTATAAAAATTGGGGTGTTACACTAAGTACTTAGGATTTTGATGTTTAGAAAAGCACTCCATGTAATCTTATTTTGTACCTTGAATTATTACATTAAATGCCACTAGAAAATGAAGTTTCCAGAGGCAGAAGATGAAGACACCAGAAAATTCATCAAGAAGGTACCAGAGGATGCATCCTGGAATTACCAGAGGATATCTATGCTGGCCCAGATCTGAAGGAAGCAAAGTCAAAAGGAGACCTAGACCAGACCCCAAGGAAGGCTGCCAGAGGGAGACTTGATCCAGACCAGAAGGAATCATTAGTCAGAGTTAGACCAGAAGTTATTCTGACCAGAAGATGGCCTGGTAGTGAAATGATAAAACAGCCCAGACTTGATCCAGACTTAATGAGAGGATAAATTAATGGGTCCAGAACAAGAGATTCAATCCAGATTTGACCCAGACTAGAAGATAGCATGGTTCAGGGTATGAAACTAAGTCCAGACCAGAAGAAATGATGTCCAGAATTGATCCAGACCTAATCCAAAACAGAAGGTAAAATGTCCATACTGAAATATTATTTGTCCAGAGTTAATTTCAGTTCAATCCAGACCAAGTCCAGAATTGGTCCAGATTAGAGGGAAGATATTCATATCAATGGTTTAGATTGAAGTATTTGGCCCAGTGTTGGCCGAGATCAGAGGATCACAGCAGATCAATTTGCAAGTCCAGGTTGGCCGAGATCAGAAAGTGTGGTCCAGGGTTGGCCGAAATCTAAGGATCACAGCAGATCACTTAGTATGGTCCAAATGTGGATTAGCGCAGAAGATCAAACGGTCCAGATTTAATCATGAGGATTAACGGTGGAGATTTCATTAAATTTGATCAAAAGGATTTGTTACAAAAATAAAGTGAAGTCGTATGGGAGTTCATAAGCTATTGGCAGGAAGTAAGATTTGTTCCAGAATTAATTAAAGTCAGGATTGGCCAATTAATTTTGAAAGCAAATCTGAAGCTTAAAAAGATATGTTTTTTATTTAAGTGAAGCCCGATTGGTCAAGATATTTTTGCAAGAGAATCCAGCAAGATACAGCTCGAAATTCAGCTTGGAAGAGACCCTAATCTGCATCTATAAAAGGAGGCTCAAGGCAGAATACTTGGCATCGAAAATCACAAACGAGTCATACACTTCCAAAATAAACACTCAAGTTTTCAGTGAGGTTAATTGTGAGTTCCAGCTTTCCAAAAGCAAGCACTCGTGTTATTTTCTTTCCCTTGTGTTAGATCTAAGTTGTTGAAGTAGAGTCTACAATCTGAGGGAGTCAGAAGGGGTAGCAGATTACTTGGCAATTAGATTCAAGGCATTATATTTCCTTCTACAATCTGGGGTTGTCAGATTGGTAGGAGAAGACTTGACTTAGGAAGTCAAGGTGCTGTATTCCTCAAGAGTCTAGGATTGTTAGACTATTTGAGAAGACTGACTTGGAGGGTTAGTGGAACTGTTGTAATTCAAGGTTTTGAATTAGTGAAATCCTTCAAGGTGAACCTGGACATATCAAGTCAAAATGTCCAAATCTGGAAAAAGGCAAATAGCACAAGAAGAATTCCAGATTCAGAAAGAAGGGTTTGATGGCAGTCTGGGATGCATCAGAATCAGAGGAAGAATCATCTGATGAATAAGAGACAGAAAAAGCAAAGATGGCGCACATCAGGTCTGCCTCTGGACTTCATAAAGGCACGATTTCAGGAAGGAAAGCAGGTAGAAGGAAGAATGATCGAAGCAATCATTCAACCAAGTCTGGAAGCACATAAGAGGGAGCAATTCTGGCTCTGATGGCTCATACCAACTCAAGCTCTGGATACAGCTCAGGCTCTGGAACAGAATCAGAAGATGAAGACATTGAGGTATTTTCTGATCTCATTAGATCTGAATTAATTGAGGCTTTAAAAGACTTTTTAAATGCAAACAATAAGATGTCTTTAAAACTGAAAACTCTTAGGGAAGACAAGAAAAATCTAACCAAAGAAATCCAAGTTTTAAAGAATCGAAATTCTGAGTATGCAACTGAAAACAAGGATTTTTAAAACTGAAGTTGCAAGACTCAAATCTGAAAACCAAACTCTCAAAAGTAATATCTGTTCCACTTCCAAAACTGTTTGTGAATCTGATATGCATGAGCAATTTTTTCAAAACATTATTTCCAAAGGAATGGAAAGAAGTAAATATGCATCTATGATTTATGGAAACAGTAACACTGGAAATAGAGGTCTTGGTTTTACATAAATGATTGCTAAAAGTAAAGCTGTTCATTCTGATATTTTATGCATTGTTTGTGCTAAGAAAGGTCCAATGGTACAATGGTAAAATCTAAACAAGATCAGAGAGCTGTTAAGACTAACAAACCTGGACCCAATCAGTTCTGGGTACCAAAAGATCAAATTGTCTATGTTGCAGATATTCTGAGCAACCAGATGGAGACACCATCAATGGTGCCTGGACAATGGATGTTGGCAATGCACAAGCAGAAGAAGGTTTATGTTCCTGCTACAACAAGACAAGGGCAATCTGAGTCTGATGGAAGAAGGTCTGGTCAACTCAAATAGAACCAGAATCAGAATCAGAACCAAAACTGGAACTAGAATCAAAACTGGAACCAGAATCAGAATAGGAACTGGAACCAGTATCAGAAGCACAGAAACTGGAACCAGAACCAGATCTGGAATCAGTATCAGAAGCACAAGAACTAGAACCAGAATCAACTCTGGAACCAGAATCAGAATCAAAATTGGAACTAGAATCAGAATCAACACTAGAACCAGAACCAGAATCAGAATCACCAGAATTACCAAATTCATCAGAACCACTAGATTCACCCAAATCACCAGAATCACCAAAATCATCAAGCTTATCAGAATCATAGGATTCACCAAAATTACCAGAACCAAAACATGTTCTAGAATCATCAGAGGAACATGGTTTATCGACCAAAGCAGAATCAAGGAAACTGCTCAAATAGGCCAGAAGCAGAATTGGCTCTGATGGCTTGAACAGAAGCTGAGTCTGACTCTGCTCTGATTCTGACAGAGAAAAAGCAAGGTCTGATCGGCAACACAAAGCTTGGTATCTTGACAGTGGATGCTCCAAACACATGACAGGAGACAAGTCCATGTTTCTAAATCTGACTATGAAGAATAGAGGCAAAGATTCCTTTGGAGGAAACCAGAAAGGTCAGATTATTGGTACAGGAATTGTTGGTAACACTTCTTCTTCCCTGTCTATTAAAAATGTTCTGCTAGTTAAAGGGCTAAAACATAATCTTCTGAGCATAAGTCAATTAAGTGATTGCAATTATGATGTTATCTTTAATAAAAAAAACTTGAAAAGTTGTTAGTCAACTTGATGGGTCGGTTTTATTTACTGGCACTAGGAAGGATAATGTTTATAAAATTGATCTGTTTAGTCTTGCTAAGCAACAGGTTAAATGCTTATTGTCTATGAGTGAGCAGAATCTGATTTGGCACAAAAGGTTAGGGCATGCAAACCCTAGGCTTATATCCAAATTGAGCAAACTCCAGTTGGTAAGAGGGCTTCCCAAGGTAAGTTCCAAAACTGAGATTCTGTGTGAAGCATGTCAAAAAGGTAAACAAACTAAAAGCTCTTTTAAAACTAAAAAATGTGTTTCTACCTCTCAACCACTTGAATTGCTTCACTTAGATCTATTTGGTCCTGTTCAAACAGCTTCTCTCGGTGGTAAGAAATATGGTTTTGTGATT
This sequence comes from Cicer cuneatum, assembly GCA_037974295.1. Classification (NCBI taxonomy): domain Eukaryota; kingdom Viridiplantae; phylum Streptophyta; class Magnoliopsida; order Fabales; family Fabaceae; genus Cicer; species Cicer cuneatum. Next base: position 55,470,184 of record JBBPBO010001984.1, read on the forward strand.
GTTGATGATTACTCAAGGTGGACTTGGGTAAAATTTTTAAATAACAAAGATAAATCTCACAAAGTATTTATTTCTTTTTGTAAGCAAGTTATGAATGAACAGGGTATTAAGATCATAACCATCAGAAGTGATCATGGAGGTGAATTCGAGAACAAGTATTTTGAAGAATTTTGTGATGAGAATGACATCTCTCACAACTTCTCATCCCCCAGAACACCTCAACAGAATGGAGTGGTAGAAAGGAAGAACAGATCACTGCAGGAGATGGCCAGAACCATGCTGAATGATATGAAGGTTGCCACCTACCTTTGGGCAGAAGCTATCAACACAGCTTGCTACATTCAGAATAGAGTCTACATCAGGTCCATCTTAAATAAAACTCCCTATGAACTGTGGAAAGGTAAGAAACCCAATATTTCCTACTTTAAGCAATTTGGCTGTATCTGTTTTATGTTGAACACTAAAGATAACCTAGCTAAGTTTGATTCTAGATCTCAAAAGTGTATCTTTGTTGCTACTCTGAGAGATCAAAAGCTTATAGAGTGTTTAACAAAGAAACTAACATTGTGGAAGAATCAATCCACATTAAGTTTAATGATAAACAACTTGACTCTGAAAAGTCAAAGCAAGATGAGGAAATTGCAGGTGAACCAGAGGCACAGGAACTAGAAATTGGACCAGCAGCAGAATCTGAGAAAGATCAAGATGAAGAAGAACATGCTGACTTTGAAGACAAGTCAGAGGGAAAGAATGGATGGAAGTACAAGTCTTCACATCCAGAATCTCTCATTATTGGCAGTGCAGCAGAATCTTTAAAGACCAGATCTTCAAGTAGAGAAACCAGTATGTTTGGTTTACTCTCAACAATTGAACCAAGCAATGTTGATGAGGCTTTGGCAGAGGAAGGTTGGATACTTGCAATGCAAGAAGAGCTGAATGAATTCCAAAGGAATGATGTTTGGGATCTGGTACCCAGACCAAACAAAACATTATTGGAACCAAGTGGGTGTTCAGGAATAAACTCAACGAAAAAGGTGAAGTGGTAAGGAACAAAGCCAGACTTGTAGCTCAAGGATACAGTTAATAGGAAGGTATAGACTACACTGAGACTTTTGCTCCAGTGGCCAGGTTAGAAGCAATTAGAATTCTCTTATCATTTGCTACTAATCATGATATAATGCTGTATAAAATGGATGTTAAAAATGCATTCTTAAATGGCTACATAAGTGAGGAAGTCTATGTCAAACAGCCCCCTGGATTTGAAAATTCTGATTTTCCAGACCATGTTTTTAAACTTAAGAAATCTTTATATGGTTTAAAACAAGCACCAAGGGCATGGTATGACAGACTTAGTAACTTTCTGCTTAAGAATGAATTTAATAGAGGCCAGATTGATAATACTCTATTTAGGAAATCCATTAAAAATGATATTTTAATTATTCATGTTTATGTTGACGATATCATCTTTGGATCGACTAATGGCACTTTGTGCAAAGAGTTTTCTGACCTAATGCAAAAAGAGTTCCAAATGAGCATGATGGGAGAACTCAAGTTCTTCCTAGGAATTCAGATTCACCAAGGTAAATCAGGTATACTCATTCACCAATCTAAATATACTAAAGAACTTCTTAAAAAGTTCAAAATGAGTGAATGTAAGCATATGGCCACCCCCATGCACCCAACCTGCTCACTTGAGAAAGATGAAACCAACCAAAAGGTAGACCAGAAAACATACAGAGGTATGATTGGATCCCTTCTTTATTTAACTGCTTCTAGACCTAACACTTTTTTTAGTGTTTGTGTATGTGACCGCTTTCAAGATGACCCTAGGGAATCCCATTTAACTGCTGTCAAACGAATTCTGAGATACCTTAAAGGAACCACCAACCTTACCCTGTTATACAAGAAAACCCCCACCTACAAACTCAGAGGTTTTTGTGATTCCGACTATGCTGGAGACAAGCTAGAAAGGAAAAGTACAAGCGGCAACTGCACCTTCTTTGGTGATAATTTGATCTCTTGGTCAAGCAAAAGACAAAGCACCATTGCTATGTCAACAGCCGAAGCTGAGTATATCTCAGCAACAGGATGCAGCTCACAGTTAATCTGGATGAAACACCAACTTGAAGGTTACAACATCTTTGAAACCAATATCCCTTTATTATGTGATAACACTTCAGCCATAAACCTAACCAAGAACCCGATCTTACACTCTAGAGCAAAACACATTGAAATAAAACACCATTTCATTAGGAACCATGTTCAAAAAGGGACTTTAAGCATCCAGTTTGTGGACACTGATCATCAATGGGCTGATATCTTCACCAAAGCATTACCAGACGATAGGTTCGAGTTCATGAAGAAGAATCTCACCATTATCTCCATATCTGATTAGCTCAAGTAGTCTTCTTAGGAGTTTTTAATTTTCTTGAAATTTTAATTTTATGTCTTTTATTTTTTGTTTTTAATTTCTGTACTTTGTAAAGAAAAACAAAAATACAAAAATAGTAGGATCTCTTTTTGGCTGATGACAAGAAGAGGGAGAGAGAGAAAAAGGAGAAATAAGTAGAAAAGGAGAGAGAAAAAGAAAGAAGGAGTGAAAAAGAAAGAGATGAAAAGAGAAGGAGTTGAAAAGGAGAGGAAAAAGGGAGAGTGAAAAATAAAAAAAGAAAAAGAAAGAGTGAAAAGAGAAGGAGTTGAAAAGGAGAGAAGAGAAGAAAAGAAAGAGTGATTTAAGAAGGAGTTGAAAAGGAGAAGAAAAAGTCATTATTAGACTTAGGGGGAGAGATTGGTCTGAGGGGGAGTAATTCAAGTCTTCGAGTTATAAGCTAGCAAAATAAGTTAAGGTTTTGTCATCATCAAAAAGGGGGAGATTGTTGGAACCAAGTTGGTTCTAAGTACTTAGGATTTTGATGTTTAGAAAAGCACTCCATGTAATCTTATTTTGTACCTTGAATTATTAGATTAAATTCCACCAAAAAATGAAGTTTCCAGAGGCAGAAGATGAAGACACAAGAAAATGCATCCAGAAGGTACCAGAGGATGCATCCTGGAATTACCAGAGGATATCTTTACTGGCCCAGATCAGAAGGAGACCTGGACCAGACCAGAAGGAAGCCTGCCAGAGGGAGACTTGATCCAGACCAGAAGGAATCATTAGTCAGACTTAGACCATAAGTTATTTTGACCAGAAGATGGCCTGGTAGTGAAATGATAAAAACAACCCAGACTTGATCCAGATTTAATCAGAGGATAAATTAATGGGCCTAGAACAAGAGATTCAATCCATATTTGACCCATACCAGAAGATAGCATGGTTCAGGGTATGAAACTAAGTCCAGACCAGAAGAAATGATGTCCAAAATTGATCCAGACCTGATCCAAAACAGAAGGTAAAATGTCCATACTGAAATATTATTTGTCCAGAGTTAATTTCAGTTCAATCCAGACCAAGTCTAGAATTGGTCCAAATCAAAGGGAAGACATTCATATCAATCGTTCAAATTTAAGTATTTGGCCCAGTGTTGGCCGAGATCAGATGATCAGACCATGGCCCAGTGTTGGCCGAAACTAGAAGGTCAGAATGTGTGGTCCAATATTGGCCGAGATCAGAGGATCACATTAGATCAGTTTGCAAGTCCAGGTTGGCCGAGATCAGAAGATCAGAAAAGTGTGGTCCAGGGTTGGCCGAAATCAGAGGATCACAACAGATCACTTAGTATGGTCCCGATGTGGACTAGCGCAGAAGATCAAACGGTCCAGATTTAATCATGAAGATTAACGGTGGAGATTTAATTCAATTTGATCAAAAGGATTTGTTACAAAAATAAAGTGAAGTCGTATGGGAGTTCAGAAGCTATTGGCAGGAAGAAAGATTTGTTCCAGAATTAATTAAAGACAGGATTGGCCAGTTAATTTTGAAAGCAAATTTGAAGCTTAAAAAGATATGTTTTTTATTTAAGTGAAGCCCGACTGGTCAAGATATTTTTGCAAGAGAATCCAGCAAGATATAGCTCGAAATTCAGCTTGGAAGAGACACTAATCTGCATCTATAAAAGGAGGCTCAAGGCAGAATACTTAGCATCGAAAATCACAAAAGAGTCATACACTTCCAAAGCAAACACTCAAGTTTTCAGTGAGGTTAATTGTGAGTTCCAACTTTCCAGAAGCAAGCACTCGTGTTATTTTCTTTCCCTTGTGTTAGATCTAAGTTGTTGAAGTAGAGTCTACAATCTAAAGGAGTCAGAAGGGGTAGCAGATTACTTGACAATTAGATTCAAGGCGTTGTAATTCCTTCTACAATCTAGGGTTGTCAGATTGATAGGAGAAGACTTGACTTAGGAAGTCAAGGTGTTGTATTCCTAAAGAGTCTAGGATTGTTAGACTATTTGAGAAGACTGACTTGGAGGGTTAGTGGAACTGTTGTAATTCAAGGTTTGAATTAGTGAAATCCTTCAAGGTGAAGGGACTGGACGTAGCCTCGTTAACGGTGAACCAGTATAAAATTATGTGTTTTTATTTTTACTTTATATCCGCTGCTAACTCTGTTTTATTCATACATCAAGTTTTGTTTTCAAACTGCAAAAACAGAAAAAGTATTCAAGTTAGTCAAACACAATTCAACCCCCCCTTCTCGTGTTTGCACCTTCAATAACGACAAAGGGGAGAAAAGTAGAAGATAATGTTATACAATTACTTGTATACAATTACTTGTATGCTTGTATGCACCTTCAATAATGTCATATGCATCATCTACATTATTTGCATATGTTTATTGCATATGCATCTAAATATCTTTTTGCATAGCACTTGAATGTATGACAAAGTTTTGCATTTCACCATTGTTTTGAAAAGCTTAGCACCCTTTAAAAACATGGCTTGTTCATTTAGGCTTAACATCCTAAGAAGAACAATAATTCAAAGGCTTTACATCTTATGAATTGTGGAATATTAATCAATAGACTTCATACGAAACCAAAGGCTTAACATCATACGAAACCAACTGCAAGAAATCCGCTGCACCGCAAATGCAAGTTTGTGGTAAAAATAAACCTGTCAGAAATCAAAAGCTGGATCATGGAAAATCAGTTGTTGCTCCTAAAATAAGTCAGCCACGCCTTTCTCGATTTGGGTCGTGTCTTGACATAACAACAAAAATGAATATGGAGAGCAATGATGCACGTATACACATGGATAAATGTATTTTTGGAGAAGATTATGAAGAAATGCTTGGTAAAGAGAGCATATATGAACTTCTAAATCACGATGAATTGGGTGCTACTGTGATAAGTATATATATTAGGTAATGTAAAATATTTTATTTAAGATAAAAATTTATTTTAATTGCATCACTTCCACATTTATTGGTAATTAACCTAATTTTATATTTTCATTGAAGGTTTTTGTATGAAAAGATAGTGTGCGTACGCAAGTTGAAAAATATATTTTAATTATTATCTCCGCATAAGCTATCCATGTTCAAACTTAATCCAGTTAACGTAGAAAAGTATGTGGTTGATATACTTTTGAAAAATAAAGAGAAGGATAAGGTGTTTCTTGCGCCATATAATTCAAGATAATTAAATATTTTATCTATATCATTTTTAATTTATGATACTTTATCAGTTGTTCTCCGGTAAGACTATGTGCCTTTTCAAGACTCAATCACAAGAACAAATAACATACATGATGGATGTTTATCTGTTTATGGTAAAAAAAAACCAATATCATTACTTCTATAAGACTCTAAATTTAAATATTTATTATCAATGTACAAATTATTAAAATATATAGAACTTTCAAGCAAACCTCAACCTATAGAAATACTATTACTCCATATAACCTTACGAATTTCCAAGACAACCGAAACACCCGTGAGAACGTTGCTTTAAGATTTTTACATTTATTTTATTTATCATATTTTGTAGTTAGTGTTGCATTATTTTTAATTTCACAAACACAAAAGGTATATTATAAATAAATATTTTTATTAAAAAAAGCACATCAACCAATTAAATTAACAACAAATTAAATCCAACAACAAAAATATAATTATACTTTAATAATAGAGAGAAATAATATATATCTATATATATATAATAATTTTATTTTTGAATAATTTCATCTAAACTTTTTTCGCATTTGATAATAAACATAAATATTTTAATAGTATAATACATATTTTAAAACGCTAACCATTGAAATTCGATCCGTACAAATGCATGAGTGTTTTGTTAATATTGTATTAAAAAATATGAAGATTCAATTTTGAAATAGACTAATAATGACAATGCAAATGGAACATCCTCAAAATTTATTATTTAAAATAATTAAGAACTATATATATATAAATATATATATTTTAATATTAATTTAGGTGTGATAATTATTTGTCTTGTTCGATTTATTGTACAAGAAGAATTTGGGCTTGGAGTTTGTGACTTTGTTTTTGTATGGTCAAGGTTAAGAAATAAATAAATAAATAAAATAATATTTTCTCCCTTCTATTCTTTATTTGGGCCCAACACTATCTACCCAATAATCTCCACTTTAAATTTTTCCTAAAGTCCACACTATTTTCAAACTCAGTAATAATAAGCAGAAAGGAATACTTAAACTCTAGCCGCCATTACCTTCACACCTCCTCTTCTTCGTGCATCAAAAGCTTAAAATTTCTTTTCTTGTGAACAACTTCGTGGGGGCATAGAGCTTTGTACTGGGAAGAAAAGCGGCCAAGGTAAGGGCTTTTCCCTACAAAAAATTATAGTTAGACCGTTGGTTGGATGACATGAAATTAATAATTGTAATTGCTTGCTTTTGAAAGGATTAATTGTAGACTAATAAATTAAAAAAAAAATGAAATCCAAATCCTTTACGTTGAGTTTGATAAGTAATGTACGTTTTTTTAAGAAGTATGAATTTTTATATTATACGTGATAAAGTCTTAATTTTTAAGATGGATATGAAAAAAAATGAATTTTTATGTTATATATATGATAAGGTTTTAATTTTGATGATGTATATGAGTTGGATTTTGAAGTTTCTTCTTTTATATGTTACAGTTTTAATCTTTATGGTGTAAATGATGGTTTTAAAAAGGTGATTTTTTGAATGCATATGACATGATTCTTAGTGGACTGTGTGGGAATATAGTTTTTTGATAATAAATTGCCTTAGTGGCAGGTTAATTTTCCCCATTGGTATGAGTGATTTTTCTATGTGGAAGTTGCCTTAGTGGCAGGTTTATATCCGGATCATATAGTTTTAGGAGCATGCATTATACATATGTTTTTTATATACAATTTACCGTTTGCGCATTTTTTTCTTTTAAATTGGAAGTTTTTACTTTTATATGTTTTGTGTTATTTTTCTATATGTTAAGCTTTGCTTTGATGTGGATGATGGAAAAAACAGACCCTTACAACAACATTTTAGGTACTAATGAGTTTGAGGAGATTCAATAGTAGTTGATGAGTATTAAAGTGCAGCAAACGTGGGGTAAAAATGAGGTTTTGAAGACAATTTTGTAATAATAGAATTTTCGCAATATTTCTATGTCTATTTTTAAATATTTCGTCACCAAACATTAAAATGCACTAATTCTAGAAATACGGAAGTGAATTTCCCTTCCATTATGAATACTTGCTTTTTGTTTGTTTTAGTTTTTTAATAAACATTTTTTAATAATATTAAATAAACATGATTGTTACTAATTATTTAAATGGATAAATGTTAGATATTCTCACCAAAAAAAAAATTGTTGTAAATTTTTTTAAAAGTATTTTTAAGTAACGTTTTAGATAAAAAAATCTGGGGCATTACAGCAAACATATAATTGCTCTTGTCAATTCTATTACTCCTTTTGTCCCTAATTATAAGCACTGATTTTTAACATTTTGTATCTAAAATGAACTCCTTTTAAATTACTAGAAGTATTTATTTACTTTTTCAAAATATATTCCTAATAAATGTACTAATAATTTATCTTAGTTAATAAAAAGTCGAATTTGAGCATGTAACACCCGAAATTTTATAATAAAATATTTTATTAATTAAATAGGATTTAAGATAATTAGTGGTGCTAAAATTATTTTAGAATATATGTTGATAATTTTGATGATTAATTTTCTTTATATGTATATTTTCTATAATGTGTTAATCTTCTATATATTTGAATCAATGAGGGATATAAATAATAAAATATTATATTTTATATATTTTTCTAAAAACAATAGTATTTTAGTGTAAATATTTTACAGAATAAGATTTAGGCGATTTTACGTGTGTATGTAAGTTTGTAATTAATGTGATATTTTCTTGTGCACTTGACAAATATTAAATGTTTACTTAATTATATTTAATTAATTCTAAATATATTTTATTTTATAAATAATTATCTTAGGATAGTAGTAATATTGTGTTTGATTTTCTTTATTTTTATATACTTGTTATGATATTGTGATTAATATAAAATATTGACGTTATTTATTTATTTTATAATTTTGACCATTCTCTAATGATTGTATTATTATAATGTGAGTATTTTGAAAAACAAGTATAATTATAGTCATTACCTTGAAAATGAGAATTTCGGTTATTAGTAATATGTTTTCTTTTATTAAAAGTTAATTGTTCTAATTACTCTAATTTATTATATATTAGTTCTGAAATAATAGTAATGTTTTGAAAATTAAATAATGTTTGGAGTAGTATTAACAATGAGATTAAGTAACTATTAAATAATAGTAAAACATAAAATAATAAAAAAAGGAGATGAACTTCAGCAGCCGCCATAAAAGGAACACAACAACTAGTCTATCGTTTGACACCGATAACTGTTTCAAACAATTTTCTCGATTTTCGTTTAAATTTCAGTATGTTGTTTCACTAATTTAGTTAGTCAATTATCATTCTTTTCCAGATTTTTAACCATTCCAATTTCTCTCTAAAATACATCGACCTCTCCGTTTATGGAATTCTTTATTTTGCCTTGTTCTTCTTCAACTTAAGTCCGATTTGAGTGAAACCAACACCGAAACGATCGTGTGAAAAGTGACTATCATAACATCTCTTATTCTAATAATATTCGATTAAAGGAATGAGAGAAGGGGATGTGGAAAGGCATTCAGTATCAAGAAGGATGAATGAAGGGAATAAAAGCAAATTAATAATGTCTCTTATTTTATGTTATAAGAAAGAGGAATGGGAAAACGGAAAAAGGCTGAAAATATTTTAAGAACAAAATAGGAGAATTCTTTCTCTGGTTAAGAGAAATTCTGCTCTTGTTTAGGAGTTCTTAGAACTGTGGTTTAATTTTTCTTTCGGCATCATTTCCCAATCTCGTCAATGTAAGATATACTACTCTAAATTTTAAGAAATAATATACTTTTTCTTTCATTAAAATTCTGAGTTCTATCAAACATGATATCCTAAATTAGTTATAAAAATTCTTATTTTCTTGAAAACATATTTTCTTTATCCGCTGCGAATTTTGTTAAAAACAATCTAGTATAAATTACTATATATGTTATTTTGCCGTTTAGGGTGTGACATTTGTGGTATCAGAGCCTGGTCTGTCCAATCAGGACGAGTGGGTGGTGCGTCGGTTCAGTGTTTATCAAATGTCAGTTGTGTTTTCTTGTGTATTATTATTTTCACTAACATGTTTTTCCCTGTTATATTATTTTTTTATGTGCTATATACTTTTATATAACTATACATATTTTTTAATTTACTTATTAACTATTTGTTGTTTGCTTACTCTGTTTGCAATGTGGAGTGTAAGTTCCACATCTAAATGATTAAATAAACTATGGGATTATTCGTTAAAATTTGAGTTAATTTGAATTGTTGACATTATTGAGTTAATTATCTATACATTGGATTAATAGTGGCTTGAGTTTCTAACTATGATTTTATACTCTCTTGTTATAGTGGATAGTTACAACATAAATTTTTTTTTATTGAATAGTTATAAATTTAAATTTATTAACTTCATCGGGGTGATCCTATTTATTGAATTGATAAATTTTACTATATTTGTTTGTGCATGAAACTTACTCTCATTTTCTTCCAATTTTAGTACGTTGTTTCACTAGTAAACTCGATTAATTAATATTTTTTATAGGTTATTTTAATTTTCCTTTGAACCCATTTAGTATATTAAAAGTTTAAAGTATGAGTTTCAGTTTTTGACATTATGTTTTAAAGCTCAGTTTTGATCTTAATCAGTATAAAATATTTAGCAGTGATGCAAATTTGTTAAAAATGATTGATCCAATAACTAATTGATTGAAACGTTGATTTCCGTATGATATATATCTTTAAGGCTTTAGGTATTAACTTTTACTTGGTAGAAATTATTATTATTATGATGATTTTTATTGAAACCAATTTTAGAAAGAATAGGATTTTTTTTCTAAACCTTGAGTTAGATAGAAATATATCTCTTACGTTTAAAGTTTGAATTTTGAGTAGAAAGTTATAATTTTTTCTATTTAAGTTGGCATGTGTGAAAGAAAAAAACTAGTGATTGTTTTCATTACTATTGTCATTGGTTTTAAGATAATGTTGTAGATGTTATTGTCAATAAAAAGTCTTGTCTTGAAAAATATTTGTAAAATTTTAAGATTCAGTTTTCATATGGGCACAAAATATGATTTGATTATGGTAGTGGATTTTAAAGTGTGGATTTTAATTTTAATTTACTAGAAAGTGTTGAGGGTTATATCTAGATGATTAAAGTTTGATATTGCTTTTGAAATCAATTTAGGACGTTCGTCGTAATTTTAAAATAGTATAAAATTCATATTATTAGCAATAGAAATTCTTGAATATTCAAGGTTGGTTGAATTTTTTTAAAGTTAGACTTTTAGAAGAAAAAAAATTGTAAACGAATTAAAGTTGGTTTATCTATTTTTAATGGAAAATAAGTCATATTTAATGTTTTAATTGTTGTTGATTTATTTTAAAGAATTAAATTGTGTCGGAGTTGTCTTGATTCATAAAATTGGAAGAAAAAAATAAATAATACGATGATTTTATTTAAACTTTAGAGTAGTCAAGGATCTAATCCAAGTTTTACTATGTGTTGTTTTTAAGAAAATTAAAAAGACTTGTTATAATAATAGTGTTGAGAAAATAAGTAAATAAATTGGAACTATTTTGGAAGTGTTAATTAATTGGAAAATTTCCTATTTAACTATATATATAGTTTAAATTTTGTTTCAAAATATAAATTGAAAATAATAATTTTTATAGTGTTCAATTATTTAGAAATGTGTTTTTGATGATTAAAGTATGAGTGAAATTTTAGAAATCTTATAGATTTTAATAATACACATGATTTATTTTATTTTTGTTGTATTTAGAAACGTGATTTACTTTAGTTGTTTTTATTTAGAGGTGATTTATTGAAAAGTAATATAAGGAAAATGTTTGAATTCTCAGTGATTTTTTTTTTTTGTGCTTAATGTTTAGTGATACATTTTATAACAATTTTTTGTGCTTAATTATTTAGAAATGTGTTTTTGATGATTAAAGTATGAGTGAAATTTTAGAAATCTTATAGATTTTATTAATACACGTGATTTATTTTATTTTTGTTTTATTTAGAAACGTGATTTACTTTGTTGTTTTTATTTAGAGGTGATTTATTGAAAAGTAATTTAAGAAAAATGTTTGAATTCTCAGTGATTTTTTTGTGCTTAATGCTTAGTGATACATTTTATAACAATTTAAGCATAGAAATCAACTTTTAGAATGGTGTGTAACCTTTATACTGGCTTATGCACTACCTGATTCAATTTGGTTGGGTAACATGTTGTATCTTCTAGTAAATAATTATTTATCTTATCTGCTACTTGGAAAATCTCTGTTTTAGTTTGTTGTAACTTTTAAGTGATGATGATTAATTCAAAAGGAAATTTAATCGTGATCAATTTGGAGCAATTAGACTTCTATGAGAATATGTGACATGTTTAGAATCATTGTTTCACTTATGAGATGAACGTAAAATCTTGGTGCTAATTTTTGGATTAGTTATGTGAATGTGTATATGATTATGTAAATATTAATTTGTTTGTGTTTCAAGTGTTCTAATTGTTGGGAATCAGTGTAAAGAGTTAGAGTAATCGAGAGCATCTAAAAGGGAAATAGTTCTTTATTTTTTTTAATCGGATTTTGATTATATATTGATGTACGTGTCACTGTTACTACTTGTAAGTTACAAATAAATTATTGTGAATGCGTAATTAAGTGAATTTTTAACTTGAAGTAAGGAGTAGGAGTTGTGGCACCGCCTTCGCACTCCCGAACCACGTTAAAGATACTTTTAATTACCCATGTTTGAATTTGAATGACTACAGTTATAGTTGTTTCAACTAATTGATTCTATGAGTATAAGGGACTAGCTACCCCAATGTCGCAATGTTGATAAAAGAGACAACAATAACTCGTTATTATTGATAATTTTATTTTTGAAATAGTTAGAAATAATTTTCATCTCTTATACAATTTTGAGTGATTATGAGTCTTATATGACATAAATGTTGAATGCTGATAATTGTTTATGTGGCGTGAAAATTAGGTTGGAGGTGTGTACTTAAACATCCAATTAAGTATGTTTGATCTTCTAAGTGACTTGCTTAAAATGAATAAGTGCATTGTGAAAGTATCTTATTTTTCTATATTTTCTCATTTAATTAGGAACTAGAACTATTGTAGGAGTTCTATAAATAAAATGTGTGAATAAGACTTTGAAATTAAGTTATACTTTAAGTGTGTTTGAAACCATATATGAAAATATTTATCCTATTTCACTATGATTATACACATTATTTTCTTTTAAAAAGAATAAAAAAACTTAAGTGATTGTATGTCATTGAGTTGTATATGCATTTCTATTTGCAATTCTTGAAGCTGTAAATTTTTTTAAATGTTTCTCTATATGTCTAACTTTTGTGAAACTCATAAAGTAATTGTCGTTAGAATTTAAACATATTTTAGGGCAGTAAAACTAGTAAAATATTGTTTGAGAATTAGTCGAACTTTAAAACGTAATTGAGATATGTGTTATTTGATTCAACTGAATGTAGTAAGTGTTGTTGACTAAATTCACATGTTTAGTTTTATCTATAAACGATAATGGTTAATCATAATATTTCTTTCATATTTGAGTTGTTGAATGTGACGTGTTTAATTAATTGTGGTGTCATGTTAGCCTATCATGCTAAGCGAATTGATTTTTAACATGTTGTACTTAATTGAATAGTTAATGACTTAAACATGTTTATAGAATAAGTTTGAATCTTGAGGGTGATAAGTAGATATTAGTTCACTCACCACAAATTTCGATGACGAAATTTCTTTAACGAGGGGAGAATTGTAACACCCCACATTTTATAATAAACTATTTTATTAATTAAATAGGATTTTAGATAGTTAGTGGTGCTAAAATTATTGTAGAATATATGTTGATTATTTTGATGATTAATTTTCTTTATATGTGTATTTTCTATGATGTGTTAATCTTGTACATATTTGAATAAATGAGGGATATAAATAATAAAATATTATATTAATATATTTTTCTAAAAACAATAGTATTTTAGTGTAAATATTTTAGAGAATAAGAGTTAGGTGGTTTTACGTGTATATGTAAGTTGGTAATTAATGTGATATTTTCTTGTGCACTTGACTAATATTAAATGTGCACTTAATTATATTTAATTAATTCTAAATATATTTTATTTTAATTATTTATTTATTTTATAAATAATTATCTTGAGATAGTAATAATATTGTGTTTGATTTTCTTTATTTTTATATACTTGTTATGACATTTTGGTTTATTTAGATATATATATATATATATATATATTACAATTTAGTAATTAATATAAAATATTAATGTTATATTTAATTATTTTATAATTTTGACCATTCTCTGATATTATTATAATGTGAGTATTTTGAAAAATAAGGATAATTATATTGATTACCTTGAAAATGAGAATTTCGGTTAAAGGTAATATATTTTTTTTTATTAAAGTTTAATTGTTCTAATTACTCTAATTTATCATATATTACTTCTGAAATATTAGTAATGTTTGGAAAATTAAATAATGTTTGGAGTAGTATTAAAAATGAGATTAAGTAACTATTAATTTTGTTTTAGCAAAATAGTAATAATACTAATAAAACATAAATTAAATAAGGGACCAATGGGCTTGGTCCACGTGTTAATTGTGTTACTAAAATTATAGAATAAGAAAAGGAGATGAACTTCATGCGCCGCCATAAAACGAACACAACAACTAGTCTATTGTGTGACACCAGTGATCGATAACTGTTCTAGACAACTTTCTCTGTTTTTGTCCAAATTTCACCATATTGTTTCACTCATTTAGTTAGTCAATTAAATATATTTTTCCAGATTTTTAATCATCCCAATTTTTCTCGAAAACACTTTAAGTTCTTCGTTTACGGAATTCATTATTTTGCATCGTTCTTCTTCACCGTAAGTCCGATTTGAGTGAAACCAATGCCAAAACGATTGTGTGAAAAGTGGTTTTATTATCCACTGATTGATTTTTTGATATATGGTAAGTTTCCTTGACCGAATTTAGAAATTAGTTTTTAGAGTGTCTTCTCATAATTTCTTTTTTTGACGTTTACCCATAAACGGTCGAGTTAGATCGATTGAAGGACAAAGAGTCAGAGAACAAAGTTGTTTGCTCGTGGAATCGTATTCCTGTTTGAAAGCGTCGAAATAAGGTAATGGGTTAGAGAGGGTTGGAATTCATGAGTATAATATGTTGTGAGATGAACGGGAAAACCGTATTTCCCAACGATTCATCCGGGGCTCGCTACTTAAGGTAGTAGCCCTTTGAAGGGATAAATTAATTAATGTGAAAATATGGAAATTGTGAGAATAAAATGTGGAATATAAATATTTATAAGTTGTTGATTGATTTAATTTTGTTAAATGTGTGGTATTTGATATTGTTGTCATATTGGGTAATGAATGAATTTTATGTATTTGATTGAATAGGCAGATTTATGTCATGTGATAATAAAAGATGGATGCGTTTTGATAAGTTTATGGGATTATGATGATTTTTAGGGCAAAATTATTAGACCTTGAACGTATTCGGGTGGGGAATTTCTATGTGACTTGGAGGTAGCACTCCAAATGTCGGGAGCTACCATGCAACACACATTTACCTCGACTGTCGCGTATATGAGGACAAGGCCGATTTGAATTGTCCATCCACCAGGATTGTGACATAGTATCAAGCCTAATAACCAAATTCATAAGTGAATGTACCACATTGCGAAGTAGAATCTAAGCTCATGCATATCATTTCTTCTCCTTGTGATTGTTTTGTTGTGATTAATATTTTATCGTGTGCAATAATAATTTCTCTCAAATGATTTGATGTTGTAGTGAAATGTATTGATTTCTCTTGAGTGATTTTGACTTTATAATGTGATGTTTTTTCTTGAAGAATGTTTGTATAATGATACGGTTTATTATGATTAATTGCGTATTCTTCTTAATTATATTATACTATAAACATGAGTTCGAAACACACCTCCTTCGTTGTTTGTGTTTGACTGGCTTAGCCCTGCGTTTGCAAAATCGCAGTTATTATAGATTAATGAGTCTTGAAGTTCAAATTTGTGAGAAACCCCGCTCTGATAGGTGATGCCGGAAATTAAGATTTGTAATTTGTATTTTATTTTCACTTATTTAATTAGAAAAAAAAATTTGTATGAAAATCTTATAAGTACTAGTAAGTTTTTGGAATTAAATCAAGAAATTATAGTTAAATCAAGTTCATTGAGATTGAATTGTTTTAATTAAAGAATAAAGTTAAATTTTTACGTGTGTATTTAGAAGAACGTGATATCCTAATTTTGTTATAAAATTCTTATTTTTTTGAAAACATATTTTCTAGTAAAAGTTATTACTCTATATATTATTTTGGTGTTTAAGGTGTCACACAGCACATTCTTATACAAAAGTTATTTTAGGAATTATATATATCATTAGCAGTGCGGCTCTGGATTGTTAAAAGTTATTGAAGATGAAATTTGAAGGAGATGATAAAATTTTATATTAAAGTGTTCCAGAAATTCTAATACGCCAACAACATATTAGTATTGAATCTACGATTTACAAGACAATTATTCGTTAAAAATACATAAAATGATATAGTGGTATTATATCATACTATATCTATTAAATAAAATATAGCAAATATTTTACACTAAATAAAATTGATTTTTATATACAATAACACACATATAATAATAATAATAATAATAATAATAATAATAGTGATAATAATGAATATTGTATTAACAAATATAATGATTCAATTTTCAAATCTCCTAACAACTATAGTTTGAACATTTATAAATTTTGTTAACATACAATTTAGCCCAATCCCTTTAAAGATTGATCTCCATTCTATTAACAAAAATGATGATTTAATTTTCAAATTTCCTAACAACCACAATGTGAACATAAACCAAAACTGCCAAAACTAAGTACGAAAGGAAGGAAATCATATAGTATATATCATGTGTCAAAAAGTTAAAACAATAATGTCTATTTGAATGTATTTTGATAATCTTTTAAATAAAAGTTTTAATAAAACTAAAATACACATATTGTATAAATCATATTAGAGAAAAATATTCGTCACTTTTGCATAAAATAATATAACTGTACTATATTATACTATATTTGTTAAATGATTTTAGAGAATGCCTTATACCAAATAAATTTGATTTTTATTATACTAATATATATATATATATATATATATATATATATATATATATATATTTGTATGAACATACTACTTAAAAGTGTAAAAGAATATATTTGTTTTTGAATAATTTCATCTGATCTTAGATAATATATTGTAATATGTTTTTAAACATTTTAATATACTAAAACTTCTATCTTAATATGGTAACCAACAAAGTGCGGCACATACAAATGCACAAGTATTTTTAAATTAATATTGTATTAACAAATATGATGATTCAATTTTCAAATGTCCTAACAAACATAATTTGAACATATATAAACTTTTATTAACATAGAATTTAGTCCAATCCCTTTAAAAATTGTTCTCAATTCTATTAACATATATGATGATTTAATATTCAAATCCCTTAACAACCACAATGTGAACATAAGCCAGAACTAAGTACGAAGCAAAGGAAATCATATAGTATAATTTCTTACGCAAGAGTAATTTTGAAAGATCAAACAACAATTTAAAATTAATTATAAAATATAATTATTTAATTATATAAACAATTGAGACCAATCCCCTAAATGACATGGAGGGTTTGAAAAAATAATAAAAGTATTAATTTGTTTATTGAATATGGTTCAAAAAATTGAACCTAGTATGATTTGTAGACTTATAAAAAGGGAATCGAGAGATGTTTATTTCATCCAACACAACCACAACTATCTTAAACCAACAAAAGAGAAACATCGATTCAAATTCAAATTTTCATCACAATGTCTGGTTCTCATCAAATCAATGAGAGTGATGTGAAGCCAATCATTTTTCGAGAATACATCGGCGTGAAGCCATATCCAGACACTTTAAACAATTTCCCAGCTGATATCATCAACTCCAAGATCGACCAATTCCACTTCATTTTAGGCTTTGCCACAGAGACTTATGATGAGAGTGGAAAAGGCACAGGAGTTTTCAACCCCAATTGGAACGTTCATTTCTTCAGTCCAGAAAAAGTGAAGGAACTCAAGCAAAATTACGACAATGTGAAGGTGATAATAAGCATCGGTGGTCGTGATGATAAACATCCATTCTATGCTGCTTCGAAAGTAGGTTGGGCTGATAGTGCAGTAGACTCACTTAAAAAGATAATCCAACAATACAACAAAGTGAAGGATCCTTGGGGCTTTAACATAATTGACGGCATTGATATCAACTATGAGTACATCACATCCACTGATGAAGATTTCGCCTTCTGCGTGGGGGATGTTATAAAGAGACTCAAGGAGGATACCGATGTATCCGTCGATGTGATTTCCATAGCTCCATCTAAACCAGTCAATTCCAAGTACCATACACTGTATTTGGCTCGCAGTAATTACATTGATTGGGTGGACTATCAGTTCTATTTTGAGACTATCAAATCAAAGGATGAGTTTAAAAACCTCTTTCTTAGTCTATCAGACGTCTACGGTTCTAATAAATTACTAGCAGGAGCTAGTACCGATCCACTTGACGCAGGTAAGATTTCACGAGAGGACTTCCTTGAGGGTGTCATAGATCTCCTTGATGCCGAAACACTCCGTGGCATATTTATTTGGAATGCTAATGACTCTGCAACCCCGTCCACACCCAACGGAAAACCTTTCTACTTTGAGATAAAGGCACAACAACTCCTCACTAAATCAGGTTAATTAATTACTAGCTAGCTATCTAGCTATCTAGTAGTTATATAAAATTCATTCTACGGGTCATTAATAAATAATAGCTAGATTATGCCATGCTATACTTTGGTTCATATATCTTCTAAATAAGACCCGTTTGGCCTTATGTGATCATTTTATTAGTGCATGTGTGTTTGTGTATCGCACAATTTTCTTATGCTATTTCATTATGTATTTGAATCATTACTGCTATCATATGTGAATTTCTTTTCTTAATTTTATCTATGTTTGTTCTTTGGTATCACTATGTGTTATTTCAAGATTCAATCACAAGAACAAATAACATAGGTGGTGGATGTTTATCTGTTTATGGTAAAAAACCAATATCATTATTTCTATAAGACTCTAAATTTAAATATAAATTATCAATGTACAAATTATTAAAATATATAGAGCTTTCAAGCAAACCTCAACCTATAGCAATGTTTTCTAAACCATTACTCCGTATGACCGTACAAATATCCAAGACACCCCAAAGACGCGTATGAACGTTGCTTTAAGATTTTTACATTTATTTTATTTATCATATTTTGTAGTTACTGCTATATTATTTTTAATTTCACAAACACAAAATGTATATTATAAATTTAAGAGACTCATATTTCAATAATTAACTTTTGGAATTCTTAAAATTGTAATTGAATTTTAAATAATTGAACATCTCAAAAATCAAAACTTCATGACATCGCATCATTCAATACATAACAAAACACATAAACCATCCACTCAAAATAATTATTTTTATTAAAAATAAGCACATCAACCAATTAAATTAACAACAAATCAAATCCCACAACTACAATATAATTATACTTCAATAATAGAGAGAAATTATATATATATATATATATATATATATATATATATATGTTACACTAATAGTTCAAGAGTTTAAAATGTCATATATATAATAATTTTACTTTTGAAGTAGAGTATATATGTAATTACCTTTAGTGACAGTAAATTTTTTACCTTTAGTGATAGAAAAAATTTGTAGGTATAAGTATAAAAACCGTAGGGATAACCAAATTACCTATACCAACGGAGTTTTGTTTCGGGTATATAATTACCATATACCAACGGACTGTCGATGTCGCTATAGGTTATAGTGACAGACTTTTTGTCCACTTTAGACATTTGATTTTACCTACAGACATTTCACCGTTGGTATATAATTTAGCCATAATATATAAAAGTTTTATCTAAGATTTTGATTTTGTTGCTATACATTTAATTGACAATTTATTTTCGTTGATATAAATTTTAACAGTATCAAATTTGCTATAAATATTAATTTTTGTTACCAATAAAAATTACATAATAAGTTAGAATTTTATTTTATAAAATTAACCAAATGTAAATACACAATATTATATATATCTATATATATATATATATGTTTAAGAGTCAAAATAAAATAAAAGGTAGTCATTGTATAAATTGAAAATTAACATAAAAGTCTTACAAAGAAAATCATATAAAACAATAGTTAAACAATGTTCACCATAGTGCACTGTAGAGTATTTTTACTTAGCAGTGCAAAATATTGTTTTACTAACATTCAAAAAAGACATATTATGTCATACATAACAATCTTAAAAAAAAATTAAGAAAATGAGTCCACTAAATTGCCAAAATTCCATCTTCAACATCAAATTAGCTTTTAATCTTCACCTACAATCAATAAAATAACAAATGAATAAATACACAATTCAACATAAAGATATTACTAATAAAACAGAAAAAATATTAATGATTTTAGTCAAAATTAATTAATACTATTTAATTACCATTTTCATTATCTTCATTGTTGTTTGGACTAAGAAAATTCAAATGGTTTTGAGCACTACTAGCATCAGGAACCTATTACAAAAAATAGAAAATATTACTTACGAAAAATACGAGTATGGAACTTATGAAGGAACTTGGATAAGATTAGTAACTTATGATATACCTGTCTTGCAGCTTGTATTATATCATTCACATCTTCTCCAGAAAATCGATTTTGAATTAAAGTCATCACATTTGCTAACAAGCTTTCTATATTCTTAACTCTTTTGTGCAACTCTTCATTTTCAGATACACAAACCTTTGATTTTTTGGAATGAGGAATTTTGATCATACATTGCACACGTTCGTTTTTATCAGGTCCTTGTAGTTGATAAAATATGTCATCCTTCCAAGACCTAGAAGCTTGTGTGTTTTGGGTTGATTGAGATGTTTCAGCCTCATTACTATGTTTGTTTAGTTCTTTCCTAAACAATAAAATAAAAATTATTAATGAAACAGCTAATATGTAATACAACCTTTTAACTATATTTTTATTACATCTTTCAAGGTCTCAAAGAACAACACAATAAACAACAGAACAAGGTCCCAAAGAACAATAGATTAAAAAATAGAGCATGTAGTACTACAATAAGCTCCACTTAAATATGATTGAAAATACCAAATTGAAATTGACATTCAAAGCATGTAGTACTACAATAAGCTCCACTTAAAAAACACCAACCCTGCATCTAGGCTAACAAGTACAACGTCTCCTAAAAGCTCTGGTAAAAAACCAATCCAATCATCATACAAATAAGTTTTTTCTAGTCAACTATCAGCCTCAAGTAGAAATAAAATTGACAACAATTGAAAATAAAATTCAGCACTTTGTCAAACTTAATTTATACACATTTTATGAACAAGCTGAAAATTCTAATACACAACTTGTTAAGTATAATCAAGCCATTAAAAAAGGAACTCTTATGGTGTCATCGGATTTTTTTCTTTTAAAAAATGGAAGATCATGAAAACATTATCATTAACAAATCAACTCAGCCACAATCTCAAAGTGCCACAAACAACTTAACTATAATTCAGACATCAATAGAAAGGCACAAATATCCTTTATTTGTAAGAATCAACCAAAACACAACACATAAAGTATATACAATACTATGTTGTTTCAATATAAACTTCAAAGAGACTTTTAAACAATTTTAAAAGTTCGCAGTACCTAATTTTGTGGCGATGATAGAGATGCAAATGTGATGGAGATGTTGCAGATGTTGAAGGAAAGCACCACAAAATGCAACTAATAAAAAAATTCAGATTCAACAAAGTTCAAAGTTACGGTGCAAAAACCACATGAAAATCAATCTCAATTAACACAAAGAAATGAAGTCACAAATTTTTGAAAAAAACCCTTCTCCTTCACAAAATAGGCACGGTGTTTGAAAAAAAAATGAACATGATAGAAGAATAGTACTTCAATGAAACAACACACCAAAAAAACAATCAAAACTAAACTAAAATGTTCAAAATGAAAACCAAAACAACCATTGAAACAACATAAAAGAAGAATAAATAAGAGAAAATATTTCGTAAGGATGAATAGAAATGAGCCAGAACTAAACGATTGAGAAAAAGGAAGGACGGTGCCGGATTGCCAAAAACGCTGCTGGAAGGTGGAAGGTCGGTGGTCTTGGGTGATGGCAAAATCAGAATGGTTTTGGAGTTTTGGGGATTTTGGGATTTTGGGAGTTGAGTGGATAAATAAAAATGAACAAGAACTAAACGATTGAGAAAGAGGAAGGATGGTGCCAGTCCTACTTAGGTTCCATTCCTACTTAGGTTCGCTTTTAATTTTTTTGGCTCCATTCATACGTAATTTAATAATTACATAATGAAAATTTTGTATTAAAGAAAATTTCACAAACAATTAAGAATTTGGCTCCTTTAAAAAATATTTCTTTTTCAATTTTGATGTCTATAGCCACAGATTTAAGTGTGTCACTATAATAATTATTGGAAAATTTATGTCACCGAAGGTGTAAAACACCTATACCAACAACAAATAGTTTATCTGCGGGTATATGTTATCTATACCTACAGTTTTTAGCATTGTCATTATAAACTTCTGTAGGTATGTATCAGTTTTCTTGTAGTATAACAACATATATTATACCTAAAATTGTAAAAGAATATATTATGTTTGAATAATTTCATCTAAACTTTGCTCACATTATATAATAAACTTATAAATATTTTAATAGTATAATACCTATTTTAAAACGGTAACCAACGAAATGTTGTAGGAAAAAATACACAAGAAAGGGGAATTTGAATTGTGTATACAGTTTAAAAATATTTTACAAATTAAAAGTGAAAAATAATATTGAATAAAAATCATAGCTACGTATTTATCCTAGTTCACTACCAACCCAGTAGCTACGTTTACTCCCTTCACCATGATGGATTTAATTCACTAATTTAAAATAAATTACAACCACTTAACTTCACAAGTTAAGTCTTCTCTACATCCAACTTGAAAACCACAAGTCATTAAGGATATACAACCATTATCGGGCCATGGTACACAAGTGTTTAGTTTATGTTTTTGGGTTTACTCTCACTAGAGGATGTTTATAATATTGTTCACAAACTTAGCACAACTAGAATGATATTACAATTGAGTATTAAATAAAATCTAAGTGTTTGATGCTTCTTCTTCTTCTTCTCTGTTTGTCATCAGATAAAAGGTGAGCAAATCTAACATATTTTTTTTCTAATAATTTATGTGTATTTCAACATAGTATTTATCTTAGGATAGTTTGATTAGAATATATATTTAACATGCAAAGTTTTATATGTTGGAACAAAGTTGGTTTTCTACTTAGAGTTTTGATGATAATAAAAGTATTTTATAAGAACAATATATTTGCCTTTAAAGAGTATGACAGAAGATTCATGTTTTTGAAGAAAATCTAAAATAAGATTTGATTCAAATTTATAATTGAAGAAAATCTAAATTATGATTTGATTCAGAGTTATAATTGAAGAAAATCTAAAATAAGATTTGATTCAAATTATTAATTGAAGAAAATCTAAAATAAGATTTGATTCAAATTCATAATTGAAGAAAATCTTTGACCAAGTTGAAAAGAAGATATGGTCAAGATTTGAAGATGATTTGGTCAGGATTTGAATCAAGATTTGATTAAGATTTATCTACAACAAAATATGAACATACTCAATCTTCACAAAATACGAAGAAAATCAATCTGAAAAATTTACAAACTCAATCTGAAGAAGATACAATTCAGAATTAAACAGGGACTAAATTGAAGCCCAAATTTAAACTATAAATAGATACTCAAGGCTGAAGAAGATGTGCATCAAAAATCAGAAAAGAGTAGAAGAACTTATAAGCTCAAAACTTCAAATTCATCTTGGAGTTCAAAGAGAAAAACACTTGTTCAAGTTACAAATATTTTCTGAGTGTTCTTTTCTTAGAGTGTGACAGTTATTATTATTATCAGTTTTGTTAGAAGCAAACACTTAAAGTTCCAATATTTTGTATCCAACCTGTTAGTAGTTTAGTTTCTTCTTCAAGTGTTTATAGCGCTTTGTATACAAGTGTTGTAAACTATAGCCCTCCCACACTATGTTTACGGCGCTTTTTAGAGCGCTGTAAATGTTTTGAAATTTAATTTTTAAAAGCCTTTCATAGTGCTTATGGACAAAAGCGCTGTAAAATTACAAGTTCAGTTCAAGTTATATATTATTGATAAATAAATAAAAACATATTTAATACATTCTCTACCTACGAACCCTACAAACCCTCATCTCTTCTACTGTGCGTCATCTTATCGCTATAAGGTGTAAAGGATTTGGCGTGACTCCAGAAAGCTATTTTTCACATGAGAAGCGCATAAATCCATCTTATGAGCAAGTATTAGAAGCGTTGAAAATCCTAACAGAGCAAGTTGCCTATTTGGTGAAAAAGGATAAGGAAAAACAACTTCCAGATTGTCAACGTGAAATACAATTAGATAGTGAAAATGGTAGTTGCAACATTGGTCGTAAAAGTCTTCCAAAGGTAATTAATTACTTAACAAAATAAGAAATTCATTCAACCTAATAGTTTCACATACTTATGAATTAACCATGGATTTAGGGTGTATCATGTTGCGTGCTATATTTGTCTTCCCCTACTCATCGCATGCTAGGAAAAGGAACATTATACAATACCTTGGGAGAAGTATTACACCATAATCCCATCCCTGCCGACCATGTCAAAGTTTCACCTATGATAGCTTTAGAACCACTTGTACCGTTGCCTATTCCCGACAACAACGGAGATATGATGTTTTTGAGAGAAGCAATAGGTAGTTACGTGACATGGTCCAAAAGTCTTGTTGGCATAGAGGAGGTATGTTTAATTGCTATGTATGTTTAATTGCATGATTATGATTGAATATATTTAATTGCTGATTTTTCCACTTTTAATTTCACATTTATTTAGATTCTTACAAAGTCTAAAGGTAATGATAAGAAGACTCCTCGCAACGAATCAGTAACTTCACCAAAAAAGGTTTGACATATACATCAATTGTATACGAAATGATTAGCTTACTATAATAACTAACAAGCTGATCAACCTCATTTTTTTCAGAATCAAGCTAAACCTACCTAAATGGTGAAGAAACTTGATTCAAAAAAAAAAATCCCACCGCACCGCAAATGCAGGTTCGTGGTATATAAAATATTTATTCGTTCACTAATTTATTTAGCTAGTTCTCCTAAAATAATGATGATGAGTTGGGTGCTACTGTGATCAGTATATATATTAGGTAATGTAAAATATTTTATTTAAGATAAAAATTTATTTTAATTGCATCACTTCCAAATTTATTGGTAATTAACATAATTTTATATTTTCATTGAAGGTTTTTGTATGAAAAGATGGTGTGCATACGCAAGTTGACAAATAGATTTTCATTATTATCTCTGCATAAGCTATCCATGTTCAAACTTGATCCAGTTAACGTAGAAAAGTATGTCGTTGATATACTTTTGAAAAATAAAGAAAATGATAAGGTGTTTCTTGCGCCATATAATTCAAGATAATTAAATATTTTATCTATATCATTTTTAATTTATGATACTTTATTAATTGTTCTCCGGTATCACTATGTGCCATTTCAAGACTCAATCACAAGAACAAATAACATAGATAATGGATGTTTATCTGTTTATGGTAAAAAAAACCAATATCATTACTTCTATAAGACTCTAAATTTAAATATATATTATCAATGTACAAATTATTAAAATATATAGAACTTTCAAGCAAACTTCAAACTATAGAAATACTATTACTCCATATAACCTTACGAATTTCCAAGACAACCGAAACACCCGTGAGAACGTTGCTTTAAGATTTTTACATTTATTTTATTTATCATATTTTGTAGTTATTGTTGCATTATTTTTAATTTCACAACCACAAAAGGTATATTATAAATAAATATTTTTATTAAAAAAAGCACATCAACCAATTAAATTAACAACAAATTAAATCCAACAATCAAAATATAATTATACTTCAATAATAGAGAGAAATAATATATGTCTATATATATATATAATAATTTTATTTTTGAAGTAGAGTATATATGTAAGACCATACATTATACTTAAAAGTGTAAAAGAATATATTATGTTTGAATAATTTCATCTAAACTTTGTTCGCATTTTATAATAAACTTATAAATATTTTAATAGTATAATACATATTTTCAAACGCTAACCATTGAAATGCGATCCGTACAAATGCATGAGTGTTTTGTTAATATTGTATTAAAAAATATGAAGATTCAATTTTGAAATCGGACTAATAATGACAATTCAAATGTAATATCTTCAAAATTTATTATTTAAAATAATTAATACCTATAAATATATATATATATATATTTTAATATTAATTTAGACGTGATAATTATTTGCCTTGTTTGATTTATTGTACAAGAAGAATTTGGACTTGGAGTTTATGACTTGGTTTTTGTATGATCAAGGTTAAGAAATAAATAAATAAATAAAATAATATTTTCTCTCTTCTATTCTTTATTTGGGCCGAACACTATCTACCCAATAATCTCCACTTTAAATTTTTCCTAAAGTCCACACTATTTTCAAACTCAGTAATAATAAGCAGAAAGGAATATTGAAACTCTAGCCGCCATCACCTTCACACCTCCTCTTCTTCGTGCATCAAAAGCTTGAAATTTCTTTTCTTGTGAACAACTTCGTGGGGGCATAGAGCTTTGTACTGGGAAGAAAAGCGGCCAAGGTAAGGGCTTTTCCCTACAAAAAATTATAGTTAGACCGTTGGTTGGATGACATGAAATTAATAATTGTAATTGCTTGCTTTTGAAAGGATTAATTGTAGACATTAAATTAAAAAAAAATCCAAATCCTTTACGTTGAGTTTGATAAGTAATGTACGTTTTTTTTTAAGTAGTAAAGTATGAATTTTTATATTATACGTGATAAAGTCTTAATTTTTATGATGGATATGAAAAAAAATATGAATTTTTATGTTATATATATGATAAGGTTTTAATTTTGATGATGTATATGAGTTGGATTTTGAAGTTTCTTGTTATATATGTTAAAGTTTTAATCTTTATGATGTAAATGAAGTCAAGTTCCGATTTTTATGCGTACGTGGTGAAAGTTCTTATTTAATGATTATTTGTCTATGAATATATGATTCTCATGATAAGGATGTGTGTTATATGATCTTTGTGATGTGTGAATAAGATGATGGTTTTAAAAAGGTGATCTTTTGAATGCATATGACATGATTCTTAGTGGGCTGTGTGGGAATATAGTTTTTTGATAATATATTGCCTTAGTGGCAGGTTAATTTTTTCCATTGGTATGAATGATTTTTCCTTGTGGAAGTTGCTTTAGTGGCAGGTTTATATTCGAATCACATAGTTTTAGGAGCATGCATTATACATATGTTTTTTATATACAATTTACTGGTTGCGCATTTTTTTCTTTTAAATTGGAAGTTTTTACTTTTATATGTTTTGTGTTATTCTTCTATATGTTTAGTTTTGCTTTGATGTGGACGATGGAAAAAACTGACCCTTACAACAACATTTTAGGTACTAATGAGTTCGAGGAGATTCAATAGTAGTTGATGAGTATTAAAGTGCGGCGAACGTGGGGTAAAAATGAGGTTTTGAAGACAATTTTGTAATAATAGAATTTTCGCAATATTTCTATGTCTATTTTTAAATATTTCGTCACCAAACTTTAAAATGCACTCATTCTAGAAATACGGAAGTGAATTTCCTTCCATTATGAATACTTGCTTTTTGTTTGTTTTAGTTTTTGAATAAACATTTTTTAATAATATTAAATAAATGTGATTGTTATTAATTATTTAAATGGATAAATGTTAGATATTCTCACAAAAAAAAATTATCGTAAATTTTTCTAAAAGTATTTTTAAGTAACGTTTTGGATAAAAGAAATCTGGGGCATTACAACAAACATATAATTGCTCTTGTCAATTCTATTACTCCTTTTGTCCCTAATTATAAGCACTGTTTTTTTAACATTTTGTATCTAAAATGAACTCCTTTTAAATTACTAGAAGTATTTATTTTCTTTTTCAAAATATATTCCTAATAAATGTACTACTAATTTATCTTAGTTAATAAAAAGTCGAATTTGAGCATGTAACACCCGAAATTTTATAATTAACTATTTTATTAATTAAATAGGATTTAGATAATTAGTTGTGCTAAAATTATTTTAGAATATATGTTGATAAATTTGATGATTAATTTTCTTTATATGTATATTTTCTATAATGTGTTAATCTTCTATATATTTGAATAAATGAGGGATATAAATAATAAAATATTATATTTTATATATTTTTCTAAAAACAATAGTATTTTAGTGTAAATATTTTACAGAATAAGATTTAGGCGATTTTACGTGTGTATGTAAGTTTGTAATTAATGTGATATTTTCTTCTACACTTGACTAATATTAAATGTTTACTTAATTATATTTAATTAATTCTAAATATATTTTATTTTAATTATTTATTTTATAAATAATTATCTTAGGATAGTAGTAATATTGTGTTTAATTTTCTTTATTTTTATATACTTGTTATGATATTGTGATTAATATAAAATATTGATGTTATTTATTTATTTTATAATTTTGACCATTCTCTAATGATTGTATTATTATATTGTGAGTATTTTGAAAAACAAGTATAATTATAGTCATTACCTTGAAAATGAGAATTTCGGTTATAAGTAATATGTTTTTCTTTTATTAAAAGTTAATTGTTCTAATTACTCTAATTGATTATATATTAGTTCTAAAATAGTAGTAATGTTTTGAAAATTAAATAATGTTTGGAGTAGTATTAAAAATGAGATTAAGTAACTATTAATGTTGTTTTAGCAAAATAATAATAATAATAATAATAATAATAGTAAAACATAAAATAATAAGAAAAGGAGATGAACTTCAGCAGCCGCCATAAAAGGAACACGACAACTAGTCTATCGTTTGACACTCGTGATCGATAACTGTTCCAAACAACTTTCTCGGTTGTCGTTCAAATTTCAATATGTTGTTTCACTCATTTAGTTAGTCAATTAACATTCTTTTCCAGATTTTTAACCATCCCAATTTGTCTCTAAAATACCTCGACCTCTCCGTTTATGGAATTCGTTATTTTGCCTTGTTCTTCTTCAACTTGTGTTACATCCTGACTAAGAGATTGGCATTTGCTTCCTAGACCTGCTTATTTTCTTCATATGTTTCCTTGTTGGTGCACTTATCAAAATCTTTGAACGTGATTGAATTTATCATAAAGGTTCTAGCTTTATGATGCATCTTATACTGTTCCTTTTGCTCAGCATTAATTTCTTTTCTAGATAACTCTATGCCATCAGCATTTTTTGGAGCAGTGAACCCATCTTCAATCAAATTCCAAAGTTTAGGATCTAGAGAAATGAATAAGCTTATAAGTTTATCTTACCAGTACTCAAAGTGTTCCCCATCGAACAAAGGAGGTTTGTTGACATTTCCTCCCATTGCCTCATCACCACAATTAGACATATTTGAAAGGTGGACCTTTTCTAAAACGTTGTAAAGTTCTCAAGCCTTGAGATCGAGCTCTTATGCCAATTGTAGGTGGAAATACACAAGAAAGGGAGATTGAATTGTGTATACGATTTAAAAAAAAATTACTAACTAAAGGTGAAAAATAATAGTGATTAAAAATCAGAGGCTGAGGCAGTAAACAGAAGGAAGGAAAAAGACACACTGATTTATCTTGGTTCACTACCAATCCAGTAGCTACGTCATGTCCCTTCACCTAGATCTCCTTCATCCAATCCCAACACAGTGATGGACGCGCTTCCTCTGATTGGGGCGCTTCCTCTTATCTGAGGCGCTTCCTCTAATCCTGAGCGCTTCCTCTGATCCAGTGCTTTCTTCTATTTTATTTTTTACACACTCAATTAAATTATTAGTGCATTAAATTGTTCCATAAAATACATTTTGTTATCATCAAAACAAGATAAATAATTGTTCTATAAGCCATCCAGGTGCTAACAAATGCGACCCATGCAAATGCATGAGTAATTTGCTAATATTGTATTAAAAATGAACTCCCTAATTAACAAATGTTCTCATTCATATATTTGCTCTTGTCAATTGTATTACTTCTTTTGTCCCTAATTATAAGCACCATTTTTGAAAATTTTGTCTGTAAAATGAGCTCCCTTTCAATTTACTAGATGTATTTATTTACTTTTTCAAAATATATCCTTAACTAATACTACTAATTTATCTTAGTTAATAAAAAGTCAAAGTTGAGCAAATCCATATACAAAAGGTATTTTAGGAACATTCACACACGAAATTAAGAAATTAAATTAAATATTAACTTTTTATGAAATATATATATATATATATATATATATATATATATATATATATATATATATATATATATATATTATAGAATGTCTTCAAGATGAAATTTGAAGAAGATGATAACACACTGATTTTAACTTACTATA
>JBBPBO010001984.1:55500741-55601239 GCA_037974295.1 Cicer cuneatum
TTATAAAATATATATATATATATATATATATATATATATATATATATATATATATATATATATATATATTATAGAATGTCTTCAAGATGAAATTTGAAGAAGATGATAACACACTGATTTTAACTTACTATAAAAAATACATAAGACATATATTTATCACTATTCAATAAGTTGTAAGTTACTCTTCATGTATCAAACAGTTAAAAAAATAATGTGTATTTGAATATTAGTATGTATTTTGAATATATTTTATATAAAAGTGTTTGAAAAATTCTAATACACTAACAAGAATATAGTATTGTATCAACCATACACAAGACCATTGCTCGTTAGTAATGCATAAAATGATATAATGGTATTATATCATACGATATTTGTTAATTAAAGTTGATTTTTTATACACAAACACACACAGATATATAATAATAATAATAATAATAATAATAATAATAATAATAATAATAATAATAATAATAATAATAATAATAAAAATAATAATAATAATAAAAGTATATATCTATGAATATATTATATTTAGAAATGTAAAAGAAAATATTATATTTAAATATTAGTACAACAATATGTATCTTAATATAGTAACCAACGAAGTATAACCTATGCAAATGCAAAAGGCCAATTTGGAATTTCTCTAAAGCAAGGAGCTCGATGGATTCAAGTGTCAAAAGTTGGGACCATTTTGGATAATTGGTAGTAGAACAGTGAATATAAAACACACTTGGCCTTAAATTAAAATGAAATGCATTTGTTCATTCTGATCCATACATGCTGCATGTGTTAGTTGGTCTAGTATGATCAAATTTGTTTTTGTTATGAACTTGGCTATTTAAGTCTATCTAGCGTTGGATTGGAATTGTCCAAGTAAAATGAGAGTTAATCTATTATATTTTGTTTTCTTTCAAAACAAATTAAGAGATCTGGGCAAATTTATAGAATGTTTACAAATACATAATAAATCACATAAAAATTATTACAAACTTATAAAACAC
The DNA here is from genome assembly GCA_037974295.1 of Cicer cuneatum. Taxonomy (NCBI): domain Eukaryota; kingdom Viridiplantae; phylum Streptophyta; class Magnoliopsida; order Fabales; family Fabaceae; genus Cicer; species Cicer cuneatum. Next base: position 55,501,749 of record JBBPBO010001984.1, read on the forward strand.
ATAATTATCAAATCTAATCCAAACAAGGTTCAATTTAGTTTTCTAAGTGAAAGAAAACATGATGGAATCTATAAGAGATTTACATCATAAATTTGTTGGACATATAGTATTGTGAAATAAAATAATAACATATTAAGAGCATTTTATGACGATGTTTTTATGTTTCCACTTTACGTAGAATTATATGTGCACCATGTTGTGGTCGAAGAGTAATCACTGTGGTTGGAGCATGAGAATAGGTTGGAGAAAGTTCAAATGAGAAATGTTGCAAAATCATTGCCATGGCCATCTTTGCTTCTAATAGGGAAAAGTTTTGTCCAACACAAATTCTAGGACCCCATCCAAATGGAAAAAATGAAACTCTACCATTTGTTGCTTTGGAAACTCCTCCAGAAAATCTCTCCGGATTAAACATTGTAGCATCATCACCCCATAATTTTGTGTCATGGTGTAACAAAATAATTGGTAAAAAAACCTCCACTCCACCAGGTAATATTAAGTTTCCAAGTTTCATATCTTTGTCGATCTTTCTAGTAAGGCCAATTACAGGAGGATATAATCTAAGAACCTCATACAAAATCATGGTAACCTGCCATAAAACAATTTATACTAGTGGTAAGTATATATCAAGGTTATTGAAAAATAAATAATTTAGCCTCTAAGTCTCATCTTTAGGACAATAATACAATACTTACAATCTTTAGGTTACTTAACCCATCAAAATCTGGATTTTTGTTGCCAAAGACATTAAACACTTCTTCTCTTGCACGTGCTTGCCAATCAGAGTACCTACTCAACAATATCATTGTCCAAACAAGCAAAACAGAAGTTGTCTCTTGCCCTGCAAAGTAGAACAACTTGCATTCCTCGATTACATCTTCAATATTCATACCTGCATTCTTGTTGTTTCCGTGTTCTTTAATTTCCTTGTGGTTTGACTCTAGAAGAATACCTAATAAATCATTCTTATTAGCTTCACCTGCCTTTAGTCTTTTCTCCCTCTTATTTATCATATCTTTAAGCGAAGATTTTATATCTTTGTCAACTTCATTCATCCTCCTATGGACAATAGTAGGTACAAACCTACACATAAAAATGCCAATTGTGTCACCATCTTTTTTATACTAATAAATGTTATTTTCCAATCATTTATTTTTTTGTTTGAAATATATGTTTATAGATATTTAGATTAGGTGCAATCAAAGTAGATGCAGTCAATTGCGGTCAGCATCTCAAAATCGTCTCATCAGAGATCATATGACTTAAATCTTAAAACAATATTTTATTTTTGTTTAATTTAATATTCTGATGTTGAAATTCTGACCATTTAATTTGTGACTGTCAACTACGTGACTAGACAAACTTGTGACTGCAGACAAGCCGAATCCGTGTTTATACTTAATTAAGTTATAATAAGCTTGATCTTGCTTTAGTAATCAAGCACTATAATGTAAACATTAGTACATAATACCTCCATAAAGGGATGAAAGATTTCATTACAACTTTGGTTATAAGTTCAGCTTGTTCTCTTTGAAGTTGAAATATTCTTTTTCCTTCTTCATAACTACTTCCAAATGCTGTTCGAGAAATAGCATCACTAGTCATATTCTGAAGGGAAGGCCATATGTCTATTTCACATGATCCATCTGAAGACAATATTTCCTCCCATTCACTAATCAAATCATTGCAACTTGTGAAGAAACTTGGTGTCATAATCTGTGGTGTAATAATAATGAAATTACTAAGAGTTCAAATTTCATGTCAAGTCGAGTGCATAAAAATTCAGATTTCTAAGCATGTTACTTAGAAACAAAACTATATAGTCCGCATAAAATTACTTTGAATGATAACCAATAATAAAATGATGGCTTTGTAATTATTTGAATATATTTAACATTTTTTTTATATTTTTTGTTTTAAAAGCATCAATAATCAATGTTATTTAAACATTTAACATTGATTATTAAGTTTCATTTCTAAACATTGAATAAGATTTTAACATTTCTAAACGTTTAATAAAGGAAAACTAACCTTCAATTTTTCTAATAGGAAAGCAGAGTTGATTAGCTTTCTATGCTTGCTCCACTTGTCTCCGTCGTAGCTAGCAAGACCACTAGCTAGCAACTTGAAAATCTTATAATTGGTTTTTGGGAAGTCAGAGATCTTGTTCAATACATCTTTTATGAGCTCAGGTTCTGTAAGAGTCACCCTTGGTTTTGTTCCAAACCAAATGAATGAATTCTTCCCTGCATACAATTTGCAACTCCATAAGAAGGTTTAACTATATTGCTAAAAAAAATCAGTGATGGAAGAGAACGGGAAACTTTTATTTTGTGCTAGTTATTCTATAGTTATTCTAAATGGTAGCTTCTTTTTTCACATTATTTATTATTTATATATGTTTTAAAAAATGTTCGAAAAAATCTCCTATCAATATGTTCGGAGATTGGCTAATTTGAACGTAATTTTTTATGAAATTACATTTTTAAATTGATCAAATCTAACAATAATTGGAAGTGAAGAAGAAACTCTCGTTTTAAATTGATATTGAGATAGAAACTATAAGAAACAAATTGATATTGAGATAGAAACTACGAGAAACAGATAACTCCGTTGATTTTGTTTGTCCCATTAAGATAAAATGAGTTGAGATGGTTAGAATTATTGGAGAGTTCTACCTAAATCACCTTCATAAATGGTATCGTGGTCTACTTTATATTAATATTTAAAAATTATTGAAATTTAATGACTTAAAAATAGTTCTTGATTTTGAAATTGATCAAAAATAATTTTGAAGTTCATGAAGAATTAAGAACCAAAAATAAAAACGAAATTTTTTTAAATAATTAAAATTTGATTAAATTTTTTATAAAAAGTTTATAGACACTAAAAACGTATTTAATTTTAAAAAATATAAGACTAAAATACACTTTTAGTATTTTAAATTTAATCAATTTCCGCTTACTTCGTTTAAGTTTTTTTTTATTTTATTTAATCTTTTAAATTACATGTTACATGTTATTTGCTATATTAACCATTAGATTATAGTCCGCTTATAGAAATTTATTTTTTATTAGTTTTTTAAAAAAATTGTCACTCCGTTACCATGATTACTTTCCAGGGTCCATTTAGCCTGGTCAATGGATATATTGGTCTATGATGGATTATTTTTTTATATTTTGATTTAATTATCCACCATATCTTATCATGGATCATTTACATTAAATCTAACCCAACAACTTTGATAATTTCTCCTATCTCTTTCTCTTCTCCATCCCCTGCTACCCATTCACTGCTTCCACATCAACGATTTTAAAGCTAAAAATCAGAGGGGAAAAAAGGTCAGGTATTGGTGTTTGTAATACTTACAATCAGATACGAAGTATTTTGTTGTCATAAAGACACATAAGCGTGTATATATAAGTGTTGTTTTTTTCTTTTCTAGTTTTGTTTTGTTTCTTGTTACTGAACCTCTTCCCAATCCAAACAATATTAGTGGATTGTAAAATATTGATTCAATAAAAAACTACCAAAATGATGGGCACCCTTGAGAATTAAAATTAAAATTCAATCAAACTTAATAAATTTACCCTTTTGATTGTTCTTCATGTTTTTTGAGATCAGAAGAAATAGTGATTTCCAATTACTCCATTAAATAAAAATCCAATTTTTTCATGTCTTCATTCTATATTTAGATCTAGTTTTTATTTATAAAAGATCTAATTGTTGAAGGATTGATTCGGGGTTGTCTTTTTCTATTGACGTTGAGAAGTTGCTTAAAGAAGGGAAAACATTTGTACGGAAAGAAAGAAAAAAGAAGGTAGAAATATGCAGAAAAATGGAAAAGACCAAAGAGAAAGTGTGAAAAGATGACAAGACATTTAGAAATAAGAAGATTGGGCAAAGAACAAACATACCGTGAATTTTAACACTTTGTTGTATGTAAGGAAAGACACGTGGCACTATATCATCCGACAGATTCATGGATTTGGTTTTGGCTTCATTTTCCATCTTAAAAAGATCCTTTAAGTCACCAACCAAAAATCTATAAGGATTCCCTTGAACCCCTTGTTCTCTTAACAACTTCTCTAACTTCTTTGGCTTCAACCACAACAAATTCAACATCTTCCATGCCCACAAAATTGCAATTGTCACAATGATGAGACTTATGCTTGAAGTTGTGGTCCAATTTACTTCCATTTATTTGTTCCTAATTGATGGAGCAAAGAAGAAAGTTTGTAAATATGAAATCAAAACTATGGTTTTTATAGAATTTGGGAGGTATAAACTATGAAGTCTTGCACAATTCTCTATGTTATCCTTTTGTTCTTTTGTCTTTGGCTTTGTTTGTTTGCATTACTATCAACAAGCATATATAAGCCGCTTATCAACAAAATAAAAAAACACAGATAAGCTTTTTTGTCTTATATAAAATATATTTCACATATATAGTATGAATATATTTTATTATAATTTTTTGTTTTTATTTTTTAAATTAGGAAGGAGAAATTATTATATGACCAACTTAAAACTATCCTAAATATAATTTGAATTTTATCCATTAAAATTATAAAATTAAACTCTTATAATTAAAATGATGAATTTTGATTTTTCAATTACTAAAAGAAATACAAATTCACAATGCCAAAAACATGGAGCAATAAGAACATTTGAATAACGGATAGAGTATGTTGCATTACATGTAAAAACACAATTTTAAGTGTCGGTGAAATATATTGGTCCTTTTTATTATTAGGAATTAAATTTTGTCCGTTTACAACATTTACCTATCCTATACACTAACTCAAATTCTAGTAGTAAGAAAACAATTATCTAAATTTATATATATATATATATATATATATATATAAGATGCTATAAAAATTTGGAGCATCAGGAGGGATGGTGCAAATAGCATAAGGGAAGCCCTATCCAATATGGACGAGAGTGCAAGGATTGAAGGGATGAACCGGCTTATCATGATAACATTGGGTAACTAAAGTAAAAATGAGATGGGTCTAAGATCCCAAAAATAAATGAGTTTTCTATTTGTCACCTCTTCACCTATATCTCCTACCCCTTTAATACATTTAAAGGAATTATTTTATCTTTTTTATTATATATAAAAATTTAATTTTTTTTTCTTTTCACTCACACATTCCAAACTTTAGTAAAAATTATTAGAAAATTTTCAAATTTTTTATCTTTGGTTGATTATCAAATTTTCGAAATACAAAATGAGTTTCTTTTCGAAAGTTTAAATTAATTTGTAATTTTTGAAATTTTCCCCTTTAACAAAAATTTAGAAATGCAAAGTTTCGAAACTTTCAAAATTTTAAAACATGAATTTTTTCGAAACGTAATTTTAAATTTCGAAACTTTCAAAGAAGATGAAAGTTTCAAAAATTTAGAATTTTACTCAAATTTTTAAAATGTAAATTTTGTTTCAAAATAGTTACATTATTTTTGTTGGAATTTCCTATTTAAAAAATTTTCCATTCTAGAATTTCTTATTTCTATTTCGAAAATTTATTATATCTATTTTGGAATTTCCTATTTCGAAAGTTTTCTATTCTAAAATTTCCTATTTCCGAAATTTCGTATTGTTTAAAACTTTCAAAAAAACTTTGAAAAACAGAAAATTACGTTTCCAATGTTTTAAATTAATCAAAAAAATTTAAAAGTTTGAATTAATTTGAAATTTTCGAAGCTACCTTTAACAAAAATTTAAAATATGATTTTGTTTTGAAAGTTTTCGAAAATCAAATCATCGAAACGTAATTTTATATTTCGAACTTTCAAAGAAGTTGAAAGTTTTCAATGTTTCGAAAGTTTAGAATTTTACTCAAATTTTCGAAATGTAAATTTTGTTTCAAAATAATGACATTATTTTTTTGAAATTTTCTATTTCGATAATTTCCTATTCTATTTCAAAAATATCTAAATTTTTAAAATTTTCTTTTTTGAAAATTTCCTATTCTAAAATTTTCTATTTTTATATATAGTAAAAGAGATAAAATAGTCTCTTTAAGTATATTGAAAGGGTGAGATACGACAAGTAAAAAACTCAAAATAAATGTGAATAAGTATCAAAATCCAAAAAGTAGTGAAGTATTGATAGGACAATCAAGAATATGAAACACACTAGGTTGCTCCAAAAACAATATGAAACACACTAGGCCTTAAACTAAAATGAAAGTTATATACCAAAAAATAAAATGAAAGTAAAAAACCCTCTAAAAATCATTTATCTTATTTAATTATAACACTTTTGTTCTTTATTTTTTTTTATTTAAGTCACTTATCTTTTAAAATATACACAAAATTATTATTTTTTTATATATATTTTTTGAAAAATACATTGGTGTGCCTTAAAATTATTCATGTGGCATGTCCACGTGAGATTATTATTATTAAAAATATCCGCAACTAATTTACACGCGGATTTTAAAATCCTCATAAAATAATGGAAACTCAAATCCGCAGAAAAATCCACAAATAATTCATTTCCGGTTATTTTTTAACACAAATCCTCGGGTAAAAATTTTATTTCTAGTTTTAATATGTTAATGTACAACTTCAGTGATATTTTTTTAATATTAACATTTATATATTCCGTGATACTTATTTTTATTTCTTTTAATTTGATAAAACTGTTAAATGATATTTATTTTTTATGATCATATTCTTTATTTATACAATAAAAAATCACCATAGTATCATTAATCAATGTAAAAGAACGGTGATTTTCCATTTTTTAAATGACGTGACATAGGATCTCATTATGTACAACTATCTAGATGCATTAGTTATTTAATTTCTATTAACTAAATTACAATGAATAATTTTAGAAGTTGAAACAAAAGTTTTTAGAGGGTTACATGTAATTTCATGTGTATTAAGCATTCAACATCATTATATCATGTGCAACATCGTTTAACTATGTTAGATACTTTTTATTTAGTTTAAAAATTCGAAGGAGGGACTAAAATTGTTGTATTTTAAAATAGGAGGAAAAAAATCACGAATTAGTGAAAATAAATGGACCAAAACTGCAAATAAATCTTGAGAGTAAGGGATGAAAAAATTGATCAAGATGAAGAATACTAAAATTTTAATTTGGGGTTTTTTTATATTTCTTTTATTTTCTTTACAAATATTTTTTTTATAGTGATTATCCCCTTCTCCGTTCACAACTCTTCATCTCTTTTCATTAATTGTCTCGAGCTTTTAAATTGTTCCACGTGTCATAGTGGCTGTCAAATCTCTATGCATATTTCCATCTCACTTTTTCGTTTCTCTCCATGCTCGCATCATTATTTTTTCTTGTCATAGTGGCTGTCAAATCTCTGTGCATATTTCCATCTCACTTTTTCGTTTCTCTCCATGCTCGCATCATTATTTTTTCTTTTTGCAAACGAATTCGAAAAATATGGCTATTTATACCTCTAATGTTTTTTAGTTTCCCTATCCATGTTTTTCCTTTATCTCCCAAAACTTCATGTGTTGTCTTAAACTTCTTTCAAACTCTTCTACTATGGATGTTGGTTTATCTTCTGCAAAGAAAATGAAGTCAACTTCTTCTCCCGAGAAGAAGGAAATCCCACCATTTGAAGTTGACTCGATGGTGAGTGACATTTTCCTCGAACAACTCGAAACTCGGATTTCTCTTCAAGAAATTCACCACAAGTTGGACCTTTTCACTCCTCAAATGGAGGAAGCAACTGAGCTCTTTAGGAGTGTTGTTAGATGTCTTTAGATCTTATGTCTAGGATTAAATTCTTTTATGTTTTCATTCCTTTCCCTTATCAGGTTTTTTTGTCAATCTCTTTCTATTCTTGTTTTATCTTTTATTTGAGCAATTTACTTATGTTAAATATCTATATGTTCTGTGATGTTTGTTGAATTTTGTCTTTTCTTTACATGTCTATGTGTTGTGTGCGTGGTTGCTTGCAGTAATTCCTATGTCATTTGCATAATTCATTATTATGACAATTCTTTCAATTCACCATTGTTTTGAAAGGTTTAACATCCTTTAAAATTATGGTTTGTTCCATTAGACTTAACATCCTAAGAAGAACAATAATCTTAAGGCTTTACATCTTGAGGAATTGTAAATCATTAATCAGTAGACTTCATAAGAATGCAAAGGCTTAACATCCTAGAAATCTGAGAATTCAATTGAAAAAACTTGTCAAAATTATGATAGTGGGTGTATGCTTTATCTGTTTGCTTTTCTTTGTGTCTTTCCTCACTGGTAATTCTTTTTTTTTTTTAATCCTTATGTGTATCAAAAATATAAAATAACTTAATAAATTTGAAACTCTTGAAATTCATGTTGATCATAATCAAAAGGGAGTCCCAGAATATTGATTTAATAGTTTTTTTTTTAAGAAGTTCAAAGGATTATTGAGTTAAGCAATTTTTGGGTACTACTTTCAAGAAGGGCTTTCTTTTAAACTTTATTTTGTGAAAGAAAATTGTTCATTATTTGTATAGTTGCTTGTCATCATAAAAAAGAGAGAGATTGTTAGTGCAAAAGTAGTTGTAGCTACAATCCTCTGGTTGATATTTTGATAACAAAACAAACAAATAAAAACAATTATCCCCTAACAATAGTTGCTAAGTGTGCAGATTAAGTTAGAACACAAATATTTATATTAACGACTATCTATTTTTAGGTAGCATAAATTATCAGTAAATTAGAGATAATAATCTAAGTATATTTAACACAAAATATTATCGCCTAATAAGCAAAAAATTAAGTCTACTAATAGAGTAAGTCTTAATATGGTAATAAGAAACATTGCAACAAGCATGTGATAATCTACAATCAAAGTATTAAAGTCAAAGGAAATACATGTCGATGAGGGACCTTATGATCATAAAAGAAAAGAACGCTACAGTAAAATCTACCTCTCACTAAAGACACATGTTGATCGTTTAAGTCAAAGATCAAAAGAAGAAAGCTCTAAATAAAACATCTGTTAAAGTTAATATTCTGGTACAAGTTAAATCGTCTTATGAACAAAGAAAGAGAATTAGCTAATCAAGTGCACCATGACTCTGAAAAATTTGTTGAAGCTGTGTTTGGCTTGGTTAAACGCACTCTTAACACACATCTGCTGAATCTGATTACAAGTTCACTCTAATGATTTTACGTCAGATAATTCTAGTAAACCAGTTGACCGTCTGGTCAATGCTATAGAAAGAAAACACAATAAATGAGGGGGGGATTTGAATTGTGTTTTGTTTCAAAAATTTAATTAAAAACTAGTGCTATTGAATGCAGAAATAAGTAAAACGAAAAGTAAGGAGATAATGAGAGAAACATATACCAATTTATCCTATTTCACCACCAACACTGTAGCTACGTCCATTCCTTTCACACAAAAGGATTTAATCCACTATTCACCAATAGTATCACAAGTCCACGTAACACACTCTAGTCAAACTGACTGTGTTCATGTCTTCTCAACTTTCTAACTTAGTATGGTAAAATTATTGAGGGTAGCAACCACTACTAAGCCAAGTTACAATAGTGCTTAGATTGAGTTTCTGAAGAACTCTCACAAGAGTGTGCTACACAAATTGCTTTCAAAAGGTATTTTAGGTTTCTCATCACTTAGAGCTAATACAAGAGTTTTTCACGAGTTTGTATATGTGACAACAATAATTTTTCTGTTGTTGTTTTTGTGTTGTCTTTATAGAGAGAGAAACACAAGAAATGAGGGGTTTGAATTGCTTTTTGTTTCAAAAACATAATTAAAAACAAATTGAAATACTAGTTGTGTTTGAAAATAGGAATAAGTAAAACGATAAGTAAAGAGATAAAAGAGAAACACAAGCCATATTATCTAGGTTCACCATAAATACGGTAGCTACGTTCAGTCCCTTCACACAGAAGGATTTAATCCACTATTCACCAATAATATCACAACTCCACTGGACACATTCTAGTCAAACTGACTATGTTCAAGTATTTTCAATCTTCTAACTTAGTACGGTGGAGCTAATGAAGGTGGCAACCACTATTGGACTAGGTTACAAAAATGTCTAGATTGGTTTTCTGACGAACTCTCACATAAGAGTGTTTACACAAATTGCGCTCAAAATGTATTTTAGGTTTCTAAGCATGTAAGACCCATAATTTTAAATTATTTTATGGATTAAGTATCAAAAATGTTTTGTGAGATGTTTGTAATATGATTAATATATGTATATATTTATCATACCAAATTGAAGATTTGTTAGAGAATGGATTTATCAGACCAAGTGTGTCACTATGGGGAGCTCCGGTGTTGTTGGTTACGAAGAAGGACGGAAAATTGCGCTTATGTGTGGATTATAGGCAACTTAACAAGGCAACTATTAAGAATCGTTATCCTTTACCACGTATCGATGATTTGATGGATCAAATAAAAGGAGCCGCGGTGTTTTCAAAGATTGATTTGATGTCAGGTTATCATCATATTCAAGTAAGAGAATGAGACATTCAAAAGACTGTTTTCAGAACCCGTTACGGACATTATGAATATCTTGTTATGCCATTTGGAGTTACCAATGCACCAGCGATTTTTATGGATTACATGAATAGAATCTTTAGCCCATTTCTGGATAAATTTGTTGTGGTGTTCATCGATGACATATTCATTTATTCAAGGAATGAGGAAGAACACGGAGAGCATTTACGTGAAGTTCTTGAAGTTTTACGCGAGAAGCAATTGTATGCCAATCTGTCGAAGTGCGAGTTTTGGCTAGAAAAAGTGAACTTCTTGGGACATGTGATAACCAAAGAAGGAATCGCTGTGGATCCGGCAAAGATTGAGGCAGTCCTTGCTTGGAAACTGCCTCAGACTATAACAGACATACGAAGTTTTGTTGGACTGGAAGGATACTACGAGAGGTTTATTAAAGGATTTGCTAATATTGTAGTTCCATTGACACAACTCACTAGAAAGAATCAGTCGTTCGCATGGACAGAGAAGTGTGAGGAAAATTTTCAGTTACTTAAGGAAAAGCTGACAACCTCACCAATATTAGTCTTACCACAACCAGAAGAACCATATGAGGTTTACTGTGATGCATCTCACCAAGGGTTGGGATGTGTTCTAATGCAACACAAGAAGGTTGTAGCCTACGCCTCAAGACAATTGAAAATTCACGAACGAAACAATCCTACTCATGATTTAGAGTTTGCTGCTGTAGTTTTTGCATTAAAGATCTGGAGGCACTACTTATATGGATGCACGTTCATAGTGTTTAGTGACCATAAGAGTTTGAAGTATTTGTTTGATCAGAAGGAATTGAACATGCGCCAGAGAAGATGGATGGAGACTCTCAAGGATTTTGATTTTACATTGCAGTACCACTCTGGGAAAGCCAATGTGGTGGCTGATGCATTGAGTAGAAGAAGTGTGACAGTATCTTCAATAATAATGGCTAGACAACAAGAGTTGATGGAAACATTTAGAGACCTACACTTGGACGTAGAGTTTGCATCGAGAAGTTTAAAATGTGGGATGAAAAAATTTTGAGTGGTCTACTTGAGGACATTGCGAATTCTCAAGATGAGGCATTAATCCAAGAGAAGAGGAACCTAATAGTGCAAGGAAAGATGAGTGAGTTTAAAATTGGACCGGATAATATTTTGAGATGTAATGGGAGGATTTGTGTACCGGCAGTTGCAGATCTGAGGAGAAGGATTTTGGAGGAGGCTCATAAGAGCAAATTGAGTATCCATCTCGGAGCGACAAAGATGTATAAGGACTTAAGACAAAATTACTGGTGGCCAGGAATGAAGAGGCATGTAGCGGAGTATGTATCAACTTGTTTAACTTGCCATAAAGCGAAAGTGGAACATCAGCGACCAGCTGGAATGTTACAACCTTTGGATATACCTGAATGGAAGTGGGACAGCATTTCCATGGACTTTATAATTGGATTTCCGAAAACAAGGAGAAAGAATGATTCTATTTGGGTGATAGTAGATCAATTAACTAAATCCGCACATTTCTTACCCGTAAAGACCACCTATAAGGTAGATAAGCTGACAGAGATCTACATTTGCGGAAATTGTCAGATTACACGGAGTACCGTCGAGTATCATATCGGACCGTGACCCAAAATTCACATCTCACTTTTGGGGAGTGTTGCATGAAGTGTTGAGAACGAAACTTAGATTGAGTTCAGCATACCATCCGCAAACAGACGAACAGATTGAGAGAACAAATCAGTCCTTGGAAGATCTATTGAGAGCATGTGTATTAGATGATAAAGGAAGTTGGGATGATGTATTGCCATTGATTGATTTTACTTACAATAATAGTTTTCACGCAAGTATTGGAATGGCACCATATGAGGCTTTGTATGGACGCAAGTGCCAGACGCCTTTATGCTGGTATAAGGATGGAGAGAGTATGATTGTAGGACCTGAGATGGTGCAACAGACTACAGAGAAGGTCAAGAAGATAAAAGAGAAAATGAAGATCTCACAGGACCGTCAGAGGAGTTATGCGGACAAAAGTCATAGACCTTTGGAATTCGAGCAGGGTGATCATGTGTTTCTAAGGGTCACACCTACAACTAGAGTTGGCAGGGCCATTAAATCAAGAAAATTGACTCCGAAATTTATTGGACCATACCAAATTATTGCACGAATTGGACCAGTGGCTTATCGAATTGCTTTACCTCCAATACTGTCCAATATCCATGACGTATTTCACGTGTCACAGTTAAGGAAATATATATTTCGGATCCGTCACATGTGATCGAACCAGACACAATTCAACTAAAGGATAACCTGTCATTTGAAGTACTACCTGTAAGAATTGAGGACATGAAGATTAAACAGTTAAGGAACAAGGAAGTTTCGCTAGTCAAAGTGATTTGGAATCCAACTACTGAGACGCAACTTGGGAACTAGTGAGTAAGATGAGGGAACAACATCCTGATTTGTTTATCGACGCATAGTTTCGAGGACGAAACTAAATTTATGGGGTAGTAATGTAAGACCCTTAATTTTAAATTATTTTATGGATTAAGTATCAAAAATATTTTGTGAGATGTTTGTAATATGATTAATATTTGTATATATTATAATTACGACTAAAATTATTTGTCGAAAAATAATTTAATTATATTACGAGGAATTTAATACCGAACAGTTATCAAATTGTATTTGTCAATAGAGTTGCGACGGGAGTATTTACTTAATTGTGGGTTAGTTTTAATATATATATATATATATATATATATATATATATATTTATACAGTTGGCGGAAGTATAATATACATATATAATACTGAGTGAGTAAGTAGTATATATATATATATGTGTGAGAAAGGAAAACAAAATCAGAAAGAAAGAAAAAGAAAAAAAAAACATCTTTCTCCTACCTGCCACGCACCATTCTTTCCTTATCCTTTCTTTTCTGTTTGTGTTGGTAGTAAGAAAAACCAAACTCAAATCCTAGATTACTTAAAAATCTAAGCTTCCATTCGAGAAGTGTCAAGAGGGAAAGTTACTCCTTCCACGTTACGGTGCTAGTAAGCTAACTTTGGTAGCGACGACGCGAACGAGAGTTTCACCGTATTTGATCGCGGTAACGAAAACAGTTGAGAAAGTGTAACGAAAGTAAGGGGCTCCTTCCAAATTTTTAGTTTGCATGTAGGAACTCTAAATGTATGTTTGATGGATGATTAATGTGTTATCTTTGTTGAAAAGTTATGTTATGTTTTGATGATAAAAATGTCATTGTTGTGTTGTTGATGATCAAGACTCATTTTTGTTGAGATATTGTTGTTGATGACGTTGTTGTTGTGTTGATGATGTTATTGTTGTTGTTGAGAGATCGATTGTTGTGGTATTTGCGGTTATTTTCAAAGAAAAGAGTTTGAGCTCAAGTCGAAATTTACTTAAAAAAAAATACGATTAAAAAGAAAAAATAGAATCTCAAATCCTGTAGTTATCAGGAATCCTTTCTCCTCTTTTTTTATTTACAAAGAATCCGCTACCATATCAACAATTCCGTAGGCTTGAGCTTCTTCTGCTGACATATAAAGATCCCTTTCCATGTCTTTGGATATCTGCCATGAAGGTTTGCCTGTTCTTTGTGCATAAATATTTGTCATAGTTTTGCAGCAGCCGTTTCCAGCTGTTGTCCCCCTCCCAAGGGCAGGTTCTTACGCGTTACTCACCCGTCCGCCACTGGAAACACCACTTCCCATCCGACTTGCATGTGTAAAGCATGCCGCCAGCGTTCATCCTGAGCCAGGATCAAACTCTCCATGAGATTCCTAGTTGCATTACTTATAGCTTCCTTGCCTGTTTTCAAAGATGTATTCGAATACGACACTAGCGTATTCGAATACACTTCTACAAAGTTTAGTTTTTATTCAAATTTTGAACTTCGTGTTCGAATACGACACCTCGTATTCAAACACAAAACTGGAAATTTTGCTACTAACTTAGCATCTGTATTCGGCTACGACACCTCGTATTCGAATACATAACTGGAAATTTTGCTACTGACTTAACATCTGTATTCGGCTACGACACCTCGTATTCGAATACAGAACTAGAAATTTTGCTACTAACTTAGCATCTGTATTCGGCTACAAGAAACTGTATTCGAATACAACCTGTATTTTTGTCAAAAATTCTATTTTTAAATATTTGTTCATGCACTTAATCACTTGAAAAACATTTTTAAGGCATATAATAAATTATATGAGGTTCTTTTGAGATTGTTTATGTAATGGTGGTGAAGTTTTCGGGTTTCATATTTGCATTTACGTACTGATTTAAGTGAAGAGAAACAGAGTACGCTCATGCATTGCATAGTTAAGTGGTGACCGCGATAGGCCACAGAGTTGAGCGGTGACCGTGATGGGTCATGAAGTTAAGTAGTGACCGTGATGAGATTTATACTAGATTTTTTTGAATAAAATTTGCAGTGGATAAAGAAAATATATTTTCAAGAAAATAAGAATTTTTATAACTAATTAGGGATATTACGTTCCTCTGAACACACATGTAAAAGTTCAACTTTATTTCTTAATCAAAACAATGCAATCTCAATGAACTTGACTTAACTATAATTTCTTGATATAATTTCAAAAACTTACTAGTACTTATAAGGTTTTCATACAAAAAGTCTTTTCTAATTAAATAAGTGAAAGTAAAATACAAATTACAACTCTTAATTCTCGGTATCACCTATCAGAGCAGAGTTTCTCCCAAATTTGAACTTCAAGACTCATTAACCTGTAATAACTGCGATTTCGCAAACGCAGGGCCAAACCACTCAAACACAAACAACGAAGGAGGTATGTTTCGAAATCATGTTGATAGTATAATATAAGTAAGAAGAACATGCAATTAATCATAATAAATCGTATCATTATACAAACATTCTTCAAGAAAAAAAATCACATTATAAAGTCAAAATCACTCAAGAGAAATCAATACATTTAACTATAACATCAAATCATTTAAGGGAAATTTATCGCACATGGTACCATTCTAACTCTAAAGTACTTGGTTAGGAGGCTTGATACTATGCCACCATCCCGGTGGATGGACAATTCAAATTAGTCATGTCCTCCTCGATCCCCTCAACTCATCCCGAGACACATATACGCAAAAGTCGAGGTAAACGTGTCTTGCATGGTAGCTCTCGATATTTTGAGTGCTACCTCCAAGTCACATAGGAATTCCCTATCCGAATACCTCCAAGGTCTAACAATCTTGCCCTAAGGCTCAACAGAAGACCGCCACGATCAAGCTCATTCAATTGAACTTCCCCGGAATCACTAGGTTTGTCAGGCCCTACCTATATGATGACAAAATGTTCTCCACTTCAAAAATTCACATCAACTTGAAATATTTCAAACATCTATTTTCTCCTCTCGTTATCCTAGACTACTCAATTAAGAGTATCATCTTTAGCACAAGTTGGAATCATCACTATTTCATCAATTATGGGGTACTTCAATATCCTCATCGCGAATTCATAACGTCACTATCATTAATCTTATCTCATCACATAAACTCATCAAAATTTTATAGCATCATTATCATTAATCATACATCATCACATAAACTTATCACAAATTTATAACATCATTATTAATAATTGTACATCATCATAATCACATAAACTTATCAAAATGCATCCATCTTTTATTATCACATCACATAAACCTGTCTATTCAATCATATACATAAAATTCATTCAACATCCAATATCACAACAATATCAAATACCACACATTTAACGAAACTAAATCAATCAACAACTTACAAATATTTCTATTCCCGTTCAATTCACAATATATTATACTCATGAATTCAAACGCTCTCTCACCCACGAATACGATTCCACGAGCAAACAACAACCTTTGTCCTCTGACTCTCTGTCCTTCAATCGTTCTAACTCGATAGTTTATGGGTAGATGTCAAAAATAAATTATGAGAAGACACTCTAAAAACTAAATTTCGAAATTAGGTCAAGGAAACTTACTATAAATCAAAAAACCAATATGTGGATATTGTAGCCACCTTTCACACGTTGGCGTTGATTTCACTTAAATTAGACTTACGGTGAAGAAGAACGGTGCAAAATAACGAATTCCACAAACGGATAAGTCATGTATTTTACAAAGAAATTGGGATGGTTAAAAATCTGGGAAAGTGTATTCAATTGACTAACTCAATGAGTTCAACAACAAACAAAAATTTGTACTAAAACGGAGAAAGTTTTCTGGAATAGTAATCGATCGGTGCCGATTTTCTTGTTTTTCTCTCTACTGTCGCGATTGTTCTTATCCTCCCCTCTGTTTCTCAAACTTTTTTCTTTCGTTTTCAATTAATTATTTATTTATTTATTTATTATTATTATTATTATTATTTAATTAGGTTTTTGTTTTCTAAATGGACCTAACCCATAAAACACATTTTACTCATTTCTTTTATTATTTTTTTAAGTAAACCAACAATTATCAAAACAAACTTTTTTTTAAACACAATTTAATTGCTAAAATATTACTAATATTGCAAAACTAATATTTTATAATATAAAGTAATTAATCTTTAAAATACATTAATAACCAAAATTCTCATATTCCAAATAATAACTATAATAAAACTTATTTTTCCAAATACTCAAATTAAAATATTACCATCATTAGAGAATAGTCGAAATTATAAAATAAATAAATATAACAACAACACTTTATATTAATTACTAAATCATAATAAATATATATATAAAATCACAATGTCATAACAAGTATATAAAAATAAAGGAAATCAAACACAATATCATTGTTATCCCAAGATAATTATTTATAAAATAAATAACTAAAAATATAAATTAGTTCTAAATAATTAAAATATAACTACGTGCATACTTAACATCAATCAAACGCACAAAAAAATATAACATTAATTGGGTACGCGTATATACACGTAAAATCGCCTAAATCTTATTCTTTGAAATATTAAACTAAAATACTATTTAGAAAAATATATATAAAATAATAAAATATAATATTTGTTATTTATATTATTCATTTAGTCCAATATGTATAAAAGTAGCACATCATCTAAAGCACCCATATAACGAAAACTAATCACGAAATTTATCAACATGTATTCTAAAATAATTTTAACACCAAAATAATTATTTAAAATCATATTAAGTTAATAAAATAGTTTATTATAAAATATGGGGTGTTACATGCCACCAGTGGGATAGTTTGCAGCGGCCTAAACCCTCACAAATTATTTTTTTTTATGAGTTTCATCATTTATGTTGGCATAAACCAACAAAAATGGTGTCTTTTTCCAGCTTCATCCTTTGTGGCGTGCCTTAAGCCCTCACAAATTTGTGACGGCTTCAGCCCTCACAATGGTATGTAGAAAACCTACATGTGTGGTCGTTTTGGCTGCCACAAAAGTTTGTGACTAGGTTATTTGTGACTGCCTTAGGCTGCCACAAATATGGTTGTTGGGTCGTCTTCCCCCCTTTTTGGGGGCTTTTGGCAGCCACAAAAGTAGTGTTTTTTAAAAGATCGCATGGTCCATAACAGAAGAATTGGTCCAGACATGGTCCAGATCAAAAGATCGCATGGTCCAGATCAGAAGATAACTTGGTCCAGAACAGAAGACATTTCTTTTATCACAAAACAATTAAGGGTCATTGCTCTTCAAACCAACTTTGTTCTAACAATCTCCCCCTTTTTCATGATGACATACATCTATTTTTGTGAACCATTTTTCTTTATAATAAATTGATAAGTGCAGAGTTGTTCAAAGTAAAGAAATAAAGCTCCCCATTAATATGATTAGCTTTTCAAAAAAAGAGTGGAGTATGAAATTCTAACAATAAGGGTTTGGTAAAAGATAAGAAATTATTCTCACAAACATATTTCCCCTTTTGTCATAAGACAAAAAAGTTTTAAATAGACGTAAAACACACAAAAAGATATAAAAGTTACAAAATAATTGCACTAAAGAGTGCATAGTACATGAGTGAGTGAAAAGCAATACAAAAAAAGAAGAAAAAAAATAAACTAAAGGTTGGAATTGTACAATCTAGCTAAGATCGGTCCTAAGGTATTCTAAATAGACTCTTGATTCTTGGTTGTTTGTTCAATGAATGCCTTCATTTTAGCTTTTAGTCGATCAAAGTCTTCCTTCTTTACAAACTGAGACGGGTCAATCGAAGGTGGAAAGGGAATGGCATAAGGGCCTTAAGAGGAAGACTATATAGAACATGAAGCAACAATAGTATGAACATCTAAGGGAGGAAACTCAACAAGTGGAATGATCAGAGGAAACTCAACAAGTGGAATGATCAGAGGAAAGTGTTGGAACCAAATTGGTTCTTCCAATTAAAGTTTTGATGTTCACAAAAGTATTTTGTGAAAATAACATATTTGACTTCGAAAAAGAATGCAAGAAATCATAGGATGGCATCACCAGAAGCCAAAATCAGAGGATGACGTCACCAGAGGATGATGTCACTAGATGATGACATCACCAAAAGATACCTCCAAAAGATATCACCAGAAGATATCAACGTCAGCAGAAGATGTCATTAGAGGATGACATCACCAAAAGATATAAATGTCACCAGAAGATACGGCCAGAAGATATCACTAGAGGATACATCCAGAGGATACCATAGGATGTCATCAGAGGATACATCCAGAGGATACCAAAAGATACCTCCAGAGGATACCAGAGCATATCACCAAAGGATCCCATGAGAAGCAAGAATTAGAGGATATCATCAGAGGGAAGAAACAATTACATTATCAGAGGATACCATTCGTGGCCTAGACCAGAAGGAAACGCTGTCCAGAAGGAGATGTGGCCCAGACCAGAAGGAAACCTTGTCCAGAAGGAGACGTGTCCCATACAAGAAGGAAACCTTGTCTAGAAGAAAACATGGTCTAGATCAGAGCAAACATGGTCTAGATCAGAGCAAACATGGTCTAGAAGGAGACTTGGTCCAGACCAGAAGGAAACATTATCCAGAAGATAACATGGTCCAGATCATAAGATAACTTGGTCCAGAACAGAAGACATGGTTCAGACTAGAAGATAGCATGGTCCATAACAGAAGAATTGGTCCAGACATGGTCCAGATCAAAAGATCGCATGGTCCAGATCAGAAGATAACTTGGTCCAGAACAGAAGACATGGTCTGGACTTAGTCTAGACCAGAAGATAGCATGGTCCATAACAGAAGAATTGGTCCAAACTTGGTCCAGATCAGAAGATCACACTAAAGGTGCAAATACGAGAAGGGGGGTTGAATTGTGTTTGACTAACTTGATTACTTTTTATGTTTTTGCAGTTTTATAACAAAACCTGATGTATGAATAAAACAGAGTTTGCAGTGGATATAAAGTAAATATAAAACTCAGAATTTTATACTGGTTCACCGTTAACTAAGCTACGTCCAGTCCCTTCACTTTGAAGGATTTCACTAATTCAAAAACCTTGAATTACAACAATACCACTGACCCTCCAAGTCAGTCTTCTCAAACAGTCTAACAATCCTAGACTTTTGAGGAAAAGAACCTTGAATCTAATTGCTAAGTAATCTGCTACTCCTTCTGACTCCCTCAGATTGTAGACTCTACTTCAACAACTTAGACCTAACACAAGGGAAAGAAAAACTTAGAGTACTTGCATATGGAAAGCGGATACTCACAATTGACCTCACTGAAAACTCAAGTATTTTGCTTTTGGAAGTGTATGACTCTCAAGTATTTTCGATGCAAAGTCTTCTGCCTTGAGCCTCCTTTTATAAATGAAGATTAGGGTCTCTTCCATGATTAAATGCGAGCTGTATCTTGTCTAGATTCCTTTGCAAAAATAACTTGGCCAATCAGGTTTCACATAAATAAAAAAGTATCTTTTTAGCTCCAGATATGCATTCGAAAATAACTTGGGCCAATCCTATTCTTGATTAATTCTAGAACAAATCTTTCTTCCCACCAATAGCTCTTGAATTCCCACAAGACTTCAATTTATTTTTGTATCAAATCCTCTTAATACTTTGATCAAATTTCTATTAAAATTTAATCAAGTCTTATTCGAATTTAATCAAGTGTCCATTGATTATCATCATGATTAAATCTGGATCGTATGATCTTCTAATCTCGACCACATCTGGACCATGCAATCTGATCTGTTGTGATCCTCTGATCTCGGCCAACACTGGACCACATCTTCTGATCTCAGCCAATCACTGGACCATATGATCTGACCTTCTGATCTCGGCCAACACTGGGCCATATGGTCTGATCTTCTGATCTCGGCCAACATTGGGCCATGATGCTTAAATCTGGACCATTGATCTGAACATTTTCCCTCTGATCTGGACCAATTCTGGACTGAGTCTGGATTGAATTAAATCTGGACATTTACCTTCTGATCTGGATCAGGTCTGGATTAAATCTGGATAATCATTTCTTCTGATCTGGACTAAGTTTCACGCTCTGGACTATGCTATCTTCTGGTCTGGACCAAGTCACTTGTTCTGGACCAGTTGTCTTCTGCTCTTATGAAGTCTGGATTAAGTTTGGACTGAATTTTATAATCACTGCCAAGCTATCTTCTGGTCAGAATAAATTCTAAACTAAGTATGACTTATGATTCCTTCTGCTCTAGACCAAGTCTCCCTCTGGCAGGGTTCCTTCTGGTCTGGACCAGGTCTCCTTCTAGACTCTGCTTCCTTCTGATCTGGGCCAAGAAAGATATCCTCTGATATCCTCTGGAGGTGTATCCTCTGGTGCCTTCTGTATGCATCCTCTGGTATCTTCTAGAGGTGTATCCTCTGGTCTGATTTTATCTTCTGGTAACTCATCTTCTGCCTCTGATAACTTCATCTTCTGGTGGCATTTAATATAATAATTCTAAGTACAAAATAAGATTACATGGAGTGCTTTTGTAAACATCAAAATCCTAAGTACTTAGAACCAACTTGGTTCCAACACACACTGTCCAGATCAGAAAACAAAATGATACAGATTAGATCAAATGGTCCAGACTTGGTCCAGATCAGCAAATCATAGGGTCCAGATTTTAAATCATGATGCAGATCAAGTAAAGACTTGATTAAAATTAGAAGAGGACTTGACTGAATTTTGAAAAAGATCTAATCATAGGCTTAAGAAGATTTGATTCAAAAATCAAAGAAGACCTAATGGAAATTCGAAGGAGATCTGAAGTAAAGAAGATTTGTTTTGAAATTAAAAGGAAACAGAATCGGGACTGAAGAATTTTCAAAGGAAATCTGAGCAGATTCAGGCAGCAGTAATATGCATCGAAAAACACAAGAACTCAAGCTTCAAATTCAAAGTTATCCGAGAGTTCAATAGAGAGAAATACTTGAGTGCAAAAGCAAAATTTTCTAAGTGTTTTCGAGAGTGAAACAGTGTAGCAATCAGCTTATCCAGAAACAACTTTGCAGAGTTTCAAACCCTTGTAATAAAACTTGTTAGAGGTGTAGATTCCTTCTTCAATCTAGGGTTGACAGATTGGTAGGAGAAGACTTGACTTGTAGGGTCAAGGTGTTGTTATCGTTCCTCAAAAGTCTGGGGTTGTCAGACTGTTTGGAAAGACTAACTTGGAGGGTCAGGTGTTGTAATTCAAAGGTTTTGAATTAGTGGATTAAAGCCTTCAAGATGAAGGGACCAAGATAAATTGATGTGTTCTTATGTTGTTATTATCCGCTGCTTAATCTGATTATTTATTCAACAAGTAACTTACATCAACATTCATCAAAAACAACAAAAGAATTCGAGTTTGGCAAACACAATTCAATCCCCCCTTCTCGTGTTTGCACCTTCAAAAAGTTCAATGGTGCCAAAAGAGCAACCATAAGTTCTTCCATATGAACATAGCACAAGGGAAAGTTATCTTAACTTGGTGGACCTTATGATATAGCAGTAGTTAATTGCTTTCTAGTCTGGTCTCCATAAGCTTTTTAAAAATGCAAGACCCAAAGGTAGAGGATCTCAAAAATATGTATGAAAGCACTACAGTTCCGAGCAGTCAGATGCATTACATGCTCCATGTTATTCCTAATCCAAGTAGTGACAAAGGGAAGAACATTGTCCAATAGACTTAAGATTGTTGGAACCAAGATGGTTCTTTCACTTAAAGTTTTGATGTTATCAAAAGTATTTTATGAAAATAACATATTTGACTTAGAAGAAGAATGAAAAATGCCACAAGAAGATGACGTTACCAGAAGATGAAGATGACGTCACCAGAAGATACAAGTCAGAAGAAGAATGAAGTCATTAGAGGATGATCACCAGACGATGGTCACCAGAGGATATCATCAGAGGATATCATCAGACGATATTATTAGAGGATATCACCGGAGGATATCATGAAAGGAACCTGTCAGAAGATATCATAAGAAGATCCCATCGGAGGATACAATCAGATGTTCCCATCAAAGGATACAATCAGAGGATCCCAGCGAAGGAAAATTCTAGAGGATCTCATTAGAGGAAAAAATCAGAAGCTACATCATTAGAAGCTGAAAGTATGATCAAAATAGAATCTGAGCAAAATGCTCAAAATAAAATCGGAGCAAAAGACTCCAGAAATAGAATCTAGCTGAAAGTATGCTCAAAATATAATCTGAGCAAAATGCTCAAAACAAAATCGGAGCAAAAGACACCAGAAACAGAATCTGAGCAAAATACTCCAGAATATTCTCAAAACAAAATCAGTCGAAATACACTCCAGAAGTAAAGCAACAGATGAAAGTGAAGCTCTAATTTCAACTATAAATAGAGGCTTAATGCTGAAGAATAATGCATCGAAAAATAAAAAGAACTAAAGCAAAAATTCCTAAGTATTCAAAGAGTTCAAAGGAGAGAAACACTTGCTTAAAAGATAAATATTTTCTAAGTGTTCTTTTCTTCGAGTGTGAGACTGATTGTCATCATAAATTTTTCAGAAGCAAACACTAAAGTTCAAGTTAAGCTTATTGTGAGTATCAACTTTCCAGAAGTTGTTACTTAGTTTTAATTTCGATCCCTTGTATAAAATCCTATAGTGTTGAAGTTTCTTCTAAAATCTGGGGTTGTCAAGTTGTTAGAAAAAGACTTAGCTTGTAGGTTTAAGGTTGTGAAGTTCCTCAAAAGTCTAGGATTGACAAACTGTTTGAGAAGACTTGGCTGGTATAGTCAAGGTGTTTTTGTTCCTCAAAAGTCTGGAGTTGTCAGGCTGTTTGGGATAACTGGCTTCAAGGGTCAGTGGTGTTGTAATTCAAGGAGTTTGAATTAGTGAAAAGGTCTTCTGAAGGAAGGGACTGGACGTAGCCTAGTTAGAGGTGAACCAGTATAAATTCGAGGTGTTAAATTTTATTATCCATTGCTTATTTACTCTAATTGCTCATTATCCAACCAATTAGCAAAAAGAATTAAAGTTTGTCAAACATAATTCAACCCCCCTTCTTGTGTTGCACCTTCAATTGGTATCAGAGCTCGATCTCAAGGCTGAGCACTTCACCGTGTTTGAGGAAAGATCCAAGGAACAATATGTCTGAAGAAGCTGTTGGAGGAAACATCAACAGACCTCCTCTATTTGATGGAGAACGATTTGAGTACTAGAAGAACAGGCTGAGAAGTTTTTTTATTTCACAAGATACTGAACTTTGGGACTTGGAGGAAGATGGCTATACTGTTCCAAAGGATGAAAACATTGATGAAATTCCAAGAAAAGACATGGATACAGATTAGAAGAGGATGTACAAAATGCATCACAAATCCAGAACCTTTATGATCAATGCAATCACCTTGAAAGAATTTGACAAGTGCACCAACAAAGAAACAACAAAGAGCATTTATGATAGTTTGATTCTGACCTATGAAGGAATTAAGCAATTTCAAGAAGCTAAAGCAAACATTCTGGTCAAGAAATATGAATTGTTCAAAATGGAGGAAGATGAAGACGTTGAAACTATGTTTTCCAGATTCCAGACTCTAGTATCAGGATTAAGGGTACTAGAAAAGAGTTACACTACTGCTGATCATGTAAGGAAAATACTTAGAAGTCTGACAATCAAGTGGAGACCAAATATCACTACTATTCAAGAAGCTAAAGATTTGAATACTCTAAAGCTGGAAGAATTAATCAGCTCCCTCAGATCACATGAAATTGAGTTGGAAGAAGATGAACCCAAGAAGAAGAACAAAACACTAGCCCTGAAATCCAAGCAGAAGAAGGCTCTAACAGCAACATCAACATTAGAAGATAGTGATTCAGACGATCAAAGTCTGAACTAAGAGGAAGAAGAGATTGCTTTCTTATCTAGAAAGTTCAGAAAGATGCGGCACAACAGAAGGAAGAAATTTTCCCAGAGATATTCCAAGCAGTCCAACAAAGGAAGTGATGATACACATGACAAGAAAGGTATCATCTGTTACGGATGCAATGAATCTAGACATATCAAGTCAGAATGTCCAAATATGGAGAAAGGGAAGCACCAGAGGAAAGATTCCAGAACCAAGAAGAAAAGTAAGATGGCTACATGGGATGATTCTGATGAATCCTCTGAAGATGAACAAGCAGATTTGACTTTGATGGCTCACACCAACTGTATCTCTGGATCCAACACATAATCTGATTTTGGAAGAGAATCAGAAGATGATGAAATTGAGGTATATTCTGAATTCACTCGTTCTGATTGGATTACTGCTCTGAATAACTTTTTAAACAGCAATTACAAATTGTCTTTAAAACTGAAAATTCTTAAGAAAGAAAATACAAATCTAACAGAAGAAGTTAATGTTTTAAAGAATCAAATTGCAGAATTTAAAACAGAAAATGTCATTCTTGAACTGATATTGCATAATTGAAAACATAGAATGTATGTTTGAAAAACAGTTTTTCTGAACTTAAAGTTGAAAGTCTAACTCTGAAAAATAACTATAATTCAACATCAATTGAAAATACCACATGTAATCCTGATATGTAGGAACAAGTTTTTCAAGAATTTCTTGCTAATGGTATGGAAAGAAGCAAATATGCTTCTATGATTTATGGAGTTAATAGGAATGGAAATAGAGGTATAGGATTTGAAGAAACTATAAGTAAACCTAAATCTTTGCTTAAACTTGTTCCCTTTGATGTTGTGTGTGCTGTTTGTTACAAGAAAGGTCATTCCAAAGTGTCTTGTCCTATGCTAAATACAAGGAAAAACAAGAAACTTTTCAAGACTAAAAAACCTGGACCCAACCAAATTTGGGTACCTAAAAGCAAAATTATTTTTTTTGCAGATGTCCTTAGCAAATAACTTAAAACACCAGTCATGGTACTTGGACAGTGAATGCTCGCGACATATGACAGGAAAAAGGTTTATGTTCCAAGAATTGACATTGAGCAAAGGAGGCACAGTAACTTTTGGAGGAAAGCAAAAAGGCCAGATCATTGGTCAAAGAACAGTTGGTAATGGTACCTCTCCTTGTATTAAAGATGTCTTGTTTGTTAAAGGTCTTAAACATAACTTGTTGAGTATAAGTAAGTTAAGTGATAACAATTATGATATTATATTCAATAAAAAAACATGCAAGGCAATCAGTCAGAAGGATGGATCTTTGCTTTTCACAGGTCAGAGGCACAATAATATTTATAAATAAATATGTTTCGTCTAGGAAAGCAAGAGGTTAAATGTCTTATGTCAATAAATAAAGAGAATTTAATGTGGCACAAAAGATTAGGTCATGCCAATCTTAGATCAATTTTAGAATTGAACAAACTTAAGTTAGTAAGAGGTCTACCAAATCTTAGTTACAAAACTGAAATCTTGTATGAAGGCTGTCAAAAGGGAAAACAAACCAAAAATTCTTTTACTCCTAAGAAATCACTAACTACCTCAAAGCCTCTTGAACTTCTACATATGGATCTGTTTGGACCAGTGAAAGTAGCATCTCTAAATGGAAAGAAATATGGCTTTGCTATAGTAGATGATTACTCTATGTGGACATGGGTAAAATTTCTAAGAAGTAAATATGAATTCCACACTGTATTTATAACATTCTGTAAACAAGTCATGAATGAAAAAGGTTTTAAGATAGTGTCAATTAGAAGTGATCCTGGAGGAGAATTTGAGAACAAATTCTTTGAAAGTTTCTGTGATGAGAATGGAATTTCTCACAACTTTTCTTCTCCTAGAACACTTCAACATAATGGAGTTGCAGAAAGAAAGAATAGATCACTCCAAGACATGGCCAGAACTATGCTAAATGATTTAAATGTTGCAAAACACATTTGGGCTGAAGCAATCAACACTGCATGTTACATTCAGAATAGAGTCTATATTAGGTCTATATTGAATAAAACATCATATGAATTGTGGAAAGGTAAAAAGCCTAGCATTTCTTACTTTAAACAATTTGGTTGTATCTGTTATGTGCTGAATACTAAAGATATCCTTGGTAAGTTTGATTCTCGATCTCAAAAGTGTATCTTCATTGGATACTCTGAAAGATCTAAAGCTTATAGAGTGTTTAATACTGAAACTCATATTTAAGAGGAATTTATACATGTTAAATTTAATGACAAACAGCTTGACACTGCAAAGTCAAAGCAAGATGTTGATATTGCAGATTTACCAGAACCAGAGGAACCAGAAGCAGACAAACCAGTAGAAGCAGATAAACCAACAGAACATGGAGAAGTGAAGGATACAAGCAAGTTAGAAGCATGTGACACATATTCAAAGGATGAATCTGATCAAATCATAACCAGTCATGAGAAGTCAGAAGAGAAATCTAGATGGAAATACCAATGATCTCATCTTGAAAATCTGATCATTGGAAGTGGAAGTGATTGTGACACCCTAAACCCCAAAACAACATATATAGTAATTTATACTAGATTTGTTTTTGAAACAAAATTCGCAGTGGATAAAGAAAATATGTTTCCATTAAAATAAGAATTTTTATAACTAATTTAGGATATCACGTTCCTCTAAATACACATGTAAAAAAATCAACTTTGTTCCTAAATTAAAATAGTACAATACCAACAAACTTGACTTGGCTATAATTTTTTTTAATTTAATTTCAAAAACTAACTAGTACTTATAAGATTTTTCATACCAAAAAGTCGTTTCTAATAAAAAGTAAAAGTAAAATACAATTTACAACTCTTATTCCCGGTATCACATATCAGAGCAGAGTTTCTCCCAAACTTGAACTTCAAGACTCATTAACCTGTAATAATTGCAATTTCGCAAACGCAGGGTCAAGCCAGTCGAACACAAACAACGAAGGAGGTGAGTTTCGAAATCATGCTTATAGTATAATATAAGTAACAAGAACACGCAATTAATCATAACAAACCATATCATTATACAAACATTTTTCAAGAAAAGAAACATCACATTATAAACTCAAGATCACTCAAGAGAAATCAACACATTTCACTATAACGTCAAATCATTTGAGGGAAGTTATTATCGCGATACAATATTAACCATAACAACACAATCACAAGGAGACACAATGCTATGCATGAGCTTAGACTCTACTTCACAATGTGGTACCATTTTAACTCTGAAGTACTTGGTTAGGAGGCTTGATACTATGCCACCATCCCGGTGGACGGACAATTTAAATTGGCCCTGTCCTCACAGATCCCCTCAACTCAACCCGAGACACATATACGCGACAGTCGAGGTAAACGTGTGTTGCGTGGTAGCTCCCGACATTTGGAGTGCTACCTCCAAGTCACCTAGGAATTCCCCACTCGAATACCTCCAAGGTCTAACAATCTTGCCTTAAGGCTCAATAGTAGACCGCCACGATCAGGCTCAATTCAGTTGTACTTCCCCGAAATCACTAGGCTTGTCAAGCCCTACCTATATGATGACAAAATAATCTTCACTTCAAAAATTCTCAATATTTATTTTCTCCCCTCGTTGGCCTATGATACTCCATTAAGACCATCATCTCAAACACAAATTGGAATCATCACTATTTCATCAATTATGGGGTAACTTCAGTATCCTCATCACAAGTTTATAACATCACTATTATTAATCATACATCATCATCATCATCACAATGTATCCATCTTTTATTATCACATCACAAAAACTCCTCTAATCAAACATACATAAAATTCATTCGACATCCAATATCACAATGATATCAAATATCACACATTTAACGAAAATAAATCAAACATCATGATAATATCAAATACCACACATTTAACAAAATTAATTCAATCAACACTTTATAAATATTTTTATTCCAAATTTTAATCTCACAATTTCCATATTTTTACATTAATCAATTTATCACTCAAAGGGCTACTGTCGTACGTAGCAAGCCCCGGATGAATCGTTGGGAAATACGGTTTTCCCATTCATCTCACACTATATTATACTAATGAATTCAAACGCTCTCTCACCCCTTACCTTACTTTGACGCTTTCTCTAATCACAGGAATCAATGGAAGTTTTCAACAGCAACCGTAGATTAACAACGTACAGCGAGTGAATCCAAATAAATGGCGAGTTCACAAAATCGTCGAGACGTGACTGATAAATTATGTGGAGCATAAAAATTAATGTTAAATAATTAATAATAATTTTTGGAGCAAAATTAGAGTCAAAATGACGAGAAAAAAACTGTAGAAAAAGTCTCACCGACTCGTTGGAGCGCCGGAAGGGTCCGACATCAACTTAACCGAAAAATGCAAATGAGTAGTGCTTCTTGAAGGTTTCGACGAGAGGAATCCAAAAACGATGTCAGTTTTTTTATACGACAAACGTGGTGATCGGAATCGGCCAAAAACAGCTCGCCCAAGGAAAGTAACACAGTTGTTTCTGATGAAACGGGGCCACGATCGATAAAATTTATGCTAAAAATGGATTCAGTGGCCGATTTTGTATGGGTTAGAAGTTGGTATCGGTTCAAATGGCAAAGAATTGATGGGATGAATTTGAGAGGAAGAGGATGTTATGGGTTTTTGATCTGCGCTAATGCTTCTGTTCTTTTCTTCTTCTTCTTCTTTTTTTTTTTTGGTTATTATGATTTAATTAGGTTTAATTTTGCATATGAGCCTAACCCATAAAACACATTTTAATTACTCCTTTCTCGTATTATTATTTTTTTAAATAAAATCAACAATTATCAAAACTAATTTTTATTAATATTTTTTTTAAAAACACAATTTAATTCATAAAATATTACTACTATTCTAAAACTAATAGTATATAAAGTAAAATAATTAAAGTAATTAATGTTTTATAATATATTAATAATCAAAACTCTCATATTCAAATTAATCTCTAAAATTATACTTATTTTTCCAAATACTCACATTAAATTACTAGCATCGTTAAAAAAATATTTAAAATTATAAAATAAATAAATATAATATCAACATTTTATATTAATTAATGAATCAAAATAAATATACATAAAATCACAATGTCATAACAAACAAATATATAAAATCGAGAAAATCAAATACAATATTACCACGATCTCAAGATAATTATTTATGAAATATATAACTTAAAATAGAAAATAGTTATAAATAATTGAACTATAACTACTTGCACACTTAACATCAATCAAACGCATTCTAAAATATCACATTAATTGTGTACGGGCATATACACATAAAATCACTTAAAATCTTATTCTATAAAATATTACACTAAAATACTATTTAGAAAAATATATAAAATAATAAAATATAATATTTTTTATTTATATTACTCATTTAGTCTCATATGTATAAAAGTAGTACATCATCTAAAACACCTATATAACAAAAACTAATCACAAAATTTATTAACATGTATTCTAAAATAATTTTAACATCAAATTAATTATTTAAAATCATATTTCATTAATAAAATAGTTTATTATAAAATTTGGGGTGTTACAGTGATTCCTTAAGAACCAGATCATCACTAAAATACATCAGTCTGTTTAGCTTACTCTCATCGATTGAGCTTACCTCTGTTAGTGAAGCATTAGCAGATAATTGATGAATTATTGCAATGCAAGAAGAGTTAAATGAATTTAAGAGGAATGATTTTTGGGATCTAGTTCCAAGACCAGATAAGAACATTGTTGGAACAAAGTGGTGTTGGAACTAAGTTGGTTCTTGCAATTAAAGTTTTGATGTTAACAAATGTATTTTATGAAAATAACATATTTGACTTAGAAGAAAAATGAAAAATGTCACCAGAAGAATAGATCAGAGGATGACGTCACCAGAAGATGACGTAACCAGAAGCAGAAATCAGAGGATGATGTCACCAAATGATGTCATCAGAAGATGACATTACCAGAAGCAGAAATCAGAGGATGACCTCACCAGAGGATATCATCAGAGGAATTTGTTAGAGAAAAATGCTCAAAACAGAATTGGAGCAAAAGACTAGATAAACATAATCTAGCTAAAAATATGCTCAAAACAGAATCTGAGAAAAATGCTCAAAACAGAATTGGAGCAAAAGACTCGAGAAATAGAATCTAGCTAAAAGCATGCTCAAAACAGAAGCAGAACAAAATGCTCAAGCAGATTAATTGAAATATACTCCATAAGTAAAGCATCAGTGAGCAAAAGACTCAAAACAGAATCTGAGCAAACTACTCCAGAATATTCTCAAAACAGATTAATCGAAATACACTCCTGAAGTAAAGCATCATTGAAGCCCTAAAGTTCAACTATAAATAGAGGCTTAATGCTGAAGAATAAAGAATCGAAAAATAGAAGAACTCAAGCAAAAATTCATAAGTATTTAGAGAGTTCAAAGGAGAGAAACACTTGTTTAAAAGATAAATATTTTCTGAGTGTTCTTTTCTTAGAGTGTGAAGCTGATCGTCATCATAAATTATTTAGAAGCAAACACTCTAGTTCACTTTAAGCATATTGTGAGTATCAACTTTCCAGAAGTAATTACTCAGTTCTAATTTCGATCCCTTATATTAAATGCTATAGTGTTGAAGTTTGTTCTAAAATCTGGGGTTGTCAGTTTGTTAGAAAAAACATAGCTTGTAGGTTTAAGGTTGTGAAGTTCCTCAAAAGTCTAGGATTGTCAGACTGTTTGAGAAGACTTGGCTAGTTTAGTCAATGTGTTGTTGTTCCTCAAGAGTTTGGGGTTGTAAGGCTGTTTGAGAAGACTTAGATGGTTTAGTCAAGGTGTTGTTGTTTGTAACACCCCGAGTTTAAAACACAGCGCGAGTGTATTTTTTTTTTATTTTAAAAATAAATAAAAGGAATTTTCAAAATCATTAGTTCAAAAGAATTAAAATAAAATTCTAATTAATTCGTTTTATAAAATAGTACGTCGTAATTCAATCGGAGAACGTAATTAAATAATTTCATCATAATATCACTAAGTGCTTAAACTTTGGGATTTAATACTGCAATATAATAAAAGTCAATACATTTCAAAAAGACGGTGTCATATCATCTCATAAAAAAAACACCCGGCCTGCGGCCCACTTAACAGTATTAGAGTACGGAAGAGATCAGCGGAAAAGTTATAGAATAATTCCAAAATAAATTATTACATCCACCGGAATCAAGACCCTATACAAAAATCTAAACTGATCATGCACTAAAGCTACAATAGCAAGGATTCCCTCCGCAGCCCATGCAAGTCTCGTCTGACTCTGCAGCTCGCCTCGACGTAACGTCCTCCTCCTCCTCATCATATAAGGAAGGATAAGTCTCCTCCGAAGTCAGATCAATAAACAATCGGGGTCGCTTCGGCGGTGCCGGAATCTGAAAGCAATCATCGGAAATCCTAGATGGACCCGGAACATCATCTGCTACTAGCGTCGGTCTTTGATTATCCTCTTCCACCTCGGTCTCATGTACAGCTCGTCCAGTCACCAGGTTAGGAGTCACCACACCTACAGTGGCATCCGTCTCGACCCCTCTCGTCGGCTCCTCCGCGTCCTCAAAAACTCTGTGCGCCTCCATTACCAATTTGGAAGGCACCGGAAAGTCAATCCTCGTATGGGTATGCTCCACATAGTCCACTACCCCGTTAGTCCTGCAGGTCCTCGCCAGTCTCCCCGTGTACGTTGCCCTGCTCGAGATGGGGTCGTATACCCAAGTAGTAGGCAAGAGACGATCAATGAAATCGAGCGACGTTTTCGTCGTCTGGGGACCCACTGGTGATATGGGTTTGGGGGGCATCTGAGGGCAAAGCCCAAATTTCCCCAATAATAGTAAAGGGTCATCGACCGAAATTAACAAATAACATATAGCATTTAGGTCAATAATAACAAGCATATTCATGGCATGTTATATAACAATGATGATAAATAAGGATGCTCATTTTGAAATTTCATGATATGTATACCTTTTAATATAAAAATCAAGTTGTAAGTACAAATATCAAATCAGCAATCACACCAATTCATCAGAAATTCAACATTTCATAAGGTACTTACACACATCGATTTTCACCCGTCAATATCATATCCAATCATAGTTCACCGGTCAACCACCCCGATGCAATATGTATATGCTCATGTACTCAACTTCTTGGAATTACCAAGGTGCAGTCGCTCACAGACCAGCACACGTGCAGTCGCTCACAAACCAGCATGATTTTCATATGTTAGACTTTAATGGCCAACATGACCATGGTGCAATCGCTCACATATCAGCACCAGTGCAGTCGCTCACAGACCAGTACTCGTGCAGTCGCTCATAGACCAGTACTCGTGCAGTCGCTCACAGACCAGCATGTTTCACGTATACCAAGGTACAGTCTCTCACAAACCAGTACCAGTGCAGTCTCTCACAGACCAGCACTCGTGCAGTCGCTCACAGACCAGCATGTTTTGCGCATATCAAGGTACAGTCGCTCACAGACCAGTACCAATGAAGTCGCTCACAGACCAGCACTCGTGCAGTCGCTTAACAGACCAACACGTTTTACGCATTACTCTGTGGCCCATCGCGGTTACCATCTGACTATGCAATGCATGAACATGCAATGTTTTCTCTTCACTGAAAACAGTATACAAACATCAGCAAAATTCAGCCTTTCCATCATTTCCCCAAAATCACCTCAACCCAAATAATTTCATTATCATCACATCAACAAAAATATTCAAGCACCTCATCATTACCACTTCACACTATCTCAAAAACTCCATTTTTATTTATCACAAGTCTTCCCAATGTTTCCCCAACTACTAAAGTTCATAAACATGTTTAAACTGAGATTTCTGGAAAAAAAAATCTGTATTCGAATACAGCTTCCTTGTATTCGAATACAGAAGCTAAAACAGTGCAAAATCTACACTCTATATTCGAATACAGCTTCCTTGTATTCGAATACAGAAGCTAACACAGTGCAAAATCAGCATTTTTCACAACATCAATAAAGATCTCAAGAACTTCATCATTACTACTTCAAAACTATCTCAAAACTCCATTTTAATTTATCACAAACCTTCCCAATGTTTCCCCAACTCTTAAAGTTCATATGACAGTGTCTAAAACTTGAATTTCTGGAAAACACGAATCTGTATTCGAATACAGCTCCCTTGTATTCGAATACAGAAGCTAAAATAGTGAAAAATCAGCATTCTGTATTCCAATACGAGGGTGTTGTATTCGAATACAGATGCGAATACAGTGTTAAAATGACAATCCTGTATTCGAATACGACAGGGTCGTAGCCGAATACAGATGCTAAGTCAGAAGCAAAAATCTCTAATCTGTATTCGAATACAAGTTCAAAAATTTGAATAAAACAGAAGCTTTGCAGGCTGTATTCGAATACACTCATGTCGTATTCGAATACACCTTCGAATTCAGTGAAATTTTCCAGAAAACTTCAACACGTTTTCAAATTGTTTTCTTTGAAAAACCAACACAACACCAGAACAAAATCACCATTCTTTTGAAACCACAAAATTCAAAATATTTTTCATCATCAACAAATTTTCCAGAAACACCTTCACCCATTTAAATCCTTCTCCTTTAAAAATCACCATCAACACAATCAACAAATTTTTAACAACACAATCAGAAAACAGAATAATCACCACCAGAATAACCTCACTGTTTTTCTTTAACCACAAAACTCAGAACATTTTTCATCAGCAACAGATTTTCCAGAAAACACTTCCACCATTTTAGATCCTTTTCTTTTGAAACCATCATCAACACTAGATTGTTTCAATATAACAGAAACAAAATCACCAACACCAGAACAACATCACAGTTTTCTTTATTCATCAAAACATAAAGTCAACCACCAAAACAGTACAGCACAACCCACTCATGCTTTTGGATCATCCTCAAAACAACATGCAAGGCATTTTTCAGCTTTCCCACACAAACAAAACAGCATTGAGATAACAACCAAAACAGCAAACATCACAGATTATTAAAACATCAACAGAATGCATTTTTCGCATTTTATGACAACATGCACAATAGTTTCGTTTTTCAAAACAGAAACTTAAATATGATCACACATCAAACATGCATTTACAGCCCTAAAATGCAAACTAGAAAGTGGAAGGTGCCCCTTACCTCTGTTACGTTTATGCTCCCGTTCACGTTTCCGCGACAAAAAATCGGCGAAGTTTCCGTTTGCATTTGCCGCTACCAAAGTTAGTTTTCTAGCTCCGTAATGAGGAGAGGAACAACTTTTGTTCTTGGTACTTGGTGGTTTGGTGCTTGGATTTCCAAGTAATCTCACTTTTGAGCAAGTCTCTTTTTTTTTCTTTTTCTTTTCTATGAATGGGAAACAGAATGGGAAGAGGAAGAAGAAGGGTACTGTTTCATGCAGTAAGGAGGAGGAATGTGTTTGTGTTCCTTCTGTTCTGCCCTCTCTCCTATATATAGACACATAGGTGCCACCTCACCCAACACATCAATATTATAATATTGTTTGACCCTCCAGCACTTAACCAGTCTCGTCGCAATTAGCAGATAACATCTTAATTAACTGCCCGATAATTTAATTACTCGTAATTAAATTTAGTTTATCCTTCATCCAATAAATTTTAAATCAACCTCCAAAATAAATATTTATTTATATATATATATTTTTACACCAAATATACATATATTAAATATTTTACAAATATCCCCAAAATACACTTAATATTAAATCCATAATTTAATTTTAAATTTAAGGGTCTTACATTGTTCCATAAAAGTCTGGGGTTGTCAGGCTGTTTGAGAAGACTTGGCTGGTATAGTCAAGGTGTTGTTGTTCCTCAAAAATCTGGGGTTGTCAGGCTGTTTGGGAAGACTGGCTTGTAGGGTCAGTGGTGTTGTAATTCAAAGGAGTTTGAATTAGTGAAAAGGCCTTATGGAGGAAGGGACTGGACGTAGCCTAGTTAACGGTGAACCAGTATAAATTGATGTGTTATTATTATCCCTGCTGAATCTGATTAGTTATATATCGAATAATTCACATTAACATTCAACAAAAAGCAAAAGTAATCAAGTTTGACAAACACAATTCAACCCCCTTTCTCGTGTTTGCACCTTCAAGTGGGTCTTCAGAAATAAGCTAATTGAAAAAGGTGAAGTGGTCATAAATAAGGCAAGACTTGTGGCACAAGGTTACAATCAACAAGAGGACATTGATTACACTGAAACATTTGCTCCAGTGGCTAGGTTAAAAGCTATTCGTATCTTATTGTCTTTTGCTGCAAATAATAACATCAAACTATTTCAAATGGATGTTAAAAGTGTCTTTCTCAATGTTTATTTGAGTGAAGTATATGTTAAATAACCTCCAGGTTTTGAAAGTTCTGAATTTCCAAACCACGTTTTTAAACTTAGAAAATCCTTGTATGGGTTAAAACAAGCACCTAGAGCATGGTATGATAGACTCGGCAACTTCTTGCTTAAAAATAACTTTGAAAGAGGTCAAATAGACAATTCTTGGTTTAGAAGATCAATAGAAAATGATATTCTGATCATTCAAATTTATGTTGATGACATTATTTTTGGATCTACTAATGGCATTCTTTGTCAAGAATTTTCTGAATTAATGCAGCATGAATTTCAAACGAGTATGATGGGAGAACTTAAGTTCTTCCTAGGGATACAAATTCAACAAATTCCAAAAGGTATTTACATTCACCAAACTAAATATACAAAGGAACTTCTCAAGAAGTTTAAAATGAGTAATTGCAAACCTATGGCTACACCAATGCATCCTACTTGTTCACTTGATAAAGATGAATCAGGCCAAAAAGTTGACCAGAAAATCTACAGAGGAATGATCGGATCATTACTCTACCTTACTGCTTCTAGACCTGATATCATGTTTAGTGTGTGTGTATGTGCCCGATTTCAATCTGACCCTAGAGAATCTCATCTAACTGCTCTTAAGAGAATTCTTATATATCTAAAAGACACTACAAACCTTACCTTGGTCTACAAGAAATCTCCTATGTACCAACTTAGTGGATATTGTGATTCTGACTATGCTGGAGATAAACTTGAAAGGAAAAGCACCAGTGGCTATTTCACCTTTTTAGGTGACAACTTGATCTCTTGGTCCAGTAAGAGACAACACACCATTGCCATGTCAACAGTAGAGGCTGAGTACATTTCAGCAGCTGGCTGCAGCTCTCAACTACTCTAAACGAAGCATCAACTTGAAGACTACAAAATATTAGAATCCAACATACACGTCTTCAAGTAATTTAGTTTACATTAGGTTTTTTTAAATAAAAAAAAATTCATTCTAATTCAGCAACATTTCTTTTTGTCTGATGACAAAGGGGGAGCAGATGTAGTATTTGATAAAATATCCGGGAAAAAGATGATGTATTTGAAAGGGGGAGAAGATGATGTATTTGATATGGTATTTGGGCATTAGACTTAGGGGGATAAAATATAAAATGAAGCTTAGTCTTAGGGGGAGTCAAAGTCAAAAGAAAGAAAAAGTATTATAAAAAATACATGGTTTTGTTATCATAAAAAAAGGGAAGATTGTTGGAACCAAGTTGGTTATTTCACTTAAAGTTTTGATGTTAACAAAAGTATTTTATGAAAATAACATATTTGACATAGAAGAAGAATGAAAAATGCCACCAGAAGATGACGTCACCAGAAGATACAAGTTAGAAGCAGGATGAAGTCACCAGAGGATGGTCACAGAGGAAGTCACCAGAGGATGATAACCAGACGATGGTCACCAGAGGATATCATAAGAGGATATCACCAGAGGATATCATCAGAGGATATC
Source organism: Cicer cuneatum (assembly GCA_037974295.1). Taxonomy (NCBI): domain Eukaryota; kingdom Viridiplantae; phylum Streptophyta; class Magnoliopsida; order Fabales; family Fabaceae; genus Cicer; species Cicer cuneatum. The sequence goes on from JBBPBO010001984.1 coordinate 55,539,522, forward strand.
ATTAGAGGATATCATCAGAGGAACCTAACAGAGGATATCATAAGAAGATCCATCGGAGGATATAATCAGAAGTTCCCATCAGAGGATACAATCAGAGGATCCCGTCGGAGGAAAATTCCAGAGGATCTCATTAGAGGAAAAAATCAGAAGCTGCATCATTAGAAGCTGAAAGTATGCTCAAAACAGAATCTGAGCAAAAGACTCTAGAAACATAATCTAGCTGAAAGTATGCTCAAAATAGAATCTGAGCAAAATGCTCAAAACAGAATCAGAGCAAAAGACTCCAAAAACAGAATCTGAGCAAAATACTCCAGAATATTCTCAAAACATAATCAATCGAAATACACTCCAGAAGTAAAGCAACAGATGAAAGTGAAGCTCTAATTTCAACTATAAATAGAGGCTTAATGTTGAAGAATAATGCATTGAAAAATAGAAGAACTCAAGCAAAAATTTATAAGTATTCAAAGAGTTCAAAGGAGAGAAACACTTGCTTAAAAGATAAATATTTTCTAAGTGTTCTTTTCTTAGAGTGTGAGGCTGATTGTCATCATAAATTTTTCAGAAGCAAACATTCAAGTTCAAGTTAAGCTTATTGTGAGTATCAACTTTCCATAAGTAGTTACTCAGTTTTAATTTCGATCCCTTGTATAAAATCCTATAGTGTTGAAGTTTCTTCTAAAATCTGAGGTTGTCAGGTTGTTAGAAAAAGACTTAGCTTGTTGGTTTAAGGTTGTGAAGTTCCTTAAAAGTCTGGGATTGACAGACTGTTTGAGAAGACTAGACTGGTATAGTCAAGGTGTTGTTGTTCCTCAAAAGTCTAGAGTTGTCAGGCTGTTTGGGAAGACTGGCTTGAAGGCTCAGTGGTGTTGTAATGCAACGAGTTTGAATTAGTGAAAAGGCCTTTTGAAGGAAGGGACTGGACGTAGCCTAGTTAGAGGTGAACCAGTATAAATTCGAGGTGTTAACTTTTATTATCCACTACTTATTTACTCTGATTGCTCATTATTCAACTAATTAGCAAAAAGAATTAAAGTTTGTCAAACACAATTCAACCCCCCTTCTTGTGTTGCACCTTCAAAGACTTCATCGGGATCCAAACTCTGAGCATTCATGTTTGTAATCTTGATAATTGTAACTGTGAAAGAGGTAATGAATGAGTCAAGGTTCGGGAAGTCCAAAGGAATAGATGGAATAAAATAGGATAGGTCTAGGGTTATGGAAGCATTATGTTTAGATTTAGGTTGGGTGCATTCAAAAGTAGGCGAGTCATCTGAGAATGTTTCAGAAACTAAATCATTTACTACTTGAGTTGTTGTCTCAGTTGTTGTGTGGATAGGATCCACAAGCATAGGTGAGTGAGGATCAAATGCAGGTGAGGAAGAGATGGATTAGGTTGGATTGGTTGTTTGGGTAGGTGTTTGTGGAGGGTTAGAGTGGGAAGGTGATGGAATGGAGGTGGAAAATTTAGTGTTGAGAGGGTAAGGGTTTGATCTATACTTAAAAGTTGTAAGATTTTTAGCTAGGGTTGCCTCAAGCATTTCATCAGAAGTGTATGTATCTGAATCAAAGCTAGAGCATACAATGAAGGTTTGAAGGGTGGATAATTAAAGTTGAAGAAAGCATTCCATTTTGGATAAACATCAAACAAATTATTTTCTTAATTGGTGGGTTTGGCTCCTTGATGATATTGTTGGATATATGCTTGATTTAGGTAGTTCTATTTTTTGTTCTTTCTCTTCATACTTTGATATTTATCTTTGTCTCTATTCAAATATACCATTAACTATTAGTTTTAGAGTGACAGTGGCCTGGGTTAAATGCAAAGGATGAGACCTACGGTGGATGGAAAGAAACGGCTAGGGACTATTAAAGTGAAGGAAATATGTTACATATTTTCCGTCCTTTGTTTCACAATTTCTTTTTACTTTCAACTATCAAGAATAGTGTCTGATTGGATTTTTGTAAATATGAAACTATGCAAAATGTTACTAACTAAAATATGTGTTATAGAGATTTTCTTTCCTCCTTTACTTTTAACTCTACATATTTTTCAGCCTCTATAACCTCTTTTAAGCATGCTAGTGCTCACCATTTATGAAAACTGTTTTTTCTTGAAACAAAGGATTAGGTTGTTACACAACTAGATTATACCTATCAACAAACCAACTGGGGAGTATTATTAATATTACAAAACCATTGCTTGTAAATGGTCATCTTGAAATTTTTTCCAGAAAAAAAAAAATTCTCTCTTTTATTATCATATTTGTTTTATTATTAATTTGGTCCTTATGTTTTTTTTTTTTACTTTCATTAGAAATTGGATTCATCAATAAGTGATTTTCGTACTATGTTGTTATACTAACTAATATTCTTGTTTTATTTAGAGAGCCGCTTTCAGAGACAAAAAAGTCTATTTGCAGTGCTCCGTCTTAAAAGCTTTTTCTATGCCCTCTTGGTGATTTATTGATGCTAATTTAGGAAACACTTTCATTCTTTTTATTTTGCAAGATTTTATGGCAATTTATTGATGCTAGCTCCTTGATAATCTAAAGCTTACTAAATTGTCGAGCAAATTAAGAACACTACCATCAAAGGGAACCTACTATCAAGGGCTCTTCAGTGTGGCCAGATAAAAAGGTGCAATGCAAATATATTTTTTAGAGGAAAAAATTGATTTCTAGTAGCGTTTTAATACGAGAATGTAAAACTTCAGTGATATTTTTCAATATTAACGTTTATATATTTTGTGATACTATTTTTATTTCTTTTAATTTTATAAGATTGTTAAATAATATTTATTTTAATGATCATATTCTTTATTTATACAATAAAAAATCAACCATAGTATCATTAATCAATGTAAATTTTTTTTTCACAAAATATATTATGTAAAAACTAGAATCCAGTAAAAAAAATTATAATTTTTGAATTTTTCAATAAATGAGAAAGTTAACAAAATGAAATATTAAATATGAGGAAAGAAAAAAAAACATTAATTTTAAGGAGAAAAAATAAATTAAACAAAAAGTATAAATTATATCAATAAGCATTCATTTGAGTAGTTTTCTATAAGAAATGGTTGGATATTTTACTCCAAAGAAAAAATGAGTGTAACTTATTTATATATATATATATTTGAGGTTTGCTAATGTGAAGTTGTGAACAAAACTTGTATAGTGCACATTTAATTCTCTCATCACTTTATATTAAATTTTTTTCACTTAATACATCTCCTATAAATAAATTTCATCTAATCACTATTGTAAACAAAAAAAAACTATTTTTTATTAAGAAGTTTAACTAAGTGCAATTAATTTTTTAGATTTAATATGAAATACAAGTCAAATTTATTAAATTATTCATTTTTAACGTGAAACATTCAATTATACACAATAAATAATTCCAATGTACTCTAATCTATTACAAAATTTTGAACCAATTAAATACTCAATCCACATTAATTGTGTGATTTTTTTTTATAAACAAATGTTAATATATTAATTAAGTTAATAATTTTCTCCAAACCTAGATCCTTACACTCCTTCTTCGTTTAACTCAAATCGGTTGAGTCACACAACCTTCCCTAATTGTGCGATTGTAACACCAATCAACAACTATATTGTAACCTTCCAGCTTTCTGTGCTGCAAGTAAACTCTAAGACAAAGACTTAATTGTGATTTATGAGTCCCATGTCATCAAAGATTCCCTTAGAAAATAATTTCATTTCTGTGTCTAGAGACATCTAGTGGCGGATTTTAGATAAAATATCAGAAAAAACGATAAATATTAACTAAAATATTATAATTAAAGTTTTACAATTTTCATATTTGAAGGAATATTTTAGTAACTTATTATTATAAAAAAAATATAGAGGATGTTGTAGTTGTGTCAGCTCATGAGAATATGTTGGACCATAATGTGTTAATTTAAAAATTGTTGAAGTCCCACATGGGAAAACTTTCATTTTAAATAATTTTAATCGCTATATAAATATTCTTAATATTTTGTTGAAGTTCCACATTGGTTAGAAAACATATGTGGATTTGCTTCTATCACTATATAAAGAGTGTCAATTTATTGTGAAAAATATTTTTCTTTTCTCCCTCTTATATTCTGCTCGATTGTTACTGAGCCACTTCCCTCATTTCTTTATGTCCATTTGATATTTTAGAACGGTATTGTACTCTTCGATATTTTAGAGCAGTATTGTAGCGTAGTGGTTTTTATGCCACATGTCACATTTCTTTAAGTATAGTCATTTTGATTTATGAGTGGTCATAGTACCATATTGCGAGATTTTAATTGATTAAGAGTGACTTTAACCGTCATATTGAGAGTGGCTTTAACAGTCATATTGAGTGCCGCGACCAAACTGTGACTAGCCAAGCAATACATATGGTTTGTCTTACTTGCCTTTTTGAAATCATTTTGCAGAAAATGATTAAAACTTTGGTGACCGCAAGAACCTTAAACTCCAAATTCTATTAAAAATACAACAATAGAAAAATAGGTGCCGAGTTGTTTCAACATAGCAAAAAACACAACACGATTATTTCGTCGGGTTCCATATCCCACGGGAATCAATGTTGATCTCTTTGGCATCCGAATGAAGAAAAGCCTCCAAGCAAAAACACGAACCTTTGATAGTACGGCACAGTGCGCTTGTGTCAATAAGGCATCACCGCTTCCATTTTGAAAGTAAAACAACGTTAAATAACTCAAGGTTTTTAACTCCTAAATCACCTAATTTATTTGGTATACATATTTTGTCCCAACTAACCCAACGTACAATTTATTATTTTCAAATCCTCCACTCAAAATATTATTTTTTTTATACGAACCTTGAGTCAAGTGTTCATCATAACATGTCTATAACTAACTTGCTTTAATCCAAAAACAATTAAATAAAATGAAACTTATACGCATTCTTCCCAGAAAAAAATGAAAACGAACACAGGGATTAATAAAATTGTCACGCATACACTACAATAAAATCGGCGATTAGCCACGGTTTATTAGCGATGGTTACGGTAACCGTGTGTAACCTAAACAATTAGTCACGGTTAACCGTGGCTAACATTGTAATAAGTGGCGTTGTTTCCCTCTTTTTCATTTTCACTCATTTTCATTTTCGCTCTTTTTTTTTCATCAGATTCCTTCTTCGCGTCTTTTCCCTCTTCCCTCTTCGCGTCTTTTCCCTCTTTGCAGCTTCGCGTATTTTTCCTCTTCCCCTCTTCTCCTCTAAATCCCTTAAATCAACAGTAACACCACCCTTTTACCATTGTTTCACCACCGTCTCGCCACCCATTTCACCATCGTACTGTTTCGACATCGTTCCATACCGTAACACCATTGTTTCACCCTTACACCACCTGAACGTCATTGTAACAACATCGACAAATATCTCCTCACTGATTCAGCCAGACACAAGTTTCTCCAACATTCTCTTCGACTTCGGTGAATCCTCCATCACTTGTTTTTCCATCTAATCTCTGAAATGATTTTGTTTTGTTCAGTTTCGCTAATTTTTTCCGTTTTGAATGTTTTAGGTTTCAATCTTTGAAGCTTTTTCTTCGCTAATTTCGTGTTGGTCTCAACCTTGCATTGCACAATATCCCCGAGGTATAAATTCTTATTTTGTGACAGCTAATTTAGACTGGAGGCTGTAATTTTATTTGGTGTCATTAGTAATGAGGGAAAACCATAACTCCTTATAAAATTTGATGTTATGTCTTAGTATTTAAGTTTAATTTTGTTTTAATGTTTTTTCTATTTTGCAGGGTGTTGTTGTTGCTGTTGCAGTTCTTGTTTATTTCGCCGAACCCTGCGGTTTTTTGAAGAAAAAAAGATTATCACTCGAGATTATAGGAGAGAGGTAACTATCCAGTTCTGTCCATTCATTACACTGCTGTTATTTTGTGACAATCAACAATAAGCATTTAGATATTTGATTATGCGGATACTTAACTACTAATCACCCATTTATTTAGATTATCGGATTTAAGTTTTGTACCAAGATATCACATTAGGCTTTTGATGGAGCTTCAGTTTAGATCTTCATCATCATACTTGAACTATAGGGATCAGATTTAAGTCAGTTCTTGCATAGTGCATGCACATTAATTTATGCTTATATCAAGGGTTACCATTGGTTTTAAGTCTTATATATGGAAACACCAATTCTGCATAATTATGTGGAATGTGCAAGCCTAAACCAAGGGGATTTTTAGGGAGAATCATGTAATCAAGTGATAGGAATTGTCTAATAAATGCTAGTCCTTTAGATCCAAGCCTGAGCTAACTGTAAAATAACACGATTTTAGTCGTGGCTAACCGTAAAATAAGTGTGGCTAAAAATGTTACCACGACTCTTTTAAGTGTGGCTAATATGAATTTTAACCGTGGCTAATAAATTGCGACGCCCAGCTACGCCACGGGAAGGGTTAGCGTGACTAACTTTATTTTCCACGGTCAATTGGCAAATTTGCCACGGTTATAAACGTGGCTAAATAGCGTTTTTTTGTAGTGGTAAAAAAAGACAAGTTTTACTGTACATTCAAAAATACAGTGTATATCGGTACAATGAATTTTTTATCAATAATTTTTTTTAATTTGTCTACGTATGTATTACTGTAGTATTTATTTAAATTGATTAAATTAAGAGATTTAGTATATGAATGACACGTCATTCAGCTATTGACGAGTTAATTTTGATAATACTAAAACATATTATTTTTTTAATGTACTATATAAGTTCCTAGTAAAGATTATAGGTGGAACTAGCTTCCAAAAATAAATAATATTTAAGAACTTACAAATATGTAGCCATCGTTATTTTAAATTTCAGTCCTCAATCATAATTGCACTCTAATATTGTAGAATTTGAAGTATCTACAACGACATTGCAACTACAATTTAGATCCATCGACTGCATTTATCTGCATTTTTCCACAATATAATGATTTACAGTATAATCGCAATTTAAAACCACAAGTAACTATTATACTACGTACATTCATGACGCGCAATCATTAAACATAGTATCTTAGCATAGATTGTCGGCTAATTCTGTAAAATATTGATAATAATTGTGCATCTTCACATAGCTCTAGCATTATAATTAGCAAGCACTTAAGTGTAAAGCTTTGAAATATGCTGCATACTTTGGACAACTTAATTAGCCACTTTACTCTTGCATGGAGAAGTTTATAAATTAAAAATAAAAATAAAAACATAGAAATATAGGTAAAGCCCTTCTAAATACAAAGTATTATACTAATGTTTGCATTACCTAAATTAATGGAAACATAAAAATATCATATGGAAAGTATATATAATACCTTTTGACTCTTAATTACATTGGTTTGAAGTTATATCATAAAAGATATAATGTTTATAAATGTAATCATGTGTTAAAAAATACCACCAGCTAGCCGCAATAGTACTTATAACATTTTTCTATCCAAGATTGCTAAAATCGACCTTGTGTTTGAATTTAGTTGAAAACTTCATATTTAAAATATAGGACTAAAAATAACCAATATTATATTCATATTAATCAAAGTAAGAGATGAAAATTTGTTAAAGCAATGAAGCTATTGTACCTTACCACAACGGACAAGTATTTATTATTCTCGTTTAAGAATAAAGTCTTTCACTCATCTGTAAAGTCTAACTCAATTAATAAATATTGATATTATTAAGTTGGATATAATATTTTAAGTTCGAATTCAAAACCTCACAATTATATACTAATTTCTTTCTTAAAAAAATCTTCCATCCAATTAGACTTAATGACCTTTCTGATGGGCTTATTGTTTGGCTTTGATGTGTAAGGAGAATAATACATAACATATCACTAGGTTTGTATACAATAATAACGAATATATACAAGTATGTAGGGTGGGGGGTTGGAGCCCAACTTTCTCCTTTCAGATCCGTACCTGACATCAATTATGATAATACCCGATGTAAAAAGTGCACCAACGTCGTGTAAAAATTTGAGATATTTTTGTATATTGGGTAATTAATTTATAATCTGAAAATGGTCACATACTACATCTTTAGTATCCATACTGGCTTCAAAACTATTGTGAAAATTCATTTTCGATCGATGAGAAAAATCTTTTTTTTTTGTTCTATGTAAAAAGTCTTTTTTACACTATACAAATGACAACTATTCCTTAAAAGTAGTCTACAAAACTTTTATTTTTTGTCTAAAATACATATTCTGAATTGTAGTTTTGAGAAAACAAGATATTATAACCTCTAAAAAACGAGTATGTCAAAAATGATTATGGTGTTGTGAAAATATGATTATACTGTAATACTATTTGCTCTCAAAGTGTTCATTATTCATCTATCACTAATATTTTATTGATTGTGCATTTCAACTATTCTTAAAATGTGAGAACAATGGTTACTTGTAATATTTAGTTTATATATTTTACTATTTATAAATAACTAGTAGATTCACAAAGTCATTCATAAGAAGAATAATCTACTAATGTGTATTAATTGTCGATACTATCATTGACTTATGTCAATTAGTATAAGATTAGTTACATACAAGTAAATAAGATAAACTACTATTTATATGAATGAAACACAATTTAAGATAACTAATTAAGAGCAAAAACCACAAAAGTTTCCTATGTGAAGTCAATAAAAGGATTGTAATTTGAAGCATGGTGCTCTCATAGCCTTGTACAAATAATCTTCAAAATAAAATTGTCTGACTAGAATTTAGAAAATATAAGAAAATCCAAGATAATAAACACAAGTCTAATAGTAACTTGGAAAGTTTCATACCCCAAGATTAACCAAAACAAAAACACATTTTTGTCACCAACAAACACTTTATATTAAGGTTTTGAGCCATTGTTCAAAATCACCACCATCTTTTCTCATATACTCTGGTCCAGGTTTCAAATCAATAAACAATTTGGGAGATAGCTTTGGAAATGATAGCAAGCATTTAGTTGCTACAACTTGATCCCACGAGCAATTATCCACAAACCAAATGATAATCTTCTCTATAACACCACCATTTAATATAAAATGTTTAACAAATTCAACTTCAAACTCTCCACTTCTATATCCCTTTATACAAAGTGATTTTAGTTTATGACTAATACACTTACTTGGATCTCTTCTCTGCCAAAACAAGACACCAGGGTAAGGCAGAAAATTTTTGTCCTTATGATCAAATGTGTCATCATTGTAATCTGAATTGGCCTAAAGTATAGGAGAAAAACCATGTCAAGAAAATATGACTAATTCATCAATTGAAATGGTGATAACACTTACGCCAAAAAGCATACCTAATTATTTATTTGGAGATTCTTTAGTTGATGGCAAGACTCCAATGCAGAAGAAATAGCTACCATACATCTAATATTTGTCAAAGCTAAATCGAGAGAAAGGGTAATCAAATTGTCAAATATACTTCCGGTGCTCAAACCTCGTTGACGACGCTAAAAAGAATAAGGAAAAAAAGTTATAAAAGACTATGATGCAATAAAAATTCAAAACATTTGTGAAATGAAATAGAGAGAAGAAAGACTAACCAAAAGGCCACTACAAATTTCAATAATATTTGTTGATGTCAAAAGCTTATTTCCATTTTCATAAAAACCTCTTCCAAAAGTTTTCATATCATTGTAAGCACGTAGAACATTAAGTTTTGGGGGCTGAAAAACCAACTCTCTATGATTACAAATAACAGAGTCAATCTCTATAACTTCAACGTTAGCTGCAGAAACCAAAATCTTACAAATGTGTATATTATACATTTTAAAGTATTTCAGACTTGGACTATCAATCTTAAGCTCGTCTTCCAAGAATCTACATTGGTCCAGAATGAGATCTTCAAGAGATGAACAATGTGATAGAATCCCTTGAAAATTGTTTGATATTATACGCACATTGTTAAGGGTAAGAGTTTTCAAAACCTGTGAGGGATTAGGGAAGGGTATAGTTGTAAAATGATAGTTTTTCAACTCAATAATCTTGAAATTAGAGAAAATCTCAAAAGGTAAATCGAGAGTCCGTCCAGCTTTTCTTAAATCAGAATCACTTATTTCGTGAAGATAATAACGTAATTCAAGTTCCATTGAAACCTTTATAACCCCTATTTTCAATAGTTTCTTCATCCATTCTACAACGTCTCCACTTGCACAACTCTCTGGTAAATGTTGAATGCTACAACTTTTCAAGGGTCCAATGTGATTCTCCATAATTGATTTAATCAATATGGCTGCTTCAGCAATTGTATCAATTAATTCCTCTGCTTTAGGATCTATCTGTCATGCACAATTTATCATATCACAAGTAAAAATAAATATGATTAATTGCAATTCTAGTCCGAATTATGAAATTAGTCTCAGTTTTAAAACTTAAAATTTTTATTATATTTTAATTAAAAAATGACGATGTGACACGTTTTAAATATCTGATAGAATAAAATTATTAATATATTTGAAATTGAAATAAAATACCATAAAAACTTAGCGTTTTACTTAAAAAAAATTTCTTCATATTTTTAATTTAATTAATGATATATGAATAATTAATACAAAAAGATAATTTTATATTATAAAATTGTATGTTACGTCGTTTAAAATATATGAAATCATTATATTTTTTCGGTTCAAAAATATGAAAATGATATTAAAATTGTATGACTCTTAAAATTAGAGATTAATTCTATGAAGCGGTAATAATTTATGTGAAATTGTACCTTACGACCCATAGCCATTGAAATGCGTGAGCCTGGGTTAGAATTTTGAATGTAAAATTCAATCCAAGACTTCAACATTTGTTTTTGATCAAAACTAAGGTGAGAAGAGTACTTCCACATTGTTTTCCAACGTTGGGAAAGAACGCTTGTTCTCACAACATCCATGCCTGGTAGTAAAGAAATGATAGATGCTACAAGTACATCAGGAAGATTGCTGATCAAATTTGCTTCATCATTCTCTATAGCTTTCACTTTTTTCAGTTTTTCTTCTCTCATTCTTCTCTCTTCTATTTCATTCAATGAAACTTCTTCTACAAAAAAGTCTTATATATTAAATTTGTAAGAAATAATAAGAGAGAACAATATGTTGGGAGCTTCAAAAATTATGAAAACCACATCCAGTTTTTTTATAAATGAAAACCACATCTTGTATTCAAACCCATGGTATATAGCATAAGTTATTATTATTATTTGAAAAAATAATTTGGAATTTTAATTAATAACTATATGTGTGTCTATTTTATATTTAATTTTAAACCTTCATAAGTGTTTATCATTAATATTTGGCAAATATATTAATATTTAATTTCAAATACTAATGTATGTATTTAAAAATTTTGGTAAGGTGTATTTAAAATTATTTTTTTGACCAAAAAGCTGTATTTCACATTTAATTCCACACCTTTCATGAATCATTTTAATTTAATACAACCTTGACCATTAAAACTGATATATAAATAATGATAAAAATTTCTACATGGTAGAACCTTAAAAAGGAAGGAGTAATAATTATATCTTTTTGTTTCAGAAAGTAATAATTAATAAATAATGTGTAATTATTTTTTAAAAGATTTTGACTACTAATATTTGTAGGATTTAAAAATGTTTTATGCTGTCAGATATTTATAATAGTTAGATCGCAAAAAATATTTAAAACTTTAATTGTTTCTACCTTAAAAGTCATATAAATAGTAGTTTATAATTGATTGACAATGTAAAAAAATTTACACTTCCGATGCATCAAAATTAATCTCATATTAATATAAATAAATACACTTTCATTTATTATAAATCATTCATACATCTTTTGAAAGATTATGATATCAAACTTTTTTTTATAAGTGAAAACCACCAATTCCATATATTATGAAAATCACACCTTTTAACTTCAATTCCACATATTTCCACATATATATATATATATAACATATAAAATAAATAAGGGAATATTATTACAATTTTTTTTATCATGTTAACAATTTATTAAAAAGAAAAGTATAAACAAAATATAAGAGGACATAAAGAAAAAATAAATAAATTGCATTCCTGAAATCATGCACGTTTAATGGCCCTTAAACGAAAATTATATAAAATAGTTTTCTTTTGTATATTATTTTTCCTTGTTTTAGAAATTACATCCATAAAAGCTCTTCATTAACGGTAAAACGACTATTTCGTTAGCATCTTTATTTTTAACCAAACCTAAATACCTTAATATTTTTAGTCATAAACAATTTTAGTATAAAAGTTATCGTTAGTGAAAATAACTTTTAGATATGTCATATTCGACTTCATCGCCTTCGAATGTAAATTAAACTCTATAACATCATTTACAACACATAATACATAAATATTATAATTAATATATATATCTATTAAGAATAAGAAAATTTTGGGGTGGTGATAATATTTTACCTTTCCAACTTGTGTAATTATTTTTATATATGAATATTAATTTGTTTCTTCATTTATTTACATTTATTTAAATTATTACTTTTCTTTTTATTTTTCTTATAATTCTTCCTATTTTATTATGAGCGACTCATTTGCATAAATAAATTATTTTAAAATAAATGACATTTCTTAATTTTCACTATAATTTAATTTTTTTAAATGTATCATTTAACAAATACTACTTGCACCACTTTTATATCTATATCTTCTATTTTGCATTTATGGTATTGACTAATACATCAATATTTAATAACCATAGTTTTATATAGTTTTCTTAATATGTAACAGAAAACGTAATGTTTACAAATACCAAAACACAAATTCATGCGTTCAATTTAACTTGGTACTATCACAAATCACTTGGAAGAGAAAGAGATATAAGGTTGATTTGATGAGAGAGTGGACAAGTTAAGGAGTTGATCGATACGGAAATTGCGGGTTTGATATTCATTCTCAGTAAAATACTATTAAAAAAAATAGACTTAAATATAATTTGATCATTTATTTTTATTTTGATTAATTTTGGTCTTTTATATTTTATAAGGAGTATATTTTAGTCTTTGTCACAATCAAAATAAAGTTATAACAACATTGATCATTGAAATATTTTCTAACAATTGTCAATATGTATCATGTATATAATATTATCTCCAAAAAAACATCCATTTAACCCAATAATATGCTTACACTTGAAAAAAATTCTTCTTGAATGCTTTGAAACATATGTAAATTCTTTGAAATGAAGAATATTTATCTGAGTTCACTATATTTTCACTTTTTTTTTTTAAGACTGCACACTTAACTTTACAACTGAACCAATATTTGATTTCAATAGTTCGTGACAATAATTATACAGTTGTTTAAAAGAGTTATGGTGAAAAAAACTAAAATACACTATTTATAAAAGATAAATGACTAAAATAAATAAAAGATAAATGACAAAAACGAATATTAGATAAAAGATAAATGACCAAAATTATATTTAAGGAAAAAATATATCATTGGAGTGTGAAAAAAACATGCATCCCATACTATTTTTTCATAATGTTGCCACCATTAATTAACTTTAGAGTGTGTTTAGATGGAAAAAAAATTGAGTGAATATAATTTTTTTCAAGTTGGTCCTTAAATTTTGCAAATTGGATTTTAAAAATCTTCAAAATAGTCCCTCAACTTTTCAAAACCTTCATTTTTAACCCAACTTTAATTTCATTTTCACCTTAAAACTTTTGAAATTTATAAAAATTACCCAATTTTAAAAGAACAATTCAGTTATAAAAAAAAATTAATTAAAAAAAGAAAAGATTATGGATAAGAGCATTAAAATAGTTCAAAAACAGTTGCATTTTTCTTATAATACAGTCACCAAGATTTGTGACCTTTTTTTTTCTTATAAATATAATAGGGACCACATCAAAAATATATACTCTCTTGAGTCACTATTATAAGAAGAAAAAAAATTACTTTTACGATTATTAAGTATGTAGTGTATAAAAAATATATGCCTTTTAATTAAATAAATAGTATATTAGAAATAATAATTACAATTTGTTTAAAAGTAGTTAATTTTTATTTATAATAATAACAAAAAAAATTCAAAAAAAAATATTGACCAAAAATTGAGAATTTTTTCTTATACAATACTATATACTTTATCTAATTCACAGTAAGTGTTAATTTAACGACAACAAAATATTTTAAAATAAATATCATTTTTATTTTAATGTATTAAATTTGACATAATTAATAGAGTATGTGTGATTGATATTAATTGATTGTGAATAATTTAGCTACAATTTTCAAAAGGCAACTCAAGTTGCACCTAATTTAAAGATATATTAATTAGTGTTCAATAGGTATTGTTTAATAGATAAAAATTATGGAAAATTGTGTAATCAATATATTGGAAATTGAAATATTTGAATGAATAGGTATAATTATTTAAAAATGGTTCGATTTAACTTATTTTTTTACTTTAAAGAGAAAACATTGGAAAGTGTGTAGTGCATAAAAGTATAAAATATAAAATATAATGGGGTGGCTGAAATATTAAGTGCAATTTCATATTTTTGGTAGTATAAATTTTTCTTGGATATATAATCAATTACTGTTAATATATATATTCAATTAAATTTGATAGACTATTTTTTCAATTAAATCAACAATATATTTGAAAATTTAGTTAATGAATATATTGTGTATTTCAAATTAAATATATCAATTAAGTTGCAAATTAAGTTAGAATTTAATTAATAATTAGTATATGGATATTTATTTTAATTTTAGTTCCAGACCTCCAATATAGTTTTTTATTAATATTTGATACATTGAGTCAAAATATATTTGAAAAATTAATTAAAAAAACTGTGTGTATTTCTAATAATTTTTTAGTAGGTACTTTACTAAAAAATTAATTTTTGATTTAAAATTATGGTGTATTTCAAATTATTATTTTTTTTATTTCAATTCACACATAAAATTGAGAAAAAATTTTGTTTAAAAAAATTATGCATTTCACAGTGTTTACAAAGGAGTTAAATAAGATTTTGGCCTCTATAAATATATTTTATTTTGTTTGTAGTCCCTCTAAATTTTTTTTAAAACAATAGTCTCTCAAATATTTTTCATTAATAATTTTAGTCCCTACTTTTAAAACAATTCATATGTATAGTCTGAATTTTTAAATATTTTTTTCACGCCTATTTAAAATATTATAAGAATCTCTCCCACAAAAATTGAAGATTTTTTTTCAAATGATGAATTAAGTATAATTTTTTTAAGCTTTTAGTGCTTACAAATTTATATTTAATGCATCCTTTCTTAAAAAATTAGGGGTGAATTCTTATAATTTCCTAAATATTCCTAAAAGAAATATTCAAAAATTCGATTGAATCACATGATTTGACTTCAAAGAATAATCAAAATGGTGATAAAAAATATTTAAAAGACTATTATTTGAAGAAAAATTTTAAAAAGACTAAAATTGAAATATAATATATTTACAGGAACTAAAAACTTATTTAATTATTTACAACATATGCAATTTTGAACTTTTTACATCAGGTAACAGCAATATCCAATGTAAAAAGTATAACAAAGCCGTTCATAATGTGCATTTATAACCGACGCAAAACAAAATTTACTCCGATTGTTTACCAATTTGAAAACTGGAAGCAAACAACATCAACAATTTAAAAAAAAAATTGCTAGATAACAAAAGGATGCAGTTTGAACTTTTCACATCAGGTAAAAGCAATACCCCCATACAAATCATTAATAGTGAATTTATAAACTGATGTAAAAATTTTGAACTTTTCACATCAGGTAAGGTGCATTTGTAACTGATGTCAAATTTCACATCAATTGCTAACCTAATTTGAAAAGTTGAAACAAACAATGTCAGCACTCACGTCACCTTTAGATTTAATGTGAAAAATTATGATTTTATTTCTCTATTTTTAAATTTCGAATTTTAGTTCTCTAATTTTGTAAGTTTTGGGACTTTCCTTATAATAATCAAATTTTTCTATTATTTTTTAATATATTCCTTTCAACATGGATGTAAAATTAAATTTAATGGTGTGATGTTGATTTGGAACACAAACAATAGACTAAAAGTTTTATTACAATCTTGTTTTTAGTTTCATTGATCAAATGTAGACTTATTTTTCTCAAATTTAGAAATGAGATGAGTAAAATCTTATTACATTTGAAATAAGGACCAAAAGTACATCTAAGTCTTTTTTATAAATGAAAACCACATATTAACACTCAAACCCACAATAAAAATAGCACCATTTATATCAACATGGATTAAGTTTAGTGAAAGGGTCTAAACTCCCATAACACGGTGCCCCCGAGTTTGAATTTCCGTTGAAAAAGATATTTGCATTTAGTTCGGACGATCCTTGAATTAGATTACTTCTGGTGAAGAGGACTTATATGAACCCAAAAAAATAGATCCATTTATCAGTTCCAGCTTATATCAAATATATATTTTTACTCAAAAATGGTATTCATTCAAATTGATAAAAATTACATCGGTCAATAACAATACAATTCAAAGTAGCTAAAACTAAACATGATGAGTCTGCAAATAAACTCACAGCATTCAGGTTAATGCATAAAACAACAAAATGCCTACAAATATGACAAGATTGAAGTGTCCAAAATATTCATGTCTTCGGAGCAAAAGTACCCTTATGTATTTTGTGTTCACGTACGTTATGCAATTTAAGAATTTACAGGTGTTACACAAATACAGTTCACGTAAACATACGTGAACTGAGTTTATGTGTGGTATGTAATTTAAGAAATTACAGGCGCTACACAATTAAAGTTCACGTGAATGTATGTAAACTTAGTTCATGTACATGTCAAATTTTAGTGTGATTAGCAAAAATATGTATGTGATATGTCAATATGTACACATACGTGAACTAAGTTTATGTATTTTGCGTGAATTCGGTTAGCGTAGTATACGTGAACTTAATTTATGTAAGCAATATTTCTTATTTTTTGATATGTTCCTATTGGATGTAGATAAATGGACCAAGGGGAAGACAATAGGGACGAAATGTATGAAGGTTTGGAACCTGAATTTGATTAAATGTATGATAGTTTGGAACTTGATTTTGATGCAATGAATGACAATGTTGAACCCGAAATTGCCGACGCAATGAATGATGGTGTCGAACCTGGTGTGGTGGATTTGACTGATGTATTTACCACTAGCATGATGTTTGATACACGAGATAATTTATTGAGATGAGCTAGAAATGTTGAAAGAGAAAATGAAATTGTTGTTGTCATCTTTAGATCAAAATCGCCACAACACGACCAAAAACAAAGAAAAAATCAATTCTTGATTATGAAAGAAGCGACAAGTATAGACTTTGGAAGAATCCTAAACCTATGAGGAGTACTTGGACTAAAAAATATGAATATCCATTTAGATTGAGAGGAACACCATCAAGTGTTGGTGAGAGGTGGTATTTGCATGAAGTTAGCTAAAAAATTGATTGGTTATTCTTTCTTAGGTTGATTGTATCTCATGAAGAGAAAGATGTATTTGGTGATATGACGTAGAACATGGTCAAACCAAGAAATATATTGATGATATTAAAGGATCATTATGTTAAAAGTTTAACGACAATCAAACAGGTTTACAATGCACATCAAGCATATTGTTCATCACTTAGAGGTAACAAACTAAAATGCAACATCTAATAACATTAATGAAACACGACACATTCATGTATCAATATAGGAAGGTAGATGGTTCAAATGAGTTGAGAGATATATTCTGGACCCATCCACGTACTATCACTCTTGTAAATAATTTCCCCATAGTATTGATTATGGATAACATATACAACACATGCAAGTATCAAATGTTATTACTTGAGATTATTGGTGTTACTTCTACTCAAATGACATTTTGTGTGGGATTTTCATATCTATAGTCTGAGTGTGCTGATAACTTCGTGTGAGTACTAAAAATATTAAAATAATAGATTATTTTTGGTGAAATTCAAGTCGTTGTTACTAATAAAGGCATTGTTTTGATGAACGCAATTCGATATGTTTTTCCAAAAGCGATCAATTTATTGTGTTTGTTTCATGTATGCAAGATGACTATTTTTCCAAACAAAAAAAGAAGGTGCATGTAATGGATGCATGAGAGGGTCTTGTTTATAGTTATGATGAGGCTCAGTATTACATGAAGTTGGCTATGTTTGAAGGAATTTGTAGTGATTGTTAAATTTTATATGATTAGTGGTTAAATCCTAACAAGGAACAATTTGATGAGGCGGGACAAATAGGCTTATGCACTTTGGCAACACGACAACACAAAAGATCGAGTCTACGCATTGAATTTTGAAAAAGATATTACAAGACAATATGGGGATATATGTAGTGTTTGAGAAACTATTACTAGCATGATTGTATTACAAAAAACTGAGATAATAGCATCATTTGAAAAGAGTATCATTCAAAAGGTGCATCGATATAGTAACAGATTGTACATCATTTGTGTGGTGTTGTGTCTAAAAATGCAATAGATCACATTACGGCTGAGTATGGTCGCGTGAAGTATGTGGGTATTGATAAGACTAAATGTTATTACACTATTAGGACTACACATGGTTTGCCTTGTGCATGTGAAATAATGATTGATCGTGTAAACCTTCAGAGTTATCTGTGAAACATGAAATAGATGTCATAGTTAAAAAATTGATGAGTTTATTATACCTGGAAAAATTGCACTTAAGGATAAATTATGTGAAATCGCTTATCTATGCACTACGTCGATGTGTTCACCTGTTGATAAGGTTAAAACAAAGGCTGCATCTAACAATGGACAAAGTAAGGTTTCAAAAAGAGATAAATCAACCAAGTGTGATCCATCGTGTTGGGATTATGTGGATGCAATTGTTCGATGCAGTGGCATAAATGCATGTAGCACTACATCATCTATCAGTAAGGACAACAACCTAGATCATCAATTAAAAAGCTTACACCTTGACCATCATTCAGTAAGGTTCAACAATGTTTGATAGAGCTTCAAGAATGTTTGATAGAGTGATAACTTTTAGGCATTCATCCATCAAGAATGTTTGATAGAGCTTCAAGAATTCATACCTCATTATGAGATAATATTTGGTGGGGAGAAGTTTGTGTTCAACAACTTTTACGTAGTGTATATGATGGACAAGTTGCTACAGTGGATAATTAAATGACACTTCCAGAAATGGGACATGTGATTTCTTCGAAGTTTAACTTGGTTTGCATCTCATTTTTACTTCACCAATTGCAAACTTTCTTTCCATTTAGAAGTCCACAGCCAACATCTATGTCAGATCATCGTATCATTATTATTGCACTTGTTAATAATTGTCACTTCGTGCAGGTACTAATTGTGATATTTAGTTTGACTCTATGTATCTCATTTTATTGTTAATAACTTATCAATTTTAACAGATTTACTTGAAACTAGATTCACCTATACCATTTGTAACTAATTTTTGGAAAAAGTATTGCAATGAAGAAGCACGACAATGAAAGATTACATACAACTTTTGCATGCACGATTGGTTGCAAATATTTTCACGCACTAGCAGTGAACTTATTTTAAACATGAATGATTTATATTTCCTAATTTTTTACAATTAGTATTATACAATAAGTATCCAAATTTTTAACATTCAATATTACTAAAATATTGTATAAACATATTTAAAATAAAAATTTCATAGATCTTCACTGTCAATGTATCCAAAATATTCAACTAAGATATCCAAAATATTCCACCATGTGTGAATCAAAATAACTAAACATAATACAAAAACCCTAAGCACCTATATGCTTCCTAAGATATGGTAGTATTAAATCTAGAGGTAGTATTTCACTTTCAGGATTGTCATCTCTTGTGTATGTCTATCATTGGTTTTTTTTTTTTTTTTTTTGGTATAAACCGTTGGAATTATTTAGAAGAGCATTCACCATTAACTTGACAATAAATAGCAACTTTGGGTAGGAAAATCTTGAAAATAAAACAAATCTTCAGACTTATAGTAACTCTATTTATGTATATATATTGAATGAGCCAATATGCTTGTTGGTAGGGATTGTCTCTAAATCCAAACTAAATCTTATATTATTTTAATCTTTAAATTTGATGAATTTTTGCCTTAAAATAGATCTGAATCGAACTATAAACACTCCTAATAAAAGGCAAGTGCATAGGTTGTCATAAGGTATTAATTCAATGATCAAAATTTGACCTCATAACCTCAATGATAAAGCTCTAATCTCCTAGAGAATGTTGTAAAATTTTATAAGTTTAACCTTAATAATAATTACACTTTTGTTGTTTCTTGCTTTTGTTAACATAGCTTATGCTAGTAGCTTTTTGGTTCATGGTTTCATTTCACAAATGTTATTATAAGGTTTGAATTTTCGTTTATTAGAGGATCTTAGAGTCAAGGTCAATGGATTCCATTGATAAAGTTCCGTGTATTCTTTGTATTTTTTATAGACGACAATTTTTAAATGAAATTTAATCAAATTAACTTATTTTTAAACTTGGATTAGGCCGCATAGTATTGCTATAAGGAGTATTGGTGACCAAAAATTATGTTTGAAATTGCAAGTGTCGTAGGTGTTCCTATGGCTCTTGATGAGGCAGCAATGACATTATACCAAAATATAGATTTTATAGCGCACCTTTAACAGCGCTTTTTAAGTAAAAGCGTTGTTGTATTATATTTTAAGAATACACGGAGGCTAAGACAGTGTTTTTTTGAAAAACAATGTCATAGGTAATAATAGTTATATATAATAACAAAGCATTTGACAACACTTTTTTATAAAAGCGTTGTCATATGATCAAAATATTTATAGTGTTTTTTCTATAAGCGTTGTTATATGGGTCATATAACATTTTCATATGGTCTTTTAAAGTGTTTTTTATAAAAGCGTTGTCATAGGGTCTCATAAAATTAGGGTCTTTTAAATTGCTTTTTAAAAAAGCGCTGTCATAGGTCTTTCTAATTTTTTAAGTATATGCATATGTAACTGGTTTTCTTCACTCTGTGCGAACTCTCCCTACGAACCCTCTCTGCGTTTCTTCAACCTAGTAATTGCGTCAGGTATAGGCAATGGATTTGTGAGTACTAGTGTTCTTGATTTTTAGGGTTCTGTTTCAAATTTTTACGTTCCTCGTGCCGTATTCATAGATTTTTGTGACTTTACAAAAATACTGGGTGATGCAGATTTAAATTCTGAATTGATTTTGAATTGAATGAATGTGTTCTTGTTGATAGAATGAATTTTATATTTATGATAATGTTGAATATGACAAAATCACATTGTTTTATTCTTCATATCAAGTGATTGGTCATTCTTTTGAAGATTAAACATATAATAGAAAACTAAAGTCTGCCTATGTGGTTCTTAAAACAAAATGCTTCAAATATATATTCCTAATACAATCAAGGTTGGGCTTGGAATTGGTCATCATAGCCCTACTAAAACCTATATATACCTCAAATATATGTTCACAAATGATCATATATTTGGTTCAAAAGAAGCTGTCATATCCTAGGTAAGAGAGGTTAGGAAACAAAACGAGTAGTTGTTATCATAACTCATGCTGACAAATAGACTTGAACGAGATGAAGAAAGTCAAAATAAATTTTAGGTTGCGATAGAGGTGGAAAATACAAGTCAAATAAAGGAGAATTAGAGATTTCCACTAAAAAGTGTGGTTGTGCATTTAAATTTAGATCAAAATCATTTAAGGATGGTCAGGGATGGATTGTGAGTGTAAGATGCAGACTCCACAACCAGGAGTTAGTGGCTACATTTGAGAATAATTCATTTGTTTGATGCTTAAAAAGAAGAAGACTAGAAACGTGTTGATGACCTGACCAAGTATCATGTTGAAAGGCACATTGTATCATCGTTGAGAAATCAAAATAAGGAGAACAAAACTAATATATCTCAAATTTATAAGTGGCAAACTACGTATCGAATGACTTTGAAAGTTCCTATAAGTGATGTGAAACATCTAATAAAATTAGTTGAAGCTAAGAAGTATGTTTGTTGGGATAGGAGCCTTGAAAACTCGGATGTTGTAAGAGACATGTTTTGGACACATTTAAAATCCATCACTTTATTGTTTTTTTTACTGGGATAGGTCTATGTCCCCCTAGATTGTTGTTTTTTTTCATTATTTTAATTTTTTTTTTAGCTTATGGAAAAAATATATAGAATAAATAAGAGTTCATGGGATACTCCAATTTAATACAACAAAAATCCAAATAGTACATATAAAAAAAACAAGCAAAGAAAATATCAAAACAACGCAGAAAAAAACCAATTTTAAGTACAAAAGTAGGATATAGGAAGACAACTCTGCCTTGGGAGTCCTAAGAAGAAATTACATCAAAATGATTCGGTCGCTAATACAATTAAAACAACTATTGAAATGTATGCCTCTTAAAGCCAAATTGGGAAACAACAACAATAAAATTATAGCAACACAGTGTATCACACATATATAATATTCCTTACATGCATGACATTTACTTAATAGAAAAACCTAATAATTTATTAGCATTTCAACCGCAAGTTTTGATGTTAAAAATTGAACTTCAAATTGATGTAGAGATCATTGGAAGCTTTAGGTAGTGAAAACAAGCTCTCAGCTGCTTCAAATGAATCATTGCAAATTAAAGTGATCCTCTTCATCATTGTGGCTCTTGTTATGAGGTACTTTGCAAATTGTAATTCTTGTTCTCTGCCTCTAAATCCCCTTATGCATACAAACTTCAACTCATGACTAATAGTGTTGCACAATTCTTGCCTCTCCCAAAACATTGATATAGCACAAGCATTAGAGCCACAACCACTACTACCTTTATAAACAAATGCCTGTAAAGGAAAATTATCTATTACAATTTTATCTATAATGGAATATTTGGGTTAGGTAAGAATTAACACAACTAGAAAAAGTTGACATAGCAACATAAATTTAGAGACTAAAATAAGTAAAATTCGTCTTTGATTTTGTTTCCAAATATTAAAAACGTCAAATTTGATGATTAATTTAATTATTTTTCTTATTTAATTTCTATAATTATTTCAACTTTTGTTAGTAATGTAATTCAATCAAATATGACATGTTAAAATGTTATTATTAATTATGACAATATGCATTCTATGATTGCTCATAATTTGTAGGTTTTGCAAAAAAAAAAATTTAAGGATAGATATCATAATGATTTGCATAATCATTCTACGGCATATGAAGAGTCATTTACAAAGAATCGTTCTTCAGTCAGTGAAAAGCTTTTACGGAGGTAATTTCTAAAGCAAAGAAAAAAAATATGCATAAAAGAACTATAGTATATAATTTTCGTTGAAGGGCCAACAAACTTGTATGGTTATTTTATTAATATTTTTTCTTTTTCTTTTTCTTTTTTTCTTATTTTACTGGGTTCATTTTATGTTCCCCAGTTTTTGTTTTTCCTTTTATTTTTAATAAATTTTTAGCTTAAAAAAATCAAGGTTTAAATATGTCTTTGATTCTTGCAACTATAACATTTTTTGATTTTGGTCATCGTAATATTTTTGTTTGATTTACATCCCTACAAATACAGGTTCCTTTTAAAATGGTCCCTCGGCCTAACATCTATTAAAAAAGTTCTAAAACCGTTAAGCTTTTTTTAATAAAAAACAAAAAGGAATTAGAAATTAAAAATCTGATTATTTTTTGAAAGGGTTTCTAAAATTGAGAACCCTAATTTCTATTATCTTCCTTTAATATTCAAACAAAAACTTGTTAGTACAGTTATAGTGTTTTAGTCCCAATAAAACATATGCTGCTACAAAATCACTTCTCAACTTCATGAATTACATATCAAAAGTTTCAAACTTGTTTTCTTGTCCACATCTCAGATCCAACATGCAACCATGAAATGCATAACTTATAACTCAACTCACGACCATCAGATCGGTTCTAAAACGACCAAAGATTGCAATCTGGATACAAGAAGAATGGAGCTAACAAGTGGAAAACAACAAAAAAAATGAGAAAAGGGTGTGAGCTCGCGTCCTTGCGAGTTGGAAAACAACATAGACACATGATTTTATCCCTTGAAGGTGAGAAGGTCGTGAGAAGATGGAGAAAAAAGGGGTGAAGATGTGAGGAAGGAGGCAATAGAAATTAGAGTTCTCAATTTTGGTCATTCTTTTACAAAAATAGTCATAT
Organism: Cicer cuneatum; assembly: GCA_037974295.1. Classification (NCBI taxonomy): domain Eukaryota; kingdom Viridiplantae; phylum Streptophyta; class Magnoliopsida; order Fabales; family Fabaceae; genus Cicer; species Cicer cuneatum. The sequence continues at coordinate 55,563,780 of JBBPBO010001984.1, forward strand.
TTTAATTTCTAATTTATTTTTTGTTGTTTTATTAAAAAAAGCTTAATGATGTTAGAATTTTTTTAACAAAAGATGCACTTAGTGACCGTTTTAAAATGAATCTATATTAGCAGAGATGTGAATTAAACAAATAAACATATAAGGACTAAAATCAAAAATGTTATAAATACAAGGACTAAAGACATATTTAAACCAAAAATCATATATGACACCACATACCGGTAGAGTGATATCAAGAACTTGTAAACTTTTGCATAACCTCAATGCAAAAGAAAGATCCATGACTTCTTCTATATTGTTCAAATCCAAGTCCATTGAGAAGGTTGATAAATTTTGAAAAATATTACAACTTCCATGTATCTAACAAATAGAGAAGAGGAAGTTAGTTAGTAGCACAGGCATATACATTGAAGTAGTAATTCAAAAACTATGTAAGTAAACTAGAGCTTAGTCTTTAACTAGTACATCCTTTGGGGTTTAGTTCTATGTTGAAAAAGATGAAATAGAAACAAAATTTAAAGATAGAATAAGGTGATTATGTCTCTAATTTTGTTGTTAAATGTTAAAAACGTCAAATTTAATGATGCATTTTATTTTATCTTTTGTCTCTAATTTATGTCGTCATCTCATCTTTGACTAATTAGATTATGGAGATATTTTGAATCCATTTTTGCACTAATAAAATATAGAAGCGAAGAATTAACTAATGTTTGTGTTGATATTAATTAATTAACCAAATAAAATCAACAATTTTCCCTAGGTGAATGTTGAGTGATTCAAATTTATAGTTGATGGCCACAACAAAGATTCTTAGACCTATGAGCTCCAGTTGCGGAAATTATTATATGCAATTCACATCGATTACGAGATCTAAATCATCTACAGTCGTTGAGTGATGCAACTGTTATAAAAACAATTAAATTTAGTGAGAAAAAAGTTTTTCTCTTTAAATCTAATGGTCCTTACAATTATTGCATCATACAAAACAGCTGATTCAAACACATCGGTTTGGATGTTAAGCCACTTATAATCCTAGGATGACATCTAGAGACCAAAAACATGACCCATCAAAACAAGGTAAAGAAAACTTGACAATCAAGTCTAGAAGATGACCTAGTTAATTTTTTTTGAATATTTGAATTAGTTCTATAGCCTTTTCTAGTATGGTCTAACTCTTGTTGGTATAATATTATGTTTTGGGGGATTGGACATAAGACCTAATTGTACCTTAAGGATACACAATGTAATCAACCTTAATAAAAAACTATAACCAATTTTTCAAATCACTTCATGGAATCCCTAAAGAAATAAAATATATTGTCATGTAAAAGACGTGATATTGAAAGTATTAGTACTTACCCAATGGTCAATGAAGCAAGCAAGAATCTCATAGCTTTTCATAATATTTTTCCTCTCTTGAATTAACCGCCTTGAGTACCAATGAGACTCAAAATTGTGCAAGCTTGGGGCATAAATGGATAGATTCTTCATTGGACAACTTATAGAATCAAGAAATAAAATTTCAAGGTTCTTGGCAATAATTTGTAGATGTTCCACACATAAAGCTTGGAGTCTTAAAACTTTAAGTGTTGATTTCATGATGATAAGTTTCATGAACCCATTGGACTCAATTAGGCTAAAATCTTCCAATACCACACAATTTTCTAGAATCCCACTCAATATTGCTTCATCCAAGTGTATCCTCTCTAGTTTAAGGATTTTGAGGTTATGGCAACCCTCAAATGAAGACCAACCATCCATTGTGTAGTTGATCAACTCAAGTGAATCTAGACAATGAAAAATCCTATGTGAGAAACGAGGTTCATTAATTTCATCTTCATGCACAATTTCATCAGTAGCTTCTCCATAATTAGATAAACACTCTAGGTTTAGGTGTTTTAGCCCCTTATTTTTAATAAGAAGAAGATTAATCCAAGCGTTCACTTCTCCAATCGAAAAACTTTTTCTAAAATGCAAAAGTCGACAACTGGACATATTACCATAGTGACGAGACATCAATTGAAAGATTAGAATGCCATACCTATAAATTTCTTTTTGCATAAATGGATTGAGAATAGAATCTTGGTGTTTGATTGACTCTTTTGTGTTTAAAAGTTGGGTCATAGGCTTTATCATGTGTTTTGCATTAAATTCAATGTGTGGAGATTGTTTCCAAAGACCTACCCACCTTTTTGAAAGGATATTGCATCTCACAGCTTCATCAACTTGAAGTTTTGAAAGGATGTAGGTTAAGATGTCATTTGGAAGCTTGTTGATAAAATCTTGCATCTCATCACTTTCCATCACCACCTCCATATATTCTCTTTCTTTGAAGAGCTATTTCACAAGTTATGAATTGTGTGAGCAAGAGATGAACGTTTGATTGAGGTTAAGATGGACACATGAAAGATACAAGTTTACATGTCCACGAGAATAAGGATAGTAACTTACATCATAGTTTGTGTCATCACTAATATTTAGAGACAAAATTTTGGCACCATATGTCCTGTAATGTATAAAATACACTTAATTTTAATTTATACATATAAATTTCAAAGAGAATGAAAAATAATTATAAAATAAAAAACTATATAAAGTATCTTTGGAATATGGTGTTTTACGTCAATTTTTGTGTTTAAAAAATATTTAAAAATGTGTGTTTGTTCTTATCATTTTTTTTAGTTAATAACAAAATAGTGCATTTCAATTTCCTTGTTTAGATGAAGAAGTTTAGTATATTTTGAAAATTTATCAAATTTTTATATAAAATTAATTAGTTATATTAAAGTTCTTATATTTTTCATCAACAATGTGATTGGTTCTAATATAAAAAAAAGTTAATGAGAATCAATTTAAAATTAAAAAATAAAATTGAAAGAAAAAAAAATTAGAAAGAGTTTTTCTTTTATGTCTAATAAACATGTATCTCTCTGTATAAATTTTGAGCTATATAAGTAAACGGTTATTTAACTTTTTAAATTTTACTTTATTTGAATATGAATATTTGAATATTTTGAGCTATATAAGTAAACGGTTATTTACCTTTTAAATTTTAATTTATTTCAAAAATATTGGTTTTGCCTGATTTATTTCAGATATTGCAATTGAGGAATAAGATGTTAAATTAATCCTGTAAAAAAAAACCAACATGTTAATGAATTTTTAATTACTATCATCAGTAGTAATTTATTTAATTTAAAATCTATTTCTATAAATTTAAATTTTCAATAGATATATTATTAAATGAATTATTAACTACAACTATTTCCTTAGAAGTTACTTATAACTATTAAATGACATTGTCTATCATTAAAAATTAACTGCCAGTAGTATATATAAAATTGAGTAAATATCTAGTTTAGTCCTTCCAAAGAATCCTGAGATCTAATTTAGTCGATGAGAAAAATAAAGCTAACTTTTAGTTTAATAAAAAATTAAATTACAACAATTTAGTCCCTAACTTTTTTATACGTTATTTGGTTGATGAAGAAAATAAAAATGGAAAAAAGAAAAAGAAAGTAAAAAGAAGAGAGAGAAAGAATAAAAAATAAATTAATTATTTAATAGTTTAGAATTAGAGAAAATGAAAAGAAAAGAATTTTTAAGAGAAATGAAAATAAATGATAATACAAAAGAAAAATGTGTATTTATAAAATGACATAAATGTTCTAAAGAAAAAATAAAAAAGAATAAAAATAAATTAAAATAAATATTTCATTACAATCAATAAAAAATTGTAAAATATAAAATTAAAATAAAGAGAATAAATATATCAAATAAATTTCATAACAATCAAACAAAATATTTAAGTTTGATAAACTATAAATATTTTATTTATATTCTCTTTATATTTTCTAATTTTTCGTTAATGATATTTATGTCATTTTAAAAGTACATATATTTTTTACATTTCTCTTAGAGTTTGACCTATCATCTAATAAGAACTAGCATTTTTTTACACATCAAATTACCACATTTTAATTGAATTAAAATTAAAAAAAAATCTAGATGTTAACGAAATTTAAAAAACATAAAAATAACCTTACTTAGGTAATTAACTAATCCAATAATCCTTATTTTGGTTTTTTTCATTGAATTTAGACTGTTATTATTTGTATTTTATTTTTAATTTATTGAAATATATTAAGAGTATGTTTGATACATATTATAAAAAAGTGAATTTGATGTTTAATAATTTAGATATTGATTTTTAGAGACTTTTGAAGAAGAAAAAAAAGCTGAATCTATTTTGTTTTTCTTAAATATAGTGAAAATCTCACCCTTTTAAAATAATCAGTTACAGAATATGATTTTCGAGAGAAACTACTCAAAACAGTTTTTCATTTGAATGTGTTTCCATTTTTTTTCTTTATATTATCATTGTTTTAAATACATGTAACAAACGGATGAAAATTTTAAAAGTGAATATTTAAAAAAAATGATGTTTTTACAAATAAGGTATAACAAACGGACTCTAAGTTGTTGCGTTAAAATCGATTATATATTTTCATTGGATGAAAATGTAAAATAAATTTACAATGCCGATACATATAAATTAAACTCTTTCATATACACTAAATTACTAAAATAATCAACTTATTTTTTATGTTTTTTCTCTTCTTTCACTTTCTTTTCTTTAATCTATCTTACCTTTATCAACCAAACAAACTATAAATAAGATACGGAAGAAGTTGTTCCAATTTAATTTTCCCAAGAAATAAATGTTACTTTTATCTTTTTTAGGGACTAAGTTGGTCTTATAATTTTTTCATACTACTTTGAGTTTTTGACACGTTGGGACTAGTCATGTTAAAAGTAGTGGATACTCTCTCTATTTTACAATAAGTTTAACTTTAGAAAAAAGATATTTAAAATAACTGTCATTTTCAATACAACTTTAAATATTATTTTCTAATTTTATCTTTTAATTATTACTATATACATTATTTCTAATATATTAATTATATTTTATATTTATGATGGTGAAAAATACACTAATAACTAATATGTTTACAAAAATTTTAAACAACAATTATTTTAAAATGTATGGAGAACTTTTAACCTATAACATAATCAAAAAATATATATAGTTTATGACATCACTGATTAAAAATCATATGTACACTTATTATATGTAAATCAAATCGGTTAGGGGGTTTGAATCCTCAATAATTGTTGTATAATGAATAGTAAATTTACATTCCAATTATTAGTAATAATTTAAATTTGATGTAGAACTTGTTGATATTTTTATTTTATTAAATATATATATATATATATATATATATATATATTAAAATAAGTAATTAAAAGATGTAAATACAACAAGAGGTCAAATTATTTATTAAAAAAATTAAAAGAAAAAAAAAGGAAAGGAATGGGTATCTTCTATCCACACCCCATCATGTAGAACTGTTTAGCTAAAGTAATGGAATAAACATGTTCTCATCTCTCTTAAAGAGGTTGTAAGATAATATAAAATTTGATCTTATAGACCTATCAATTTTTAATAATCGAGTCAACATAGCCTTTCAATTCTAAAAACCAAAGGACAACCACTTCCCTATCCATTTGGAGCATACAGCGCTCATAACACATCTATGAGGCAAACTTTTTATTTTGAAGTAAATGAGTCAAACTTTTATAAATCTGAAATTAATGAACTTGTCAATATTATTTTGGATCATTTTTAGTACAATGATAAGGTAGTATTTAAACCACTTGTCGTACGATCCAAATGATAGATGTAGAGATATTTAATACGTTGTGGCGCATGGAGTTTCACGGTTATACTTTTTAGAACCCAAAAAATTACCATTGACTTAATTTATTTTTTTTATTTTTGAATAATAATTTACAATATATATTATATAGAAAAGAAGAAAATATATCAAATCTATTGTGTGAGGTACTAAAAACTCAAAAATAATTTTTAATACAACATATTTATCAAGATACGAAAATCGGACCGACCGATTGAATCAGTTGAACCAAAAATTGAATGTGCTAGAAAACACACAAAATAGAGTTTGAATTGTATTGAAAATATTGAAACTTTTTATGAGTAGATTGGTTAATTCTTTATTATATAGTTTAATATAAAAGTTTTGTGTTAAAACTATTTTGAAAGATATTTAAAGTGAATATTGAAATATAAAAGAGACGGGGAGAGAAAAATACACAAGTATTTTAATATTAATTTACAATAATCGTTGTTACATCTAATTATTCCTTTACGTAGAGATTTTGTTTTAGTACAAACGAGGACTTAATTCACTATTTTTCAATAGCATACAAGTATTTTTTTTCTTCTTCTACCTCTTGAGGCTCTTATTATTCTTCGAACTATCTCTCCATGCTTAAGTATTATTCTAATTGTCTCTCCATGTTCTCGGTATTTTAAAATCTCAATAGACAGCCTACTAGAAATACACTCTTTATTCTTTCTTCTTTATCTCAATTTTTTTTGTGCCCTCGTTTTCTTTCTGCATCTATTTTTTTTTTCTTTTCTTTTGATTTTTAACTTGTAATTTTTTTTCGTTCTCTTTTTCTATTCTTTAAAAATAGTTTATTATCTCTGTAACACTCCGAGTTTTTAAACAGTGCAAGTGTATTTTTTTTTAACCAAAGTAAATAAAAGAATATTTTTTTTCAATTTATTTCAGAATGATTAAAATCAATTCAAATTAAAAATCGTTCGACATCGTAATCCAAAATAGAAAAGTAATTAAATAATTACATCACAATTAATCAAGTAAGATATTTTTGGGAATTTGATCTTCAAAATATATACTAAAATAAAAATACATCGAAAACTGTATCCTAGACCCACCAAAATATTATCAGAGTGCGGAAAAGATATACAATAATTCCAAAATAAATAATTACATCCCCCAGGCTCAAGACCCTATACAACAAGTCTAAACTGATCATGCACTAAAGCTACAGTAGCATGGTTTCCACCGAATCATCTACAAGTCTCGTCTTCACCCAGGTGTCCGTCCCTCTGCGTTGTCCACAAATACTGTGTTGTCTTCACCCAGGTGTCCGTCCCTCTACGTTGTCCACAACAAGTCTAACGATGTTTCTGTCGTTAGTGTAACCATCGGTGGTACGGGTTCGGGTATCATCTGAGGGCAAAGCCCAATTTTCCACAATAATAGTAAAGGGTCACCGACCAAAAATAACAATTACCACAAAGCAATTATTTCTGATATAACAGATACACTCATGGCATGTTTTAATACTATAACAACGATGATAAATAAGGATGCTCATTTTTTTTTAAAATACATGACATTTGTACCTTTGCAAAACAGCAACCAAATTAATATAAAAATCATGTTGCAAGTACAAACATCAGTTCAACAATCACAACAATTCATTAGAAACTCAGATTTCATAAGGTACTTACACACATCAATTTCCACTCATCAACTCATATCAAAATATGACTCACAGTCAACCACCCCGATGCAATATGTAAATGCCAATGTACACAACTCTTGGAATTTCTAAGGTGCAGTCTCTCACGGACCAGCACGATTTCACAAAATGGAATGGACTGTCTAATACACGCGGAACCACTGCGTAGCCCAGATAGAATAGACCGTCTAATACACGCGGAACTACTCTGAACCCGGATAGAATAGACCGTCTAATACACGCGGAACTACTCTATAACCCATCTGGGTCATTACAATTACGTGTATTAGCCTCTCACAGGCCAAATACACAGATGTTAAATCCTCGCACAGATAGAATGGACCGTCTAATACACGCAGAACCACTTCGTAGCCCGAGTAGAATAGACTGTCTAATACACGCGGAACTATTCTGACCCCGGATAGAATAGGCCGCCTAATACACGCGGAACTATTCTGACCCCGGATAGAATAGACCGTCTAATACACGCAGAACTATTCTATAACCCATGCTTACTACTTAACTTTGCGGCCCATCATGGTCACCACATCAACTCTGTGGCCCATCGCGGTCACCACCTGACTATGCAATGCATGGACATGCGATGTTTTCTCTTAACTGAAAACAGTATGCAAATACCTGCTGAAAGTCCAGCCACCCCATCACCTCCTCAAACAATCTCAAACTATCTCAACAATTTCATTTTCACCACATCAACAAAGAATTCAAGAACCTCGGCATCACCACCTCAAAAACTCCATTTTAATTCATCACAAGCCTTCCCAATGTTTCCCCAACTCTTTAAGTTCATAAACCAATGTTTAAAACTGGAATTTTTGAAAAAAACCTAATCTGTATTCGAATACAGCTTCCTTGTATTCGAATACAGAAGCTAAAACAGTGCAAAATCAGCATTCTGTATTCGAATACGAGGTTGTCGTAGCCGAATACAGATGCGAAATCAGTGGCAAAAACAGCAAATCTGTATTCGAATACAACAGGTTTGTAGTCGAATACAGATGCGAATACAGTGGCAAAAATTGCAATCCTGTATTCGAATATGACAGGGTCGTAGCCGAATACAGATGCTAAGTCAGAAGCAAAAATCACTCATCTGCATTCGAATACAGAGGGTCGTATTCGAATACAAGTTCAAAAATTTAATAAAACAGAAGCTTTGCAGGCATGTATTCGAATACACCAATGCCGTATTCGAATACACCTTCGAATACAGTGATATTTTCCAGAAACTTCAACACGTTTTCAAACTCTTTTCTTTGAAAAACCAACACAACACCAAAACATAATCACCATTCTTTTGAAACCACAAAACTCATAACATTTCTCATCAACACAACAACAACAGATTTTCCAGAAACACCTCCACCCATTTTAAAATCCTTTTCTTTTGAAAACCACTATCAACACCAGAATGTTAATAACACAGCAGAAAAACATAATCACCATTCTTTTGAACCACAAAACTCAGAACATTTCTCATCAACACACAAACAATAGATTTCCAGAACACCTCCACCCATTTTAAAAATCCTTTTCTTTTGAAAACCACTATCAACACCAAAACAAAATCCCAGCTTCTTAAACCACCAACACCAGAATGTTAACAACACCACAGTACAGCCACATTCCAACTCATGCATTTTGATCATCCCCAAAACGACATGCAAAGCACTTTCCAGTATCCCCACACAACCAAAACAACATTGATGTATCAACCAAAACAGCAAACATCACAGATCATCAAAAACATCAACAGCATGCATTTTCATCATTCATAACGACATGCAAAACAGTTTCACTTCAAAAACAACAATGAAAACATCATCAATGCCACAATAGCATGCATTTACAGCCCTAAATGAAATCTAGAAAGTTGGAAGGTTCCCCTTACCTCTATTACGTTTTCTTCGTTCGTTCCCGTTACCGTGACATAAGTCGGAGAAATTCCCGTTCGCGTCGCCGCTACAAAAATTAGTTCTCTAGCTCCGTAACGATGAGAGGAACAACTTTCGTACTGGACACTTTCTGGTTCGGCGCTTGAATTTCCAAGTAATTTGACTTTTGAGGATGCTCTTTTGTTAAAACAGAATGGGGGAGAAAGAAGAAGGTTGGGGCATGCAGTGAGAAAGGAGGGAAATGTTTTTGCCTTATTTCCTTGCTTCTCACTCATATATATAGGCATATATGTACCACCTCACTCAACATTAATATTGTTTGACCATCAAGTACTTAACCACTCTCGTCCTAATTAACATATAACATCTTAATTAACTGCCCGAAATTTAATTACTCGTAATTAATTTATCCTTCATCCAATAATTTTAATTCAACCTCCAAAATAAATATTTATATATATATATATAAATATACATATATTAAATATTTTACAAATATTCCCAAAATACACTTAATATTAAATCCATAATTTAATTTTAAATTTAAGGGTCTTACAATCTCATTCTCTGTCCAACTCTTCATCTCCTTTCACTTCTTTTCTCAAGCCTTTAAAATGTTCCATGTGTCTTAAGGTGTCTGTCAAACTCTATGTTTGCTCTCTGTCTCATTTTTCATTTTCAATTACGTTTTCGTTTCCATTCTCGAGAAATTTGGCTATTTATACCTCAAATGTTTTCAATTCCCCTACCTGCACCCTTCTTTCATCTCTTTACTTCTTGTGTTTTCTTTTTTCATCTTTTAGCCTTTCTCAAACTCTTCTACTATGGATGGTGGGTTGTCTTTCTTCTAGGAAGAGGGAGTTGCATTCCTCCCCTGAGAAGAAGGAAATTCCACCATCCAAAGTTGCCTCGATAGTGAGCGACATTCTTCTTGAATAGTTTGAAGCCCAGATAGCTCTGCAAGAAGTTCATTAGAGGTTGGACCTTCTCACCTCTCAAATGGAGGAAGTAGCTGAACTGTTATGATGTGTCCTTAGATATCTTTAGATCTTCTGTCTATATTTAGGTTCCTTTTAATTTATCTTTTTCCTTTCCCTCATACGTCTGCTTTGTAATTGTGATTCTCTTTTTAATGACATGTTACTCTTCTTTACTTTGTTCCTTCTATTTTTTTAAGCAACCTATTCATGTTAGTTATTTGTATGTTGTGTGATGGTTTTAGTTTTTTGTTTGGTATATATGTGCATGACAACTTGCTATATTTCTATAATTTCACCCTTTTTATAATGACAAAGAGGAGAAAAGTAGAAGATATAGTAATACAATTAATTGTGTACTTGCATCTAATTGCTCCATCATCTGCATTATACGCATCATATGCATATGTTTGTTGCATCTGTATTTAAGTGTCATTTGCATTGTTTCACCATCATTTGCATCATACCCATCATTTGCATTTGTTTGCTGCATCTGAATATTATATGCTTATGTCGTTATTATGATAGTTGCTTGCAATTAACCCTTGTTTTGAAAGGTTTAATGTCCTCTAAAAATATGGTTTGTTCCATTAGGCTTTACATCCTAAGAAGAACAATATTTCAAAGGCTTTACATCTTGAGAAATTATGAACTGTTAATCAATAGACTTCAAAAGAATCCGAAGGCTTAGCATCCTAGGAATATTTAATTCTTTCTAAAAAGTATTGTCAAATATATGATAATATATATGTGTGTTTCTTTGTGCTTCTTTTAGTCTCTACGTATTCCCTTTGGATTTTACCTTCATGTGTATCAAAAATAAAATAACTTAATAAGCTTGGAACTCTTAAAGAATCGTGTTTATCATATTCAGGGAGAGTCTTATAATATTGATTTATAAGTTTTCTTTTAGAAGATCAAAGGACATTAAGCTAAACAACTCTTGAGTACTACATTTAGAGGGAGCATTCTTTTAAACCCTTATTTTGTGAAGGAAAATTGTGCATTAATTGTATAGTTATTTGTCATCATAAAAAATAGGGGGATTTTTTAGTGGAAAATTGTTTCTAGCTACAATCCTCTAGTTGATATTTTGATGATAACAAAACAAACAAATAAAGAACAATTATCCTCTAACGGTATTTTCTAAGTGAGCAGATTAAGTTAGAAAACAAAAATTTATATTAATGACTATCTATTTTTAGGTAGCATAAATTATGAGTAAGTTAGAGATAATAATCTAAGTGTTTCTAATACAAAGAATATTATTACCTAATAAACAAATAATTATGTTTACTTATAGAGCAAGTTATAATATAGCAATAAAAAAGTATTGCAATATGCATTTGACAATCTACAATTTGAATCAAAGTGTTAAAGACAAAAGAAATACAAGTCAAGTCCCTCTAAAGACAGAGGAAAATAGCGTTACAATGATTATCTTCCTATGACCAAAAATCCATCTTGAGCCTCTAACTCAAAGATCAAAAGAAGAAATCTCTAAGTGAAACATGTGATAAAGTCTATGTTTTGGTACAAGTTAGATCATCTAGTGAACAAAGAAAGAGAAACTATTGAATAAGTTCACAATGACTTTGAAGAATCTGTTGAAGTTGTGTATGATTCTGATAAACGAGCTCTCAATGTGCCTTTGATGAATTCATTAACAAAGCTCGCTCTAATAATCTTACGTATCTTGATTCTGGAAAGTCAATTGATTGTCTGGTCAACATATCAAGTCAATGCTCTGATAAAAAGTCAATGCTCCAACACCAAAGTGTTAAAGACAAAAGAAATACAAGTCAAGTCCCTCTAAAGATAGAGGAAAATAGCGCTACAATGATTATCTGCCTCTGACCAAAAATCCATCTTGAGCCTCTAACTCAAAGATCAAAAGAAGAAATCTCTAAGTGAAACATGTGATAAAGTCTATATTTTGGTACAAGTTAGATCATCTAGTGAACAAAGAAAGAGAAACTATTGAACAAGTTCACAATGACTCTGAAGAATCTGTTGAAGTTGTGTATGATTCTTATAAACGAGCTCTCAACGTGCCTTTGATGAATTCGTTAACAAAGTTCGCTCTAATAATCTTACGTCTGTTGATTCTGGTAAGTTAATTGATTGTTTGGTCAACATATCAAGTCAATGCTCTAATAAAAATTCAACGCTTCAACATCCTCTGCTCATTATAGCAGATTTGCCCTCTGACTGAAGAAGCGCATGACATCCTCTGATAGTGACATCATCTTAAATATGTCTTCTTAAATGAAGATTCGCGAAATCAATTATGAATGTATATATATATATATATGGATATGCCTTAAATGTTGATTTAAGATCTCCAACAATAAGATTCTCAATGGATACATTTCTCAGTATTTAAGTAGAAACCGACAATCAATCAAAAGCGCTGAGAGAATAAAAAAGGCAATGTGTTAAGAAAAAATTATGTAAAAGTCTAGAACACATCAAAAGAAAAGAATGAATGAAAAATCCTTTCAGTAGAAAGTTATTAGAATTGATGCAAATCAGTCAAAGTGTTTTGTTACACTTGAATTGATATAGGATTTGATATGTAACATCCTCTTAATGAGAGTTAGAATTCTAGCAACAAACTTTATGTAAATTCAAACACAAATTGGAATTAATGTGAATTCGTCTGATAGTGGCAACAACTCCTTCACCCATAAAAAATACATGAAGAGGTATAACAATATTTATGGTCCTCAACAACTTGATCGTATTAAGCTAGAAGGTTGAGAAGACATGAACATAGTCGGGTTGACTAGAATGTGTTTAGTGAACTTGTGATTTTAATGGTTACAGCATGGAGAGGCTAAAAGAAGAATACTCAAAACTTGAAGAGGCAGAATAAATAATACTTGTATGTTACTGTTAAAATAGTGGATTAAGTCATCGACTGTACTGTGGCATAATCTCTCTGTAAGGGGAGGGTTAGATGCAGCAACAGTCTGTTGTGAACTAATATAAAAATTCTTGTGCTCTCTCTCTCTCTCTCTCTCTCTCTCTCTCTCTCTCTCTCTCTCTCTCTCTCTCGATTTAATAAAAAAATATATTTTTGGTTAAACAATCCAAGTATTTTTTTAAAATAGTAAAACACAACTTAAACCACATATTTTTTGTGTTTTCTAACACTTTACTATTATACACAGTAGATTATTGCTCCCGGGGAATAACACACTTTGTAAGCATCAAATGGTTCATTCTTAGTTACAAACATTTGTGTTACTCTCGTAGATAGTAAAGAGCAAATAATCTATAGTTGACTTTACTTGTTAGAATATATAATTTACATACTTAAGTAAATGGTTAGTAGATAAATTATTTTCTTATTTTTATTATCATCAAAATATTAAGAATAAGTATTGTATCTGATTTAACTTGGTTTCAACAACAATTGTTCGGGACTACTGTCCAAAATAACTAGATAATCAGGTTATACAAAAATCGGCCAACAACCGTATAAACCGGTTAACAACTATTAAAATCGGTCAAAACCAACCAATTTCTGTTTTGAAGTGGTACATTCATAAAAAATAAAATAAAATGGTAAACGTGAGGTTAAACAAGAAGGAGGCGTGATTTTGAGTCTGGGTATAAAATAGAGTGCAGAGCAACTAGAAATGCAAAAAATGCAATATTGCAAACGAAAAAGAGGGAGAAAGAGGGTGCCTTTTTTGTCAACAAGAGAAACAGTGCTTGGCACTACGAAACAGCACTTGATTACATGGGAAAGCAAAATGTACGGACGAATATATACCATTCCAACGTAAACGAGACTTAAAGCGAATTTGAATATAAAATTTAAAATAAATTTTTTAAATTTTGATTTGACATCAATAAATTAATATAATTAATGTTATATAATATTTTTCTTTAATTGATTTAATATTATTGAGACAATATTAAATTTTAAAAAAACTTATATATTTTAATTTTAAAAATATTAAATTATAAAATATTTTTATTATATGACATCAATTATCAAAAAGTAAGACATAAAACGAGTCTCGTGGGTTGCTTTTTCTGAGATGTCGAGAAAGTCTCTTTAGTTGATTTTTACGAGCACTTTTCTCAAAATAAAATTTGAAGAAAAGAAAATTATTATTAATAATATAAATTATTTTACAAGTGTCACATAATAGAATAAAATTATATTACTCTTTTATGTGTTGTTAATAAGGGGATGATATGCTAAGTCGAGTTTTGATGTGTAAGGCTAACATAGAATATACCTTTAAGAAAGTCTAATATGATTTGTTAACTTATTTAAAAGTCTATTTCATATTAATATTTTATCTATTTAAAAGTATTTTTCATACTAACATTTTAAACAGACTTATTTTTTTATAGACTAAAAAATTAATAGTTTAATAAAATTAAGTATTTTTTTTTTTAAATTTAACATGTCATTTTAAAGAATTTGACTTTAATAATAAACTTAAATATCCAAAAAATAATATAGAATATTATGATTAATTTTTAAAAAAATTAGCAAATTTATAATTTAACATAAAATTCAAAATCTAATATATAATAATAATAGTAATAAAAATATTATTCATATTTACTTAAGTGGATTAGCCTAATAGGTTGGAAAGGCTTTTATTATAGCTTATAGTTAATCTTTTTAGATAAATAGATTTATAAAAAAGTTTTAATCTTGTCTATCTTAAAAAAGATTAACCTGTCGTAAGCTAGATTATAGACCTAAATTATAGACCCATGTCAAAAGTCTGACCTATTCTCACTTCTAGTAAATAACTTTGCAAACCATGTTATATTAATATCTATACCTATATATAAATATTAATAATTTTTAAGAGCAATTTGCAAAGATTAATTAATTAATATATAATATTAAAATTATAATTATATCTCTATATAAATATTAATAACTCTTTGTCAATATTACTTAATACATTGAGTCAACAAATTTAAAAATATTATTTAAATATTATTGGTTCAATTGCAGTAGTACAACAATGATTGAACCGTTTAACCTTAGAACTTGTGTCTTCCCTGTCCAAAATTTTCAAATATTAATATTTCATATTGAAAATGACGTGTTTAGGATTTTCAAATAGAAAACAAAAAGTTTGTTGCATATATAAAGGAAAGGACGTAAATTAAATATGGTACGTTAAGAGAAAATAAATAAAAGAATTAAAAAATATGTATTGTCAATGTAAAATTATTTTACAATTATATTTAATAAAAATCAACTACTTTACTATATCACTCTACTTTTTTATAGTTATTTTAAAAGTAATAATGTAATATGAAAATATGTTAGTTTTTTACAGTGTTTATTGCATTCATAAATAAATAGATGCAGCACCAAGCAATATTGTCTACGTCTATCTATATAAAAGTGGTCCACTAAACTCGGTCCCTTTTATGGCTTTTTGCTTACCATTAGATCAAATGCATTGTGAAATTATGGTAGGTTGCATACCCTTTTGATGCAAAAAAACCGTAAAAGGGACCAAGTTCTTTGCACACAAAATTGAAGACAAGTTCTTCAATATTAATATTTAAAATAAAATTAAGAATTTGATTATTATATAGAAGATATCCATACAGATGACAATTAAAGCACAAAAAGTTGCCTAATTATATATTTGGTGAGAAGCAGGACAACTTTGTAAAATAATCAAACAATAAAATTAAAAACTACACATAAGGTAGCATCTTACAACAAATATATGGTATAAGTAATCATTGAAACAACTTTTAGTACAATTTAGATACACTAAGTCTAACAACCTTTACAAGTCTTGAAGTGAATATTACCAGTCATCTGCTACATTTGTCGCTCCAAGAACAATTGCAATTGTTGCAACAACAGCCTGCAAAAGCAATCTCACAAATGTATGACAAAACTGAAGTACCATTCTCATACATGATGGAACAATTTGATACAAGTAATCCAAACAAATTTAAGATATTTAGTACACAATCAAAATACATTACAAGTTTATCTTAGGTACCTCTAAGATATTAGTGTTTGAAATATGGATATACACATTTTTAAAATAAGTTGAGAAATTTTCGTAAACTACGTTTTGGTTTTTTCATTCATTTTTTTACAAAAGATTATAATAGGACTCATGAGGAGAAAGGCCCAAATGGAGAAGAGAGTGTTGAGCTGGCAAGTTGGCAGTTAGTCCTATGGGTACCTTTCAGCTTTGAGTTTGGGCAGAAGGAATTCCAAATTCCTTTGAGGAGCATTGCTCTACAATTACAGGAAATATCCTCCTGTAATACATTTTAATTTGTTTTACAATCAATAATACAATTTCTTCTTCTGTTCATTTTGGGTTTCCCTCTTAGTACCAAGAGGACCTTGATGCAGGCTAGGAGTCATTTTCCACACAAACCGTGGAGAGTGATGGTAACCATAGAGAAACCAATGTTAGAGAGGTGACTCTTAATGGCGCAGAAAAAGATTACCATGGTGAATCCAAGAAAACCATTGACAAAGTGGTGAAAAATACAAAAGCAGTAACAACGAAGAGTAATAGAGATAGGGGAGCAGATGAATCGGTTAACATCGAATTGAGTATGAAGAAAAGTATAGAGAAGCAAGAAATTGAGGTCAAACAATCCCCAATGTCAGAGTCGTTGAGTGCTGGTCTGCTAGTGGTTGCCACACCAATCCACGCAAGTAACATATACACTGTTGGTTACAATTGTGTCCATTAAGGGACAGCTGTACAGTTTTTTAATCATAAAGATATTCTCTTACCATTATAATATCTTTCTTTATTGTAATTAATTGAGTTAATTATGATTTAATTAGCTTTCTCATTAAGTTGTACTCCCTAGGCTATTTATACCATTTGTATTTGTACAAAATCAATAAGAAACACAATATTTTCACATGGTATCAGAGCTACAGTTCTGATCCGATAAAAAAAAAAATTAGGGTTCTCTCATGGAAGAAAAACAGAGCAGTTCAAGCAGCCTAGATGCTAACCCTAAGGCAGCGGCGACTGGAAACACCACTAGTCATCATGAAACAATTATCATTACTAGCTACAAACTCAATGGGCAGAACTACACACAGTGATCTAGATCTGTCCGCATCTTCCTCCAAGGAAAAGGAAAGGAAGACTACATCACTGGCGAGGCTAAGCAGCCAAATAATACTGATCCAAGCCATGAAAAATGGAAACTTGAAAACAGTCTTGTTATGACATGGTTGCTCAACTCCATGACTAATGAGTCTGGTGAAAATTTCATGTATTATGACACTGCTGCAGAAATATGGAAGGCAGCCAAGGAGACCTACTCAAATGTGGACAACACCTCAGCCATATTTGAGATCAAAAGTCTCTTACACAACCTTCGACAAGGAGATTCTTCGGTCACCGAGTACTATCATACACTCACAAAATACTGGCAGCAACTTGACATCTATGCAAACATAGAGTGGAAGTGCATAGATGATGACAAAATCTACAAGAAATTGGTCGAGAAGGACAGAAACTTTCAGTTCCTATTGGGACTGAATAAAAATTTGGATGAAGTGAGAGGGAGGATTCTTGGAACTAAGCCTCTCCCTAGCATTCGTGAAGCATTTGCAGAAGTGAGAAGGGAAGAAAGCAGAAGGAAAATCATGTTGGGAAGTCAAAGTGCAAGTTCAAACATTGAAGGCTCTGCACTTGCAGTAAGAGGTCCACCAAAGAGAGGTAGAGGATGGTGCGATCACTGCAAGCGACCTGGACATACGAAAGAAACTTGTTGGGTGCTTCATGGAAAACCCACGAATCTAAAACCACGATTCAAGGACGCGCGCGGATATGCTGCTGATGATGAAAGTAAGTCCAAAAACATTGCAGAGGCCAGTCCTTTCAACAAAGAACAAATAGAGATGTTGCAGAAATTGATGCAACAGGCACTGCAAAACACTAGTACATCTTCTTCCACTGCTACATTTGCCCAAAAAGGTAATTTTTCTGCTGCCCTTCATGTAAATCACCAGAAAACAAACTCTTAGATTGTTGACTCTGGTGCCTCAGATCACATGACTAGGGACATCAATGTATTTAGTAAATACACTCCATGTCAAGATGAATCTTTTGTCCGAATAGCAGATGGTACCACCTCCAAGGTAGCTGGTAAAGGTTCGGTGGTTATCTCCAAAGATATTACTCTTGATTCAGTTTTACATGTTCCTAAACTAGATTGCAGTCTATTGTTTATCTGTAAATTAACCAAAAACTTAGGATGTGTTGCTAAGTTCTTACCACATTTGTGTGAATTTCAGGATATGAATTCGGGGAAGATGATTGGCAATGCTGAGGAAAGTGCAGGCCTTTACTTCCTTAAAATTGAAGACCAAAATAAGAGATCCTACAAGGCTGCCCTCATGTGTTCATCAAAGAATGATAATGATGTAATGTTATGGCATTATCGCCTAGGACACCCAAATTTTATGTATTTGAAAAAAATGTTTCCAACTTTATTTAATAAAGATTCTGGTTCTTTCAAATGTGAAGTGCGCGAATTAGCCAAACACACCAAATCCCATTATTCCATACAACCTTATAAGCCGTCTAAACCTTTCGCACTCATTCATAGTGATGTGTGGGGACCTTCAAGAGTAAGCAATGTTAGTGGATCAAGGTGGTTTATTACCTTTATTGACGACCATACAAGAGTCACTTGGGTGTTCCTCATGAAAGAAAAATCAGAAGTTGGGAGTATATTTGAGAACTTTCATAAAATGGTCCAAACTCAATTTCAAAGCAATATTCAAGTACTAAGAACTGATAATGGAGGGGAGTACTTCCACCACACCCTTGGTAGTTACCTTAACAAAAATGGCATTATACACCAAACATCATGCTCATACTCTCCACAACAGAATGGGACAGCAGAGAGGAAAAATAGGCACCTATTGGAAGTCACTCGAGCCCTTATGCTGTCCATGAACGTACCTAACCATTTTTGGGGAGATGCAGTCCTCTCCTCATCCTACCTAATAAATAGAATGCCCTCCAAAACGCTCAACCTAAACACACCACACCAAACCCTCTTGTCCCTTTATCCTTCGACCAAACTCCTCACAAATCTTCCACCGAAGATTTTTGGATGTACTGCCTTTGTACATGACCAAAAGCCTAACCTTAATAAGTTGGACCCGAAATCCATCAAGTGTATCTTCTTGGGATACTCTCCTACCAAGAAAGGATACAAATGCTACTGCCCCCAAAAAAGACGAATCTATCACACTATGGATGTTACCTTTTTTGAAGACAAGGCCTTTTATCCCAAAGTTGGCATTCAGGGGGAGAAAGTTACAATTGATGAACACCAACCTTGGGAAATTACAATACCAGAATCTGTCCCACATGAACCTGTCTTAACCACCCCATCAGAATCTGTCCAAATCACTAAAAACACAGAATCTGTCCCAATAATTGTTGAACCTGAACTGGACAAGCAAACAACCACTCTTGAGGTTACCAAGCCAACAAATGGAGCATCAACAATTGGTCCAAAAGGAAAACCAAATGGAGGAAAAGAACTGCAAGTATACATAAGGAAGAAGAACAAGCAGCAAACCTTTGAGGAAGTAGAAGCATGCACTCTTCCAAAGCAGAACCAAGACTCAACCCAAAAAGGTAGCATTAATTCTTCCTCTAATTTATCTGATAATGTCACTAATGACCAAGACTTAGACTTACCTATTGCTATGAGAAAGGGAGTAAGGTCTTGTACCAAACACCCAATTGCAAACCATGTTTCTAGTGAAAAATTATCGTAGGGGTACAGAAACTTCATCAGCTCTGTGGACAGCATCGAAATTCCTCAAAACTTTCATGAAGCTGTTTTAGTTCCAGAATGGAAGGCTGCTGTAATGGAAGAAATTAAGGCACTTGAAAAGAATGACACATGGCAGCTCTCCCACCTACCAGAGGGGAAGAAGACAGTTGGATGCAAATGGATATTCTCGGTAAAATACCATGCAGATGGGAGTGTAAACAGGTACAAAGCTCGGCTGGTGGCAAAAGGATTCACCCAATCCTATGGGGTGGATTATGAAGAAACCTTTGCACCTGTAGCAAAGTTGAATTCAGTTCGTGAACTCCTTTCTCTGGCAGTAAATTTGGATTGGCCACTTCACCAGTTAGATATAAAAAATGCTTTCCTAAATGGTGAACTTGAAGAAGATGATACATGAGAATACCACCTGGACTTGAGACATCAGAAAATTCAGGCAAGGTATGTAAACTCAAAAGATCACTATACGAACTCAAGCAATCCCCTCGGGCTTGGTTTGATAGGCTCACACGAGTAGTTAGGATGCATGGCTTCTCCCAATGTCAAACTGACCACACAATGTTCTTAAAGCATTCAAAGGAAGGCAAGGTAACCACCCTCATTGTCTATGTGGATGACATTATTATTACAGGTGATGATTATACTGGAATTGAAGGACTGAAAATGATTCTAGCTAAGGAATTTGAAGTCAAAGATCTTGGTCGATTAAGGTATTTTCTGGGAATGGAAGTGGCACGGTCCAAACATGGAATCTATTTATCTCAAAGGAAATATATACTTGACTTACTTCAAGAAACAGGGATGTTAGGATGCAGACCTACAGACACACCTATGGAATCCAATGTGAAAATTGGAGAGGAAAAGGAGAGTCCACCTACTGACAAAGAAAGGTATCAAAAATTGGTTGGGAAACTTATCTACCTAACCCACACACGACCAGATATTGGTTTTTCTGTTAGCATGGTTAGCCGCTACATGAATGATCCGAGGGAGGCTCACATGAAAGCAGTTAACCGCATCCTGCAATATCTAAGAAAGGCACCAAGGAAGGGGCTGCATTTCAAGAAGGATACAAGCAGGAAAATAGAAATATTCACTGATGCAGATTGGGCAAGCTCAGTGACTGATAGGAGATCAACCAGTGGGTATTGCTCCTTTGTATGGGGCAACTTAGTGACATGGAGAAGTAAGAAACAATCTGTGGTTGTTAGAAGCAGTGCAGAAGCTGAACTTAGGTCCATGGCACATGGGATTTGCGAGGGGATGTGGCTGCAAAGGATGCTGGCAGAACTACATGTTTACACTGACCATGAAGTAAGCCTATTGTGCAATAACAAAGCTGCCATAAGCATTGCTAAAAATCTTGTGCAACATGACAGAACAAAGCATGTGGAAATTGATAGACACTTCATCAAGGAAAAAGTTGACAATGGGCTAATTTCTCTCCAGCACACACCTTCAAGCCACCAAATTGCTGATATCTTGACCAAGGCACTTCCTAGAGCCATCTATGAAAACTTAAGATTCAAGTTGGGCATGATTGATATCTATGATCCAACTTGAGGGGGAGTGTTGGTTACAATTCTGTCCATTAAGGGACAGCTGTACAGTTTTTTAATCATAAAGATATTCTCTTACCATTATAATATCTTTCTTTATTGTAATTAATTGAGTTAATTAGGATTTAATTAGCTTTCTCATTAAGTTGTACTCCCTAGGCTATTTATACCATTTGTATTTGTACAAAATCAATAAGAAACACAATATTTTCACATACACCATTGACGGAACCACTAGAGCCGCCTGATTCGTCGAAACTGCCGGACTCAGATCAACTTGTGATGGTCCTGCCACAGCGAGAAACACCAGACATTTAGGTCAAGACGATATTATTGGAGAACGTCAAAGGATTTCTTTTGTTGAAGAAAGCGCAAAGGGTGGGATGGGTATTCTACACATTGGATCTAGTGGTTGACCCAATTGCAGATTTGGCTTCAATGAGAAAGGAAGACAAAGGGGTAAAATGATAGTTCGTAAGTTGAGTGTCAATCTAAACCTAATGGGCTAGGCCCAAACTAGTATTGGTTTTTTGAAAAATGATTTTAGAACTTGCGCTGAGGTATAGAGATGAGAGAGATAGCCCAAAGAGAGACTTGGCAGAAAGTTCATGTGCATAATTTTTCAGGTTAACAAATGAGTCAAGTCCAGGTCTATCAAGAAAGGAACAGCAATTGGCAAATTGGAAATGGAATTTAGTCCTTACATATTTTGGTTCAACTGTTGTCCATCTTCAACTCCCTACACAGGCTCATTCCTATTTGGTTCTCTAACAAACTAATGTTTCTCCCAGCTACAAGAAGGCCAATAGAAACCACTGCCAGCCTTGAGGACAAGGTTGTTTATAAGAGGGTGGCATTGCTAAGACCCATGAAGAGAAAGACCCAAATGGAGAGGAGAGTGCTGAGTTTGCAAGATTAGAGACAGGAGAAAAAACACATGAGAGAGGGTATATGAGATGTGTGAAAGAGAAAAAGGGAGGCAGTTAGTCTTTTGGGTAATTTTCAGATTTGA
The DNA here is from genome assembly GCA_037974295.1 of Cicer cuneatum. Classification (NCBI taxonomy): domain Eukaryota; kingdom Viridiplantae; phylum Streptophyta; class Magnoliopsida; order Fabales; family Fabaceae; genus Cicer; species Cicer cuneatum. Next base: position 55,586,488 of record JBBPBO010001984.1, read on the forward strand.
GCTTTGGGCAAAAGGAATTCCAAATTCCTGTGAGGAGAATTGCTCAGAGATTACAGGAGAGATCCTCTTGTAATACATTTTCCTTTGTTATCCAATCAATAATACAATTTCTTCATCTCAGACGAAATAATTTGGGTTCCTAAGAGATTATGAATAAACACTTAATTAAACTCTCAGAAATATTTGAATGAGCACACAATTACTATGTAGCACAGACACTTCAAATTGAAGACATGTCCAGTGTCCAACATCAATACATATGGTTACATTCAATCACTTATATTTTCTTATATTATTATGGTGTCAATGTCATCTATATGCATGTATCAGTGCTTCATAGCTCAATTGAGTTATTTACCCAAACACATACTATATCAAATTCAGAATAATCCTATTTCATGGCTGTTGCCACTCTTCTTGCTCATATGCTTTTTTTTATAGTGTACTTGGGTAACTAGTGATCTAACAAGGACATTCAATGAAATTCAAACATGTAATGGCACAAAGCACGCTATACAAGCCAAATATTATACATAATTTAAGAACTGAAACAGGCTTCAAGTGAAAAAATGAAAAGGTAGAATCACTTACAGCAACTATACAAGCAATGTATCCAGGTTTCTCTCGATAATCTACTCTTGAACAAAGCATAATTATTGCCCCAACATACCATGGAATAGCAGCAAGAAAGAAACCCAATATAAACCTTCACAATACCAAAAATTATTAGAAATCAACAATCAATATTAAGGTAAGTGGCTAATGCCAACACACATGGAAAAAGAAAGGTAAAAAATAACAAAACATGAGAATATAAATCGGAAAATCGATAACACAAACAGAAACAATGTAAATGATTCCAGCATGTTAACATTAAAAGGTCGAATGGAGGAAGTACTTCTTAGCATGTACTCTCCCTTACTAAAATCATGACATGTGATATTATATTCGTTATTTGTCTTATTTTTAAATAATTGAGAGAAATGAAAAGTGTCAAACTGAAACACATGGGGAATGCACATGAAATGAGAACTTAACAATTTCTCACAAGGGAAACATGTATGAACAACATCCTCATCTTGCATGTATAATTAGGTAGTGAATGAAATGATCCACCTGGTTCGAGTTAGATGACACTATGGAAGATACAAATTCCCAAACAAGGCAGGAAATAATACTTTCTATGACATTTTCTTATTCAATGAAAAGTGAAATATCATTCAGAAAAATCTAAACAAACTAACAAAGGCATGGTGAATCATGTCAACAAATTACCTGTTTCACAATTCACATCATAAAGTCGCTATCATTGTATGTCAACATTAATATGCAAAGATCATAGTCAATAGCAAAATTTAGAGTATAACTTGAAATGTTAAAGAAAAATACATTATCGGTTCATCTTATCATACACAGGTCAAAATAATGGTTAAGTAAACCATTTTCATTTGAACGACAGATCAAACGAGATGGAAAATTCACGTTTGGTACAGCTTATTTTAAAAAAATAATCACTTCTAGGAGTTTTCATCTGTTTGATACAGATTTTTCAAAATAATGAGAATCTGAAAGAAAAAAATCTAAAAACTGCTTTAAATAAGAAGCCGTTTAGAGAAATTTCTATTAAAGCCAATTATGATTAAAAAAAATTGATTTTCATTAGCTTCTGCTTTTCTTTAAAATTGCTAAAAAAATAACCTCTAAATCATTGAAAATCAAAATCACTATTGTAAAATTTGTAACAAACAGGCCCTTAACAAATAAAATTTAAAAAAGGTGCAGACTGTAGACACCGATTGACACAAACTGCAGAAAATTCAAAGCAGATTGCTGGAAGGTGGCCTTTTTTCACAAAGCTGTGAGTTGATGTTTGAGATGGGTCTCATGAAATGGCATATCTTATGCTATTTCTCTCTTCTCTACCTCTCAAGTTGTAATATTCTTCACAGGCCAGCTCTTTAAAAAGACAAGCATGAAGAAAAAACTGTACATACTCTACTCCTAGTAAAGAAATCTGCTATCAGAAATTTCATACTATAACTACCAATTTCTATAACTCATCATACACTGATTAAAAAAATTGCTATATGCCTAACCATTTTACTTTGAACAGTAAAGTCAGAAGATGGGAAGCATGCTTTAAATTTTTAGTAAAATTAAATATAAAAAACATGTAGACACCAACTGACACAAACTGCTAGAAACTTAAAGCATATTGCTGGAAGGTGGCCTTTTCACAAATCTGTGAGTTGATGTTTGAGATGGTCCTCATGAAATGACAAATCTTATGTTATTTCCTTCATCTCTCCCTCTCAAATTGTAATATTCTTCATGGACCAGCTCTTTAATACTATGATGACCTATTTATCTGCTTAAAATTACATTTGGTAGGGTCACCAACAAAATTAAAAGTAAGAATGCATTTAAGATTTCGATATTCACTTGGAGCATACCCTCGGCCATAAAGATCGAAGATAAAAGAAATTAACATTAAAAATCAAAGAGAGTATTTTCATTATGCACAATAGACAAATTTGAGCATTAAATTTTCCCCCGAAAAGGTAAACCGAACTTTTGTCAATGAAAAATATCCTCAAACATAAAAGTGAGGTAACATATATACTGGCCCAAACTCCAAAGCATTGAAAGTTGAAAACCATAGTGAAATATGTATTCGGATATACATATCTTCCTTAATAGTAGTTAAAACCAATGAAAGACCACAAATGACACACTCTACATAAAATAGAAAATCAATAATCTTCTCTGATTAAATGGATTCAGCATTTTCCATCAAAAGAACATGCTAGGATGCATAGCTTGCTATGAGCTTGACATATATGTAAATATAGCTTTGCATGCATTATAATTAGAAAATCCAACCTCATGATAAATCGTGATCTAAATTGCAACTACATGATAAATCAATATACTTACAAACACCAGCCACAACCAAAACCACAACACCCAAGACGCCTTTCTCTCACAGGTCTTCCTTCAGCAACTGCATAACCTGTGAATCAATATCACACACCAAAACAATATCAAAATGCATGACTCTACAAAATTAAGTCTATTAAACTACAAAGACAAATTTCATTAAACTCTACAGCATCAAACAGTAAAAAAGACATAACCAAGTGATTTTGCTCAAGTGGTTAATGAGTTTCAGTTAAGAACAATTCGATCTGGAGAATCCGAGTTCAAATCCTAGATGGAACAATTATTGGTCAGACTTTACTTACTTCTTGGTCAAAATCCAGTTTACTAGAGCCTCATTCCCCTGGGAACCGAAGGTTAAAACCAAAAATAAATAAAAAATAAAATATTCATGATCATTCAATCTCATCACTCAGAATCATTTTCAAAACCAACCTTCAAAATCAAATATACTGAGTGAAAAATTAACTTAACCCAATACTCCACAACAAAATTGAAGTCAAGGGAAACTTAGAAATGTTTCCCTAACTCAAAGAGAGTTGACCTATCACTAAATCTCACAGCTGCAAATTAATAAAAAAGAATCACGAAAGTTTCAATCTTTGATCTAACTAATCAAACAGATCATCCAATAAATTATCACAAAAATTAAATAAATCAAAAATCAGATTTATTTTTCAAGCTCAAAATCAAACCTAATAAATAAATAAAGCCTAGAATGAAGAGAGAGGGAAGGATATGGAAGAATACCGGGAAAGGCTTGGTAGCCGTGAGGGTAAAAGGGAGGGGCGGAGGGGTCAGCAGAGCCGGGAGGGGGGACGGGTTGAGGGAAACCAATGGCAGGTTGAGGAGGTGGGAAGTTGGAGACACCTTGGAAAGTGCCGTATTGAGGAGGTGGAAAGGGTTGAGATTGTGACGGAGGAGGGTGGCCAGAGAAGGCTCTAGGTTTGTCTTGTTCGGTCATATCGGAGAGAGTTTGGAGTTATGGTGGTGGATGGTGTAAATGAAGGGACAAAGGTTTTGGTTTCAACGAAGAGAGTGGGAATGAGAGAGAATATGTGAATATACTTTGTGATTACAATGATGAATGAGGAAATTAATACTCTCTTTCCTTTTTTATAAACATCACATATTTCATTCTCCCTCTGGTCCTACAATTCACTCAATAATTGATAATACGTATTATTCTTTCTTCTATTTAGTTATTTATTTTAATACGTATGTTTAAATTTAAATCACTACTTTATTTTAAAATAAAGATTAAAGAGAGTGTATTATTTCTTAAGTCTTAATTTAATTGATAAAATTATATATTGTTATATTGAATATTATATTTATCAATTCATCTACCAATTAAAATGAAATAATATATTAAAAAAATGTTAAGTTAACACTATATTTTTTGTTATAAAGGTGCTTATATTTATTATGGATGGAGGAGTGGGAATTTAAAATTATTATTAAGACAAAAAATTAATTTATTTTAATTATTTATTAATATATTTTTATTACTATTATTTTTTATTTTAATTGTTATATTTTTATTTCAAAATTGAATTAGAATTAGATTAAATTTAATTTATTGAAATGATAATTAGATTAAATTTAATTGTTATATTTTTAGATTATATTTTTTGTTCTATATATATAAAAAAATTAATACTAGTATATGTAATATTAATATATGTTTAAGATGTTTGAGTACATTAATTTTAATGTTTTTTATTTATTATTTTCTCTTATAAATGAAATCAAAAGTAATATTAATATATGTATTACACAGGTAGAGCAGTTGACATAAGCGAGGAGCAAACAGGTTTATTAAAAATTAAACAATACAATTACAAACTTCGTACAAACTCTAAGTTATCTTTTTCTTTCTATTAGAGATGGACGATGTAGGACGTTTTTTAATCTAGAAATATCCAGCAAATCATTTTTCTCTTTTTTTATCTATTTAAATAATTGACTTCTACACAAATTTAGTTTTTTTTATATAATATTGTAATTTCGTCGTTTGAGTGTAGCATTTTAATTTTTTCGTCTTAATGTGGCATTTTTTGTATAAATACCAACAATTTTTTTTAATTCTAATTATTCCTTTAACGAAATAAAGTATATTTAAAATATTCTTTGTTTTATCTTTATGTATTAAAGGATAAATTAAATTTTATTATTTAAAATTATAATGTTAAACTCTTAAAATGAATAAATATATAAATTAGTTCTTGAAATTATAAGCGTAAGTTAAATTAGTCTCTAAATATATTTTTAAAATTATAAAATATTAATCAAAATAATTCATATTTAAACTTTTATCGTTACATATTATCATGTGACATGTTAATATGAAAAAGATACCGAATATAAACACAAGAACAAAAATATTAGAAATCAATATTTAATATTAAGTTAAGTGGCTTATGCCAACACAAAATTACAAGGAAAAGGAAAGGTAAAAAAATAACGAAACGTGGAAATTAAAATTAGAATGTGGATAACACAAATAGGAGGGGAAGATAATAAATAGTTTCAGCATGTTAACAAGGTGATACTAAAAGATAAAGAAATTAGCATTATAAATTAAAGATGGTATTTTCCTCATACACAATAGACAAAATTGAGAATTAAAATTTCCCCCAAAAATATAAAAAAGAACATTTGTAAATGAAAACTATCCTCAAACACAATATTGAGGCACTATTTCAGTCCCTTAATATAATATAAGACTATAAGACTGTCTTTAATTTTTTTCTTTTCTTTTTCTATAACTCTTTCAAATGTTCAGCTGTCTTAATTATTTATATATCTAATTTTTTTATATTTTTCCTGCAATTAGTAATCAACATCTAATAAAAAAATATTTACTAATTCTCTCATCTGAAAAAAAAAAATGTTAAACCATATCAACTTTCAGCAAATTTAATACTTCAACAAAGGACAAACTACTAATATATTTCAATCAATAGTATAATGGTCCAAAGCATTGAAAGTTGACAGCCATAATGAAATAAAATATGTGTGCGGATATGCATATATTTCAAGTAGTTAAAGCCATTAAAAAATGAAGAGTCTTCTTTCATTACATGGATTCAGCATTTTTTAATCAAAAGAATGAGCTAAGAGGCATAGTTTGGAATGAGCTTGAAATATATGTAAGTATATGACATATAATTGAAAAGGAAAGCCAACCTCATATTAAGTTGAAATCAAAAGAAACTTCAACAATTACATTGAGTGATGTCTTTCCAAGAGTCTTCTTTTCTTGCACTAGCAAGCCTTCCCATGTTCCTCCATTAAATGTAGATTGGCTAGAAAACATAACCCAATGTCCCAATCTAGCCTACTCACTTCATTACAAGGAGCCACCTGGTTTGGAATTACTTGAAGGGCTATCTATTGGTATTTGCCTAATTTCTACATTTTCAATTGCTTTATTTTGTTTCAATTAAAATTAGGTTAAAGAAAATTGATACTTATAATTGGTCTAAATTTTAAATTAAATACATCAATTTTCTTTTACTCAACTTTTGTTTATATTTGAAATTGAAATAGTAGTACAACAAAAAATGGTATATTCCCATAGACATCAATCCTCCAAGAACTATCTTGAGCATTCACAACAAACTTCTTTGTTTAATTGTCGCTTATAAAAAATCTTATATGGTCTTTGACAAGACATCTCGCTATTGATATGCCAAATTCTCATATAGTCTGCATGAAAAATAAAAAGATTAATTTCCAGGTCAGGACAATTTCTTACTTAAAGACAATGATGATATTTGTCTTATGACTTATTCTGATTCATATTGTTAAGTTCTCTTATTACTTGTCATTGAGTCTTTGCTTACCTTATGAAACTTGGTTCTACTCCAATCTTCTAAAAACTCCAATGAAGGCAAATCACATGCCACCAACAAGAACAAGTGGTTGTGCAATCTTTTTTCTTCATTATTGGTATCATGTGCCACTACCAACACCTTTCATTGAGTGACAGTAAAGTTGCTTTATCTAATGCAACCAACCCTATATTTCATAAGCGTACAAAACACATAAAAAACACGTAAAGATCTATTGTCATTTTCTTCAAAAACATTAATAGTCGGATACTATTGCCACCTTTTAGAATCAAAACATATTTTAAGAGTTATCACCAAATAGTGAATTTTCATTCATATAAATATGGGTGAAATTTGTGACGTGACTAAATATTTAAGGACTCAAACTCCTTAATCAATCATACCACACCAATTTAGTAAAAACAAGCCAATAGATTAAAATTGGCTACAATTTTTTGAAGAAAAACATCTCAGTTTTTTATTAAAAAAAACATCAAAATTACACACATTTTCAAAAACTTTATTTGCCTAGAATTATTATTTTTTCTATTCCAACATTATAAAGTTTTCAAAATCTGCTTTTGTCTAAATGTGAATACTAATGAGAATTTAAAGGTCAGTAACAAAAATGAAGCCTACTCCAAATGTGAATAGTAATACTGATGAAAAATTTCCATTACATTTCAACTACTTTATTTTATAACTTACAGGCATGGCTCTGCATTTCAAGTAACTGTGATTTTCCACCTAATTATTTCCACATCCTATTAATTTCAAAAATTAGTCTTGAACATATAAGAGACTTTATCATCTATAACCAAATAAAACACAACACAATGCATAATATTGAAACCAATAATCATCATCAATTTATTTGTTTACAATCTTCATTTTTCTCTTCAACACAAAAGACAGTTAACATTATCTTTTCCCTTTACTAGCAACCCCTTTGTGTTAAATAACATCGCCGTTGTATCGGACAAGACGAATAAAAGCTCAGCTTGTTTTGGATTGGATTCCACAAACCATATTCACTGGAACAGCTACGTCGATCATTTTTGGATATGACAAGTTAAGATCTGTTTCACAAATCAAACTCGCCATCATCAGTTCTGTTTTACAATAATTTGATTGAAAAAATACAAGAGCTAAACAATTGTTTTTAATAATGCATGTAAATAAAAATATAAATTTGAGAATGTTTTGTGAAATTTAGCTAGCACTTACTTGCCATGATGTTCTTGAAAGTTTCCTGGAAAAAAAGAATCAACATTTTCAATTGTGAGATATTACATGAGTTGGAGCTAACCAGCGGCAGAAATAAAATTTCAACATGTTAAATTTTTCCTGGCTAGTTGCACTGTTGTCAATCGCGGATTGCAGAAAATAGGGATTTGTACAAATTCCGCTACACTACAGTGGTACAGCGTTTATTTCTACAGCCCCCATTTGACAACGCTCTGTACTAAATAGTGTATCACGGAACAATAGCCGTTCTCATAATTTATGAATGTAATCAAGCATTACCTCGTCCTTTGTTAGGCGCGGATTATATTGCATCTCTTCTCCGACAGTGCTTACCTAAAACAGTAAAATCAGTATTTGTATAAGCAATTCTACAGAATTTAGCAAGCAAAAAGCATAAAAGTTTCCTTACAGAGAATCCTTTATAGTCATGAGCTGGATAGAGTAAGGTATCTTTTGGCAGCGTAAAAATCTGTAACCAAAAAAGATGTGAAAAAGTGATAAATTATTAATATTCAAATTTTATAAACCAGAAATTTCTTAATCTATTTTCCTAAGTTGCTGTTTAACATAATACACAACTGTTAAGTTCATGCCTGTGAATGGATTGATTTGTAAAGGTTCTCTGAACTCCCACCCTGCATAATAATCAATGTGAATTAGATACCAATAAATAACTTTTCAACAAAATTACAAAATAGCCGCCAGTAAGAGTGAAACTTTGCCTAATTTCCTTATATAATTCAATAAAACTGAGGAAACAGTAACATAACCTTTGTTTAGATACAATATTGAAAACCATTGAGAAGGATCAGCTAAACAGTATATACCTGAAAGTCGGTCCTTCCACATCCGCGTATTAATAGGGTGTCTCCTGTGAATGCGATTCTTGGTTGAGGTTGATCCGGTGCATCTCCAGTAACATAGGTAAGGCAACCTAAGGTATGACCAGGAGTTGCACGAACCTACAGCAATAAAGATGATAACATATATTACAAGGTAGATAACACAACAAACAATTAACATTAACCATCCACACTCATCACTAAAAGAAAATAAGATCTATTTGACAAATAATTGTAAAGAAAGAAGATCCTTGATTATTGAAGATCCTACACTCAGACACAAAAATTCTCTATTTCATTTAAAATGGATAATTTAGAATAAGGTGAAGTCATCCTTGATTCATTGGCCCATTTCATTTATTTGCACAAGATGACAGACATGAAGAGCTAGCTTTCGACACTGTTACCGTTTTAGTTTAAGATTAATTTGCAATTAAAGACATCTATTATCAATGATCTATCCATCTGCTTCATTAATCAGAGATCCTATTTCGAAGGATGTTGAAATACAAGAATCCGCATCTAATTATATTTTATCAGATTCGTCTTAGATTTAAAGTTTTGTAAACATGTTCAAACTTATCAAACAAAATAAAGAAATAGACAGTCCAACCAGGAAGCAGCTATATAGAACTACTCGTTTCCTTACACAAAACAATGAAATGTAACACATCTTTACATTTCCTTGTCATTATGTAACAACCTCGATTGCTGAGGTAAGCAATTGATGACACATGGAAACTGCTTATCAGGAAACAGTATTAGTATCAATGTTGTTGATTGCATATCGCGGAAAATAAGGGTTTACTAAAAATACGCTATGCAACAATGTTATAACATGCTATTTGACAATATTTAGTACTAAATAGCATATTGCATAACAATTGTCGTTTGTTCAATTTCCACTATGCTAAACCAATATAGTGCCGCTATAGCCAAAACGAAAAAAATTCAATATAGTGGCTATATTGGCTATAGTGCCGCTATAGCCACTATTTACCAACAGTGATTAGTATTACAAAACAAAAGAAGAAGAAAATTCAATCTAGGCATGTTAGCTGCAAACTTACCTCTAGATAAAGATCACCAAAACGGATTTTATCACCCTGCTCTACATAAAGATCTGCTGTTGCACCACTTGCTTTTGAAATAACAGATTTTACATCAGGAACTTTGCTCTATATAAATTAAGTGACAAACAAAACCAAACTAAATTACTACCACAGCAAAGTGATGATAAATATTGGAAAAAGAATATTCTAGAATAAAGTGACTAAGGTAAGCATGAATCCACCCTTGATTCTACTATTGGGAAAATTGATTTTAATTGAATTAATTTTAGTTAAAAGTGACTTTGAGATAAAATCATTTAAGTTTGGATACCTTCATCGGAAAGTGAACAGAACAATGAATTTCAGAGTAAAAATCACGTTTGCAGGCAGAAGCTACAAATCATAGTTTCAAGCTAGAATCAATGCTAGAGTCAAAATCAATTCTAATCAAGAACAACCAAACATACCAAAATCAATTTTAACACTTTAGAATCATTTTAACTTCCAAAAATAATCCACACATGCACTAAGATGTAGGTATGACTTTGATTAAATTAAGTTGGAAACACAGTTTATTGCATACATACCTTGATAAGGCCAGTCCCAGTAACATGATCAGCATGTACATGCGTGTTCAAAGCATAAACAAGCTTCAAACCCAATTCTTGAATAAGTGACAAATCTCTATCCACAGTCCTATCAACAGGGTCAATCAACTGAATTTTCCATCAAAAAAATAAAAATTCATCAATAACCACAAACAAAACAGACCCATTATCCAATTCAATAAATTTCTCCGACCTACGTAGAAAATTCCCACAAATAATCAAACCAACACATAAAAATCAGATTTTTTTTAAAACTTACAAGTGCTGGTTTTTCAGCATGTGAGGCATCAGCGAGAAGGTACGTGTAAGTAGATGATTCCTTTTCGAAAAGCTGACGAAACAAAAGTTTAGAAGAAGAAGATGAAGAAGAGGAAAAAGAAGCCATTTGTGATCTAATAGTGGTGGAAATAGAAAGAGGAAAAAACGAGGGTTTTGAAGGAAAGAAAGGGGAGAATTTGATGAAGTTGAATTTGAGCATTGTGGTGGTTGGAGTATAAATAATAAATTATATAATTAATATTAGAGATTGATAAGAATGGTAGGAGATAAAAGAGAGGAATGACGATGTTGTTGTTGGATGATTATAATATAATAATGAAGAATTGAGAAATGGAGTCGATGGTTTCAATCAAGAGAACATAGACAAGGTTGTCGCCATTGTACATAGGAATGGAGTGATGACAGAGAAATCCATATCAATCCGAGTTGGTAATTGGTTGTGTGATCACAGTGTCCATCCAATATGAAAATATATAAATTGCTAAAAGTTTTTTCTTTTTTAATTAATTTTTTCTTTCGGTTTTTTTTTTTTTTTGGGTTTCATTTTAACGGAACTATTTTGGTGTTCATCCAATATGAAAATATTTTGGTGTGCTGATTACATCATGTGAGTAATTTATGTAAAAGCAAAATTAGGATTTTATTCTCATTTGTCTTTCTTTTTCATATCTCTTTCTTCTTTTCTCTTTTCTTCTTGCACAACTTATTATTCTTCTTCTAGTCATATTATCTAAAGCAAAATTACCATTCAATTTCAACCAACCAGGAGAGTTTATGAAACTATCAAGAAAAATTTTTGTGTTAACAGTTCTTGAATATTTTTGTCAAGGCCTACCAAGATAGGATTTAACGGAACTAGGATTTAGGTCTAATGTAGTTGTAACCTTAGAATTGTGAATTATGATTATGGTATTTTGATTTGGATTCGTTCTTTCTTGAGCAATAAATGTGACAATTTTTTGCGGTGGATTTCTTGCAAAAATGTTGCAATTTTGCAAAACTAAGGTGACATTGCCAAAGAAAAAGAAGAAGAAACCCTAATTTTGGCTCTTAAATTGGTAACTCATACAACTCAAGTTAATGATAAATCTGTGAACAAACTTACATAACCCAAGTTAATAGCATAAAACGGAAAAATATCTATAAATTTGACAAAATTAAAGTAACCAGAAATTCATAATACTCGTGTCTCCAGATTTGCAATGTTGAGCATACTAAAGTCATTGATTGAATTTGTTTGATCTGAATTGAAGTTAATCTGTCAATTTGAATAAAATAAACATTGCACCAAGACGGGAAAACAAAACAACGTCTGTAAGACCCTTAAAAATTAATATTAATTTATGGAATTAATATTAAGGATATTTTGGGGATATTTGTAAAATATTTAATATATGTATGTTTTGAGTGAATATATATATATATAAATATTTATTTTGGAAGATGAATTAAAATTATTGGATGAAGATTAAATTAATTTAATTTCAAGTAATTAAATTAATCAGACCATTAAGTAAGGATTAGTGGCTAATTGTAAGACAATTAAAAACTGGAAATCAGACAAGTGGCAAGTGAGGTGGCACCTTGAGAGCCTATAAATAGGAGTGAGAAGGATGGTGAAGTCAGAACACCATTCCTTCCTCCTCACTGCCCATATTGCATGTACCAACCCCATTTCCCCTCTCATTCTGTCTCTGTTCTGCCCAGTTTCCCGAATTCAAATTGAAGAGAGGGAATTCCTCAAGACTCCAGTAACTGAGAATCCAAGCCTCAAACCTGAAAAACCCCAGTAGTAAAGTTAATCTCCACCTCAATACGAAGATAAAGAACCCAGTTTTGCAGCAGCAAACTCAGGGAACAGCTTCGCCGTTTTTAGACGCAGAAAAGGGAACGCAGCAGGAACAAGAGAAATAGCAGAGCACGCTACAAGGGTAAGGGCAGCTTCCAACTTTCTAGTTGCATTAGGGCTGTAAATGCATGTTATTTCAGTTCTGTTTTGAAAGAAAAACATGTTTTCGAAATGACATCTTGAAAAATGAAGAAAATGCATTTTTGTTGATATGTGATGATTCTGTGATGGCTGTTGTTGGTTGAATGCATTAATGCTGTTTTACTTGTGTGAGAAAACTGAAGATGTCTTGCATGTTATTTTAAAGATGGTTAAAATACATGTTCATAAAACTGTTTTGGAAAATAGTTTTAAAAATGCAAAAATGCATTCTGTTGGTGTTTTGCTGTTGTGTGATGATTTCTGTTTTGGTTGAAAACATTGGTCATGTTCTGATGATTGTAAAAGCTGAAATGCTATGCATGTTATTGTGATGTTTGAGGAAGCTGAAATGCTTTGCATGTTGTTCTGATTGTTTGAAAAGCTGAAATGCTATACACGTTATTCTGATGTTTTGAGAAAGTTGTGATGCTTGCATGTTTGTTCTGATGGTTTCAAAATTTGAATGATTCTGGTGAGTGAACATTCTGTTTTCTGGTTCTGGATGATTGGGGTTGGATCCTGATTCCATTTCTGTTTTGTGTGATTCTGGTGGTGTTGATGATTTAAAAGGAAAAGGGATTTTAAATGAGGGAAGTGTCTTCTGGAAAAAAGTGTTGAATCTGTTTTGTTGTTTGGTTGTTGTTTTAAAAGAAAACAGTTTGAAAAGGGTTAAATCTCAAGAAATTTTCACTGGTTTTCGAAGGTGTATTCGAATACAACATGTGTGTATTCGACTACAACCTGTAAAATTTCTGTTTTACTTAAGTTTTCAGACTTGTATTCGACTACGAGCCCTGTAGTCGAATACAGGAGAAGAATTTCGTTTTTGTTTCTGGTTCTGATGATCCTTGTGTGGATCATTTCGTTTCTGTTTCTGGTTCTGTTTTCTGATGTGAACCATTCTATTTCTGCTTCTGATGATTATGATAATCATCATGTTTTCTGTTTCTGATGATTCTGATCATCCTCCTGTTTCCTGCCTCTAATGATTCTGATCATCATCCTATTTTCTGCTTCTGATGATTCTAATAATCATCATGTTTTCTGTTTCTGATGATTCTGATCATCATCCTGTTTCCTACTCCTGATGATTCTGATAATCATTCTGTTGTTCTGCTTCTAGTGATTCTGGCATGAACCATTATGTGCTTCTTCTGATCAATTCTGGATGAAGTCTGGGTTATTCAAAATTCGATTGTCATGCCATGTTCTGGTCAAATTATCTTCTGGATTACTTCTTTCTTTTGACAACTTATGGCCTGGAACAACTCTCCACATGGCAGGCTTCACAATAGTATGGTCCAAAGAATCTTCTAATATCTATTCCCTCTGATATAGTCCATAAAAGATATCTTCTGGTCACTTCTGGACAAGTATGGACTGTGCTGAAATTACATTGCCAGACTATGTTCTGATTAGTGTAACTTCTTGATTGCTTCTGATATTTGAATCATTCTTGTTTGGAGCAATTCATATTATGGCAGGCTTCCCTCTGGTGTTTTCCAGATGTTCTTCTGATTTTGTTTCTGTTGATATAAGCCTCCAAAGTTATCTTCTGGTCGGTTTTGGACATTCTGGTTTATCTTCTAATAATTCCAGAAATGCATCTTCTGTAAATTCAGAATGTGTATTCGAATACAACATGTGTGTATTCGACTACAACCTGTAAAATTTCTGTTTTACTTAAGTTTTCAGACTTGTATTCGACTACGAGCCCTGTAGTCGAATACAGGAGAAGAATTTCGTTTTTGTTTCTGGTTCTGATGATCCTTGTGTGGATCATTCTGTTTCTGTTTCTGTTTCTGGTTCTGATGATCCTTGTGTGGATCATTTCGTTTCTGTTTCTGGTTCTGTTTTCTGATGTGAACCATTCTATTTCTGCTTCTGATGATTATGATAATCATCATGTTTTCTGTTTCTGATGATTCTGATCATCCTCCTGTTTCCTGCCTCT